>CAIGQW010012936.1:3112123-3129619 GCA_903798125.1 Danio choprae | reverse complement strand
CACGGTGGCGCAGTGGGTAGCACGATTGCCTCACAGCAAGAAGGTCGCTGGTTCGAGCCTCGGCTGGGTCAGTTGGCATTTCTGTGTGGAGCATGTTCTCCCCTTGTTCACGTGGGTTTCCGCCGGGTGCTCCGGTTTGTCCCACACATGGGCTATAGGTAAAATTGGGTAGGCTAAATTGTCCGTAGTGTATGAGTGTGTGTGGGTGTTTCCCAGTGATGGGGTGCAGCTGGAAGGGCATCTGCTGCGTAAAACATATGCTGGATAAGTTGGCGGTTCATTCCACTGTGGCGACCCCAGATTAATAAAGGGACTAAGCCGAAAAGAAAATGAATGAATGAATTGTACTTGGGTATTATAATAGTAAAAGCAGCCTTTCAAAAAAAAAATCCATGTAATTTCTTACATAAAATAATCTTCTTTTGCAAAGTAAGAGTAAAATATTAACATTTGTTTTTACCATGAAGGTCTGATTGCTTAAAAAAAAAGCTCTAAATGACAAAATTTGCATTTGAAAGTTTCAAGAAAAAGGTAAGTTGGTCAGAATAACTTGTATTCCTTTCTTACCTCTTCTTAAAACATTGGTATTATGTTGTCTAATAATGAATATAAGCACATCACATTTCTGATAAAAATCTTCATCATGATAAAAATCTTGGCACATATTTGTAAATTTATGCCAAAAAAAAGACATCTAAATGACCATTTTTATTTTAAATTAGAAAAAATGTATAAAACTAACATTACGTTTTACTTAAACACATACTCAGAAATTGTAAATCAGGAATATTTTTGTCTCTTCGTTTTTTCTGTACTTGTATAACAAGCTAAAACAAAGCTGTGCAAAAACACACATCATTGGTTTCTGCATGTTAAGCACAACCAGAATTGATTGTCTGTTTATTTAATGTGGATAAGAGGAAAATAGAAAATATGTACTGTAACTAGTACTTAAAAATGCAATTAAAAAAGTAACCAGTTCTTTTTTAATTTAAATAAAATGACTAAAAAAAGTACAAGTACAGTTTGAATTCGAATTGAGTAAAGTACAAATTTCCCCAAAACAATGCTTAAAGGTCCCATAAAAATGAAAATAAAGTGTTTTGGATGTTAGTATTGTTCGTTTTTAGGATATCTATATGCTGGTGCCACCAAAACAGAGACAAAATTCACATTTAGAAGATATAAAATTGATATAAACATGTAAAGCTTACAGTTTGTCACTTCCGTTTAATTGGATCAATGGTTTTATTCACGTCACCCCATACTTCAGTTTCTCATCAAATCGTGACCAATCGAATGCTTTCTAGTATCTGACATGCCCCGCCCCCTTCAAGATGCTTCACATTTGATCTCAACCACTCTCACTAGCAGAGCATTGACAAAACAAAATGCTATTGGATGTTTTTTTAAAAAGGCGAGGGGCTACACTATGTCCCACCCTCTCATCATATTTTGGTTGAGATTACGTCAAACATCTCATAGAAATGCACATTTCAAAGCACTTCACGGAACCTTTAAAATTACTTCCCTGCTGAATCGCAGAAATTATTGTTATTTAAAAAAAAATGTTGATGAAATATCAATGCGAGCAATTTTTGGTCTTGAGTATACACCATTAAAATGGCTCCTCATTTGTTAGACCTCATCTGTATTCATGCAAAATTGAGGTCAGTAGACTCTATAGCACATAGAGTTGGTTCAGAGAGCACAGGGATCATGGGACCAGTTGCCCATATCAAAGTCAAACAAACAAGTCGGGAGACAGCAAACACTGGCCATGACAACAAGACATCAGCAGTAGCATGTTTACTTTGTCAATACATAGAGCTGAGTGGGAAAACAGGGCAATCTACGTGTTAAAAACAGAAAAACAGCATTTGTTTGCTAATTTATTTGAAACATAGAACAGGAATTTTTTTTAGATTCGTTAATACCAAAAACACTAATGATTTTTACCGTGTCATATTATTGAGTTTAGGTCAGTGGTTCACTAGCTGATCTGTACAGTGAATGTGTATGTGTATAATAAGGATGTGTATCTGAAATGTACACCAAAACATATCATAAGTAACGCGTTATGTAAAGTAGACATCGCCCTCTTGTGGATTTGTCATCTGAAACGTTCAATGAAACGTGTTCGGAGCAACGTACTTAAAGTTTCGCAAAAATGTTCTATTGAGCCTGAGTTCGTATTGGTTCTGTTCCTGATAGTTTGCATAGTTAAATAACTATTTATTTTATGTGAAAAAATATCACATAAAATACTAATAAATTATTCATTCATTCATTTTCTTTTCGGCTTAGTCCCTTCATTAATCAGGGGTCGCCACAGCGGAATGAACCGCCAACTTATCCAGCATATGTTTTACACACATCCACACACACTCATTCACACATACAATTTTAGCTTACCCAATTCACCTATACCACATGTTTTTTTTTTGCACTGTGGGGGAAACCGGAGCACCCGGAAGAAACCCACGCCAACACGGGAAAAACATGCAAACTCCACACAGAAATGCCAACTGACCCAGCCGAGGCTCGAACCAGCGACCTTCTTGCTGTGAGGCGATTGTGCTACCCACTGCGCCACCATGAGGCCCCTAATAAATTATATGCATAAAAATTCAAGCTTTGAAGCCAGTAAAATTGTTAAATGTATTTTTGAAAGCCATTGAACCCAAGTTGTATTTAATACAATAAAATGGTTAGTAAAACATTTCAAATTTATATTATGATATATATTTAAGAATATATATTTATTCTTGTGATCTTAATGCCTGGATTTTTGCTTCAGAAATTATTCCAATACATCAATTTGCTGCTCAAGCAACACATTAATCTGTAAGTAAATCAATAGATAAATAATTAAAAATGTAATACAACATAATTTTTAAATTTTTGATTGCTTTTAGATTTGACATAATTTATCACATCGCTTTGATCAAATTAAAAATTAAAATACAAAACTATATAAAATACTCATCTAAAATACAAAGAAAAATCATTTAAGTTAAAAAAATATCAAATAAATGACATGTATTTGACCTTCAGATATTTGTGAAATGTGCTGTTAAATATCAACTTAGATGTAAAATACAAGTGGTGAAGTAAATAAGGGTTCGGACTGACAAACATGTTCGGGAATTCTTGTACATAAGCAAATATGAATGAACAAATGGAATTAAATTGCAAAAGTCTTACAGGTTTGACATATTTTGGCCAGGATACTTAGAATTCGTAATATGCGAATGTCACAATTTTTATAGTTATAGATCATAATATATAATCATTCATTCATTTTCTTTTCAGCTTAGACCCTTTATTAATCTGGGGTCGCCACAGCTGAATGAACCGCCAACTTATCCTGCATTTCTTTTACGCAGCAGATGGCCTCCCAGCTGCAACCCATCACTGGGAAACACCCATACACTCTCATTTACACACATACACTACGGACAATTTAGTTTACCCAATTCACCTATAGTGCATGTCTTTGGACTTGTGGGGGAAACCGGAGCACCCGGAGGAAACCCACGCCAACATGGGTAGAACATGCAAACTCCACACAGAAATGACAACTGACCCACTGCGACACCGCGTCGCCTAATATATAACCATCAATAAAAAAGTAACTGTAATCTGATAATGAGTATTTTAAAATAACAATCAAAGTAACAACCAAATTGCAAGTATACTTCATTTTAAAATCTGATTACATGCTCTGGATTACATGCAGTCCAATACTATACCAGCATGAGATACACACACACACATTTAATAATATTATTAATGTATACAGTATGTCTCCCCAAGGATGGAAATAAGCCTTGTCACACCACTATATGAAAAATCCAAATGCATTGTTATTTAGCATCTATGCACGGAACCCAGCGACATCTGTGCACTCTTACCATGCTAGGGTGCCACTCAGATAGTTGTACATTAAATTACATTACAAATATTCTGAATTGTCGTTAACATTCATAATACCTTCCCCAATGCATGAAGCATGTCTATTGTGCCTCTTTTAACAAACATCTGTTTCTCTGGCTTGAATGAATTCAGAAAGCTTCATATAGAGATCTACAATGTATCATTCTCCCCTTTTTTTCTTTTTTTCCCCCACCTCTTTAAAATCATCATGTGCAGATGTAGAAAACAAAAGACTTTTAAAACAATCTATACAATTAAATTAATATTTGGAATTAAATAAGGAGTCTCCCTGTTGCCGGCGAACCGTGATCGTGCTGTTCCTGGTCAAAGGGCTGGCCTACAGCAAGAGGCAGAGATAGAGCTGGTTAATGTTTAACCTCGCCGGCTTGTAAAGCAGCCCCAGGACAGCGAACCTTTGGAGTTTGATATGATGTGATTACAGAATCACCCCAGTGACACGTTGCCAAATTCAGCAGAATGAGGGTCTGAGTCTTCCGGGTGGTGATCTCTGAAATTGCTCAGGTAAGTCGCCTTTTAATAGCAAATTATGCGACAAATGGAGTCTTGTCAGTGTCAAAAAAAAAACCCAAAAAGACACTGTGCTCATCCATATGGCACTGTTGTCTGTTGAACGCTTTTAACTGCACTATTACACATTTATAAAAGAGTGCACAGCATGATTGCAAAGAAAATGTTTATATGAACTACACAAGGGGTAATCAATAAATTATAAATGCTAACTTGACTAATTTCGTAAATATGACAGATATTTATTCACATGACAGATATGTTGTCATATGCTTTATCAGTGGTTTTAATGCTGAAATGAGCCACTCATCATCTTTAAGCTTTCTCCAACAATACAGTTTGACATTTATGCATGCACATGTGAATTTATGCATAGCTGTAAGACATTAAACTGTAATGCAAACTCAGCTAATCACTGCTGTTATTGAAATGCTTCATCATATGGCATTTCAAAATGCAGCACTCAATGAACACCACCACAGAGACTAAATACACAGATGGTTTAACAGCATCAACATTGTGCAAATTCATCTGCTGCATCCTTGTATATACACACATGTAAGGGGTAAAGTGATACAAAAATGTAACCTATGTAACCAATGAGAGTTTTGTACCTTCATTCTGAGTCTATGTGTGTGGTTGGACTGGGATGTTTAAAACTAATATCACGTTTTATGCTACTAAAGCAGTGTCAAGGACAAATGCAATATGCAATTGAAGTGCAATTACAAAATACTATATTCCCCGCACATGTGTTGCACTTTCTGTCCAGCACAATGGCCTTCAGAACGTGTGTATTTAGCTTCAGTCAACATGCGCTGAAAAGCAGCCAGTGATCCAGGCATGATAAGAGCACATCTAGTTATCTTGTTTATGCAAACGGTTACCAGGCTGTCCAGAAGAGAGCAATGGATGGACAGCAGACTAATGGAGTCCTTTTCCAACTGTCTTAAAAAAAAAATGCTCTCTTTAATGGATTCCTAATGCTCGGCCATCACTCTTGTGTCCCTTCAGGATCATTTGTGACCCCTACTACTAAAGATTGTTGGTCACTTGCACTGTATGGATTTAATAAAAGGCAACATTTCGGTATCGTGCAGTAATAGCATCTCACTCAGTAAAGTACATTCAGTCTGAAGAAACTCTGTGTCCTTTGCGTTTGTGTAAGCTATTGAATTTGCAAAGGCAAACACATTAGCGCTGTCATTGCTAGCGAGATGCGTTGCATTGTAGAACTACTGAATAGAATGGCAAACTCAAAAGAGCTTACAGACTGCCAGGGCATCGTGATCCTGCTTTTTTTTTTTAGATCACCATGGAAATCCTCACTCGCTGGATGTACTAGGCATAAAAAAAAGTATATTTTCACAATTAAGTGGGTCTTTTATGTGTGTAATGTAGTAGTATAATTTCATAGGTTTAGACTGCACTAAAATGTGTGTAAAATAAGTGTCTATAAGTGTATTTAGCATCAACTTTCAGGTCAGTACAGTTTATTTATAAAGCACATTTTAAAAATAGCTATAGGCCGACTAAAATACTGTACATGTAAGACTAAAAAAGAGAGGTTAGGTACACTAATAGCAGCACAACAGTCACAACAAGACACTTAATATTATAATAACCTATAAGCAATGGAAAATGAATGAGTATTAAGAAGAGACTCTGACAAAGTGGAAGCCGATCTAATTTGTGTCATTCCAATTCAGAGGTTTGATTTCCCCTCGATTTTACCTGAGATCTGGGTATTTGAAGGAGTTTAGATTCTGATCTGTCAAAGAGAATGTTACACCAAATATAGACCAGTTTGTTTTTGTCTTTTTTTGAGCCATTTATAGAGAGACAGTGATCATGGTATCACCATTGCTGTCATGATTACATGCAGATGCTGAAGTGCTTCTGAAAAACGCTAGCAGTCTTGCCACCTTTGACCCCTATTCTGTACTCACACTGCTTTGTTGTCTTCAGCATCTCCCTTTGATCAAGTGAAGCTGAAAAAAAGACAAAAACAAATAGACACTCCACTGATGATTTTAAAGACCCGTGGCTGTGCGATTCAATCATGCTTGATAGCACTTCATCTCGAAAACAGCATAATCACAAAGGACATCTTGTTAATAATAGGTTGAGATAAATAGAGATTTTTGTTGCTTACTTTTTGGTTAAGTCTACTGCTTGCCCAATTTTGGTCAGAAGTGCAGCTTACTTTGCTCAAATTTGCTTAATCAGCAAAGTCTGCAAATATTCATTCATTCATTCATTTTCATTTCGGCTTAGTCCCTTTATTAATCTGGGGTTGCCACAGCGGAATGAACCGACAACTCATCCAGCATATGTTTTATGCAGCGGATGCCCTTCCAGCTGCAACCCATCACTGGGAAACATCCACACACACTCATTCTCACACATACACTACGGACAATTTAGCTTACCCAATTACTGCATGTCTTTGGACTTTTGGGGGAAACCGGAGCACCCGGAGGAAACCCACGCAAACACGGGGAGAACATGCAAACTCCACACAGAAACGCCAACTGACCCAGCCGGGGTTCGAACCAGCGACCTTCTTGTGTGAGGCGATTGTGCTACCCACTGCGCCACCGTGCACCCCCAGTCTGCAAACAATGGCAATATATTGTGATGTGATATCTTGCTATCCTGAAATTAAAGGGACAGTTTACCCAGAAATGAAAATTTGCAGTTTATTTACTCACCCTCAGTCCATTGAAGATGTACTGGTGACTGTTTTTCTTCAGTAGAACATTAAAGTGTGTAAACCAGATTTATTTATGTACTTCCAACTAAAACGAAATGCTGTTTAGGGGCGGGGCTTTCTTTTTGCGCACCATTCCTTCACAGCAAACTAACGGTAAAGGGTTAAGAATATGCTGGGACCGCCACTCCAAACGCAGAAGCAAACGGTCAGACTTTGATTGAAGATTACCAAAACAAAAAAATTTACTTAAGAGGTTTAACACGCACTGATTAATTATTCACGTAAAGAATAACGATGTGTGCTAGCAAAATAAATACCCTAAATTTTGATTTCACACAAACTTTAAAGAAGACTTCAAGCTGAATATGGGGTTCTTGGTCAGTCGTATAATGCAAGTCAATGGTCATCTGTTTTTGAGATTAAATGTAAACACATAAAAACAAGTCCAAATCAATCCCTGTGGCTCCTGATGTTACACTGAGCAAAAGGACCCAATTTCAAGATACTGAACATTATTTAAAATATTATTCGCTTTAATCTATATCCTGGATAAACAGTTCTTGGTGACCGGAAAGTTGCACTCACTACACTTTGATTAAAGTTAATAATGTTGTAAATAATGCTCAATTTCTTGCACAGACCAGTCCCTTTGCATCATAAGACCTCTGTATACCATCAGTAGCCATGACGACTGATTTAGACTTATTTGTATTTATTATTATTCTCAAAAATGGGTGATCATTGACTTGACTAGCACATTAAAGAAGCCTAAAAGTCTTCTTTAATGTGCAACTAGTGTTTAATGTTTGTTGACCTAAGGGTGTGTGAATGAACTATACATTTTAAATTTTAGGTGAACTATCCCTCAATAAAAATATAATGGTCAGTCCTGCTGTCCACTTATTTAGTTTCATATTATTAAAATTCTAGATCAATTTTAAAATTCTTAATCAATAGCATACTGTAACTAAAAACCTTAAGGCGTAGTTTTAAAAACAACATATTCATTTGTCTTTAGACAAAAGGACTTATCTTGTAAAACAATGTTCCATTTGGATCCCATTGTAGAAAAAGTATAGTCATATTATGTGTTCTACAGTACAAAGACAGTCAAAAATGTTTGAAATGCCATGAGACCAAGTAAATGATGGCAGAATCGTCTTTGTGTGAACTATTCCTAAACCGTGAGTTATTTATACACTCTGAGCTGTCTTCTGATGTAATAATAGAATTAAGACTGATTTCGAGTTAAAACAAGGTATGAAAATAGGGTGGATACAGATGTCCTCCTATTGAACCATATGTGACTCAATGATTGTCTGCTGTTTTGATTTGCTCTCTTCAGTTAAATATTACACTACGGTCCTTGACCCGGAGGTGAGGAAAATGTTTCTTTCCCCACTTTTCTTGCCAACGCTGTCCAGCAGATAAAAAGCCAATATACAGTATACCCAGAGCTTTCTTCATGCACTTCAAATTGACTTTGATGAAGTTAAACTTAAATTTAGAAAGTAACATGTTTATATTTAGACCAAATAACCACATTCCCCTTCCACTGAGTTCACACACAGTTGAAAATTTACATGTAAATGAGAAAAATGGCAATGGATTATTGTTGTTCGAAAGGGTACGGTTAGGACATACAAACCTCTTACCTTTGAACCCATCTATGAGTCTAGGCTTATCATCATATTCGGCTTTAAAGCAAGAGTACGCTATCTTTCCCTGTCATTTATGTGTGTTTGAACTTTGATTTAATTTCAGTGAGCACCCCTAATTTTGCTGATTTATTGCTGATAATCACTCACAATGGAAACCAATCAAAAATGTGGGGATGGACTGACTGGCACGCAGAAAGAAGCTGCGCTGCGTGCTCTTATCCAGCGCACTGGATATCACATACACCAGGTAGGAATTACTCCAGCTTTAAGTAAATGGACAGGTGCCAATGTGGGATAATGGAATATGAACACGTCTTACCTTGACTTTACTTTAAAAAAATCGAAGACTGAAATTCCATATCGCATGGAGGTCCATAAGATCCATTTTGTTTAATTATAGGGGATATCCTGACTGTATTTCTGTCTTGTTATCTCTGGCAGCTTTTAAGTGTGTTGTGTAGTGGCACCCTCATGTGGCAAAAATGAAAAATCTCTTTGCCATCTGCAAACAAATAAAACATAAGGAGCAGTAGAATGATTTGCCTTAACATCTATAGTATCACCATATCATTTATCGCTATCTTTTATGACTTTACCTTCTGGTCATCTCAGTGTATTTATTAACTTGTATTATAGAGTCATCGCAGTTGTTTTCTCCACAGGAAAATGGCCAGAGGAGATACGGTGGTCCACCTCCTGGATGGGAAGGCTCACCTCCCGAAAGAGGCAGTGAGATTTTTGTGGGAAAGCTTCCTCGAGATCTCTTTGAGGATGAACTGGTGCCACTCTGTGAAAAAGTATGAGGAAAACTGGTCAACAGAAATTTATTCAGAATAATATTCTAAAATAATCAAAGTAAATGTCTTTTAAAAGTCTTTTAAATGTAAGTTTTTTTTTAACCAAACGGAAGCCTGTTCCCACCATATCTAAAAAATAAACAGGGCCACATATCTTCCAATTTGCAATGCACTTTATGTGCATTGTTTCAACTCAAATTTGGACAAACCCAAATATTAGAATACATTATATTAAAATTGAAATGAAACTGCTGGGTAAGTTCTTATTCAAGTGAAAACAGGCTTCCTAACACATTTGAATGCAGTGAATTTAAAAGTTACACTTACCTTTTTTTACAGTTTGGCAAAATTTATGAAGTACGGATGATGATGGACTTCAATGGCAACAATCGAGGCTATGCATTTGTTACCTTCTCCACAAAACAAGAAGCTAAGAATGCCATGAAACAGCTCAACAACTATGAAATCCGGTGAGTCATTGGATATCTAGTGGATAAAGCATTTTCTAACCAAAAAATTGACATTTCTCACACATCTTCATGCAGGAATGGAAGGCTTCTGGGTGTGTGTGCAAGTGTAGACAACTGTCGTCTATTTGTGGGTGGTATTCCAAAGACCAAAAAGAGAGAAGAGATCCTGGCAGAGATGAAGAAAGTGACAGAAGGTGTCATGGATGTCATTGTTTATCCAAGTGCTGCTGACAAGGCCAAGAACCGAGGTTTTGCATTTGTGGAATATGAGACCCACAGAGCTGCCGCCATGGCCAGGAGGAAACTGCTCCCAGGTGAAACCAAAAACAAACAAAAAATATTTCAACTCCATTAGATATTAGTCCAGTTATCTTGCCCAGAAACCACTTCCACTTCTGTTCCAAATGTACCAACATATTTCAAGGCAATTATCAGCTTCCAGAACAAGGCAAGGTTTTATTGATTTCCCTCAGGCTGAACTCATGTTGGGTCTAAAGATACTTAGTTCTTTGCCCAGAAAAGATGAGCGAGAGATTTAAAAAAAAAAAAAAAAGACCAGCCACCAACACCGTTTTCTCCCTTTCTTTCCAGGAAGGATTCAGCTGTGGGGTCATCCTATTGCAGTCGACTGGGCTGAACCTGAAGTGGAGGTAGATGAGGACACCATGGCCACAGTGAAGATCCTCTATGTTCGGAATTTGATGTTGCCCACCACAGAGGAGACTATTGAAAAGGAGTTCAATAGCATCAAACCTGGTGAGTTTACAAAAATAAGAAGTCTATCTAATATTCTGGACTTCTTCTTCAGGTCAGTCCTTCTATGCAAGTGTTTGGATTTTTTTTTACTCATTCCATAATTGTAAGTGTGAAAGACCTCAAAATGTAAAAAGCACCCTTCTCTAATTGTCACGCTGGTGTCTACACAAAAGTACGAAACACAGGGATTATCAAAAACATACACGTATTTATTTACAAACTCACTGGAAACACTGGAACATCAACATACCGGAATCAGGAGATGGAGACGACATGGGAGGACGATCAAAAAGATGTGCTGACAATACAATACCGGACCACAAAGGAAACAAACTAAGGGGTATAAATACAAGGGGAACGTGATGAACTGATAAGACACAGGGGACACATGTTGGTCCAACTTGCATGACTTTTTTGTATGGCAAACGTGGCCAACTCAGGTCCACAAGAGTTTTGGTCCAACTTTGATAAAAACTCACCTGCCTGAGGCTTTTTAGAGACCTTGGCTCTATCCGAAATCGTATCCTAAATCCTTAAAATAGCGCACTATTTGAGTGAGCAGCCATTTGTAGTGGTGCCCAAAATCATAGTGGGAGTTCTGAAGTTGCACTTGATCCCACAATGCACCACAATAATAAGTGTACAACCTACTGTATGTACACTTAGCAGATAAAAAAAATACCCATAATGCAATGTGGGAGTTTGTACGCTGAATTTCAGCATCTGACCATGGAATCCACAGTGCAATTTTATTAGTGTAATTGTGTGTAAGTTGGTAAATAAATTATTATTTCATTAAAAAGATGCTTGTATATAATAAAATAAATAAAAATACTCATTACTAAAAGACAGGTCGCTAAGTGTTAAATAACTATCACAGGATCTGAACAAGAAATTGGAAACAAACTAATCAGTCTAAGGGATTTATAAACCAGTGAAGCACAAACAAAATGGTATCTCTTTCGATGCACTCAGTGCTTAAATTCACTCACTCATTTTCATTCGCTCCACTATTTTAGTGGAATAATGAAAGAAATAGTAAATGAGGGTATAAGGGGGGTGATTTCGGATACAATGCTTATTTTTTCAGGTGTTTGCTTAAAGTTAAGAGTTAATTGAGTTATTGCTCTCCGAAATGAGTGTTGGCCACCGGTATGGGTCTACAAAAATCTATATCTCATTTTTATGCAGGTTGTAATAGTTTTAAACAGTCATGTAGGTTTGGAATGATATGAGAGTGAGTACATTTGGGGGTGAACTATGCTGTTTAAGTCTCAGTTGAAATCTCTAACCCTATTTTAAACAGTATTTATGATGCTTACCTCTGCAAATACTTTTTTGATTTATACTATATAGAAAAAGATTATTAAGACTAGTATTTGGTAATCCACAGGTGCTGTTGAACGTGTGAAGAAGATCCGAGATTATGCTTTTGTTCATTTCTCTCAAAGAGAGGACGCCATCAATGCCATGAATACACTGAATGGAAAGGTGAGGCACCACTTAGTAGGCATTTTTCCACTCTCAGGCCAAAAGCAAGCATGTTACTGCATGCCAGAGCCAGTCATGTATGCACAGCACTTTAAAAGCTTTAACAGGCTTTGATGAGTCTTCCTTGCGACCAAAATCCAGTGGGGTTTGACCCACTGAATACCTTAGTCCATAGAAGGCCATAGTGTGGCTTGAGGAGTGGTCATGAAACATGGTCAAGTTTACCTGATTAGGGAAAATCAGGAATGCTGTTTTATTTAGTTAAGCATTGCGTTTTTCTTTTCCCTGATTCTGGACATCTGTCTTTTTTTGATATATAGATAGGGAGGTGTGGTAAGGGTTGGTTTTAGAATAAAGCAGCTTTTTTTTGTTACCACAGATTGAGATCCACAGCTACTGGCTCCACCTGGCTTATGGTGCACCCTGATTTGCACTGGCCTGGCAGTGAAAAAAAGGTTAATCTAATCCTTAAGAAATAAAGGCAAATAATAAACTCTGACCTCCCACCAGGTGATTGACGGTTCTCCAATTGAGGTCACACTAGCTAAGCCTGTGGACAAGGACAGCTATGTGCGATACACCCGAGGCACAGGGGGTCGTGGTGGTACTGTGCTCCAAGGAGACTATGCTTACACTGTAGGCCAGATGTACGATCCCTCAGCTGCCTACCTAGGAGCACCAATATTCTACGCCCCCCATGCATACGCAACCATCCCTAATCAGTTCCGCTTCCCCAGTACCAAGGGGCAAATGAGTACCAGGGGTCTTGTCCGCACACCCTCTGTGAGAGGTGAGTAATCTCATTCACGTACTGAAATCTGTTCCTGATGTGATTAAATATTTCACAATCACCTCCAACGAAATCCATTCTGAAACCGTCAATCAGGGTTTGAATTATCTATTAAAAATGCAATAGTTTTAATGGACAAATATTCTGATCATTAATTACCAAAAAATCTATTATATATATATATATATATATATATATATATATATATATATAGGTGGTCCTCATGTGCATTTTGGCAGTACAGCCCGTTCTGTAATAAGTAGTAAAGCATTTACTCATAGTCATAGTTCATACATGATTTTTAAAATCAACATGAAACATATTCTACATTTATAATGTCACACAAACAATTGTGTGTGAAATTGCATAATACGGTATGTGAAGAAAAAACATTTGCTTTTATTGAAATGACATGCACTTGCAAACTATGTGCAATAACATCAACATGAAATTCAAATGCACTCAATTTTATTTCTGACTTTAAAAAGACAGTAAGGCAAAAGACCTAGGGAACATGAAACATCTTTACATAATGTTTCCTTGTGGCAGTTAAAACATATAATATTTGCATCTTTGTTTGCATGTGACTTTAAACACAATGTATTCAACAATACTGTTCTTGGCAGTTTGTCCTTTTGAATTTGTTATCCATGCCTGCATATTACAGTTCAGTGACAATATATTATTCTCAATGGATGGGGTCCAAAAATCAAGGGTATCAAATCATCAAAAATACTAATCAGACAAAAGAATCAGAAATACATCTTCTGTAATGTGCTGGCTTGGAATATATCCCTATGATGATCACTTTCTCTGAGTCTTGATTGAAACCTGGGTGATTTCTGATGATTTGATTCGACTTAATGCCTTCTTGCGTTCCTAGAAATTTACATGAATGTACCTGTAGGGGCAGCGGGTGTACGTGGTTTGGGCGGGCGAGGATATCTTGCCTATGCAGGTGTGGGTCGTGGCTGTGCCACATACCAACTCAAGACAGACAAACGCCCCGACGACAAGCTCTATGACCTTCTTCCTGGCATGGAGCTCACACCCATGAACCCAGTCACTCTGAAGCCCCAAGGCATCAAACACGCCCCACAGGTACACTCATACCCTCAGCGAAATCATCTATTGCTGATTACAGAACATTTCTCCAAGGACCATTTTGCCTGGGTTTTTGCAGATCTTGGAAGATGTTTGCCAAAAGAATAACTGGGGGCAACCTGTTTACCAGCTTCACTCTGCTATTGGACCTGATCAGAGGCAACTGTTCCTTTACAAAGTCACCATCCCTGCACTTGCTACTCAATATCCAAATATGTAAGCCATAAACTTTGCTTCAACCACACTTATACCTTAAAGAATAAAACACTCATATTAACATGGTCTCAAAACCCTGAGAGGGTTTTTAAGCCTCTCAAGAGTCACTTGTAACAATAATAACCAGGTTCATTGGAAATACCTGCTTCAGGCTACATTTTTGCAAAACGTAAAATACGTTGGTCCGGTTACATTTCATTGCATGTTTCAGATGACAAATGCACCAGAGGGCGATGTCTACATTTTTGTGAATCTGAAATATGTTACTTATTGTGTGTTTTGTTATACATTTACTTGTACCTTGTAACCTAGATCACCCAGTAAACCACTAACTTAAACCCTTACCTAAACCCAGTGCATAATTTGTAAATCAATAATTTCTGTTATTTCATGGATTTATATCTATACATTCTATTTTCGATACTTTATATTATTTTAAACTACTAATAAAACGACTGATTAAATTTTCAGCATCAAAAGTTGACCCATAATGCAATTCAAAACTTAAAGGTGCTGTATGTAAGTTTTTGACTCTTCTAAAGCATAAAAATGCCATAATATCTTTGCAGATATTTAAGAAACATGCCAAGTGAACATTCTTGTTTATCTGAAAAACAAGGCTAAAGTCAGTTATTCTGCTTTGAAAATGTGTGTTACGTGCCGGAACGCTGTCTTTGTTTTGGTTCTTTTAATGCGCCCAATGCCACTTTAGCCAAATATATTTCAGTACCCCGGGTTGCCTTGTTGGACAACTGCGTATTTCATTCAGTCAGTCAGAAAGGCTCTCAAAGCATGCGTCCGCAACCGAAATGTGACCTCCGGTGGACAGTAACAGCCTCCAAAATGAGACGCAGATTTAGAATTCCACATGAGGTTCATTCATTCATTCATTTTCTTTTCGGCTTAGTCCCTTTATTAATCTGGGGTCGCCACAGCGGAATGAACCGCCAACTTATCCAGCATATGTTTTACGCAGCGGATGCCCTTCCAGCCGCAACCCATCTCTGGGAAACATCCATACACACTCACTCATTCTCACACACACACACACACACACACACACACTCATACACTACGGACAATTTAGCTTACCCAATTCACCTGTACTGCATGTCTTTGGAATTGTGGGGGAAACCGGAGCACCCGGAGGAAACCCACACCAACACAGGGAGAACATGCAAACTCCACACAGAAATGCCAACTGACCCAGCCGGAGCTCGAACCAGCGACCTTCTTGCTGTGAGGCAAATGTGCTATCCACTCCGCCACCGTGCTGCCCTCCACATGAGGTTATTAATAAGAAAATAATATAAATATTACAAACGTTAAGATTAGGTGAGCAGGTTACAATGTAACCCCGTGTCCTAACAACACGCTATGTGACGAGATTTGCAGTGATAAGCAATTTAGCTGTTTGCACCAGACGAAACACGACAGCCATTAAGAAGCGCAGAATATGCACTCACTCACGGTTTACAATATAATTAATACATATTAAACCTCTTTAACATTATTAAATGAAGATGCTGAATCACTGATATGTGTTGGTTGGCATTATTTCACAGTTCTAAAGTTCAATTTCAAATGGTTTATTTTATTTACAAGATCTGAGGTAAACTATCTGCTGCTGCTTTCAGTAGTATGGGAATAAATGTCATGTAAAATGGCATTCAAACTCACATTATTAGCATTTAACACTGAATAAAGCACATGAGGTGTACCTGAGGTGATCATGTCATCAAGTTTTCTGTTGTTCAGCTGCAAAAAATAGAAGCCGTTTCTAAAATATAAATTCGAGGTGTTAGAACAAAAACTCCTTTTAATATGAAAATATTCCTTCTATCGAGTGTCATTGCTTTTATCAGAACATGATTTAAATCAGCAGTTAGGCTGGATAGACTCACGTCAATCTGGCAACCTGCACTTGTGTGTGTTTTGATCCAGGAGTGCAATACCTAGTTCAACCACTGGGTGTCAAACTTACATACTGCACCTTTAAATACCCATGAATCACAAAATATGGGAAACTGTTAATTAATATATTAATTTTACAGTGTGACATGCGTAATGTTGTTTCACAGATTTGTGTGAAAATAGTTTGTTCTTACAATGTTGTAATCAATACACAAACTTTTCAAATGTGCAAATATAAAACTACAAAACCACATATTTTTTGTGTAAACACGACCTTAGTCTGTGGTTAAGAGTGGCCCTAAGAAAGTTCAGCTCACAAGATTTTGAGACACATGAATTAGCACTTCAGTCAGACAAGACACATGAAGCAATGCAAAATCTCACAGACGTAATCATTCCCAGCTTCTGTAAATGTATACCTAAATCATCTCATCTATGTCACTCGCCAGCATACACAATATATCCCCATATTATTAGCAAATTTGTTTACCACTGGTCTAACCTCTCATCAGACACCCGTTCACCCCTGCCAAACTCTGTGCATCGATGGATGAGGCGAAGCTGCATGCAGCCGAACACACGCTGCAGATCCTCGGTGTTCAGACAGAAGGTGCTGACGCCTCTGCTGCTGCGGCCGTTGCTGCTGCATTCCCAGGTATGTAAGGTCTGTAATAATAATATTTATTATTTTACTCTAATCCAAATTCTGTTATAATGAAAAAAAATTACTCACAACCACATAAGCACGCAAGGCCCCTTCACACCGAGAACAATAGTATAAATATGTGACCACAAATCCAGTCTTATGTTGCATGGGTATATTTTTGGCAACACCCAAAACACATTGTATAAAAATACAGATTTTTCTTTTGTTGTTAATCATTTTCCATGAAGATATTTAATAAATTTTGATTAGTACAGTGCATTGCTCAGCAGTTACTAGAGTTAAAGTAGATTTTCAAAGGTTTTTTTTACCCAAATAATATCTTATTATCAAACCATACATCAATGAAAAGATTATTCATTCAGCTTTTAAATGATATATAAATTCCAAAAATGGATACTTTTGTGGCCCAGATTCACACACACACACACACACACACACACACACACA
>CAIGQW010012936.1:2994288-3036916 GCA_903798125.1 Danio choprae | reverse complement strand
ATTTTTAATTATTATTATAGGACAGTAAGGTCTGACTTTGCTTAGATAAAAGTCTTGTCATTTAACAGAAATAATGTAAAGTATAGAATATAAAGTCATGGTGCAGTGGAAAAATAGTTAATATTGTGTATGACTCCCATGAGCTTGGAGGACTGCATCCATACATCTCTGCAATGACTCAAATAACTTATTAATTAAGTCATCTAAAATGGCAAAGAAAGCATTTTTGCAGGAATCCCAGAGTTCATCAAGATTCTTTGGATTCATCTTCAATGCCGCCTCCATCACCTTACCCCAGACATGCTCAATAATGTTCATGTCTGGTGACTGGGCTGGCCAATCCTGGAGCCCCTTGACCTTCTTTGCTTTCAGAAACTTTGATGTGGACGCTGAAGTATGAGAAGGAGAGCTATCCTGCTGAAGAATTTGCCCTCTCCTGTGGTTTATAATGTAATGGGCAGCACAGATGTCTTGATACCTCAGGCTGTCGATGTTGCCATCCACTCAGCAGATCTCTCGCACGCCCCCATACTGAATGTAACCCCAAACCAGGATTTTTTCCTTCACCAAACTTGACTGATTTCTGTGAGAATCTTGGGTCCATGCGGGTTCCAATAGGTCTTCTGCAGTCTTTGTGATGACTGGGATGCAGTTCAACAGATGATTCATTGGAAAAACACCTTCTGCCACTTTTCCAAATGATCAACTAGAAGTCAAGTTATTATTTGTTGCTCTTACAATTGGGATCGACGACAAGATTTTTGTCAGGTATTAAACTGTATGCTTAATGAATAATGAAGAAATAATGAATAAAAAGAGAAAAAAAGAGATAGAGGTTACACTAGTGCATCTAATTATTTGCTGGACTGAAATCTATTGCATGTGCATCGCTACCAATTTAGGTCACTATTTGTAGAACTTATAGTGCTCTCTAATGTTAGTCTGGAGCCATTTTCATTTCTTTTTCCCCACACATGGCAAGCCTAGACATGCAAACATACCAGCACAAAAACACACTCAGCAAAATCACTTAAAAATCCCCCTTAAAATTCTCAATTTCATACCCATAATTCACTATGGGTGTCGCTCTTCAAAACTTCACACAGGTGTACATGGCCTTTGATTTCAGTTCTGCACACTATGTTCTTCAGAAACATCAGATTTATGAGAAATATTCTGGAAACATTATTTTTTTTCTAAAGTAATGTTAGATACCACATTTATTCTGGACATTTGCAGAGATAACTTCTCCAATTCATTAATTTAAAGACATAAATCACACCAAAAATCACATGCTGTTTAGGAAGTTGCTCTGCTTCATCACCCAGTTGCTTGGTAACTCAAAAATACACAACCGGTGGCGATAAGTAAGGGGAATTTCTTCTGAACTTACTCATGTCATGTATTTGCTAAACAGTTTCCATAACTACAGCTGGACTAACTTTAGGAATGACGCTTGCTACACAATCATTGTTTCCTTAAGATAACATTGAAGCTTTTATAAATAAAAATGCAAGCCTGTAGATCAACCGATTTCTTTATCCAGTCTTTATAAATCAGGACAGTCTTTGTTAACAGGGGTGGTTTAAAGTTACTAAACATTTTCTCCTATGCAAAAGCTAACAGAAGGTGCGAGACTTAACAAAACGTCCACTGGTATTGTGTGTCATATACTTTCACCTGCTTTATCTGGATCAGTACAAGAATACGGGGTCAGAAATGTGTTGAATGGTCTACTGATCATAATAGAATAGTGTTGAAATGATACATGAGATTTATTGTTACGATAACTGTCTGCTGAGTTCAACTAAAGGCCATAAAAAGGGAATATTTCAAGACGTAAAACGAATAAATTAATAACACGCAAGTTCTTTATGCCACCGTCTTTGCACTCAAAAGAAGAATCACTTCATTATTAACTTTTGATTTTATTTAATGTCAGTTTTTTTTAAATGTACTAAGTGTACTGTTGGTGGTTAAACTGCTAAATTTTGTATAGACTTTGAACAGTAAACTTGACTAGACTTTAAATATGTCCTGGTCATTAATGCACAGTAAAGTGATGACATCAGAATGCAACTATTCATAATTCTAAAGTTGAATTATTATGTTTGAGACATATGCTTGTCATTTGTCATTGACAACATTTTTAGACCAATTTTTTCACTGGTAAAATGAGACATTTGTCATTATCAGATTCCCTCCTGCATTATATTCAACATTATATAGGCTAGAGCAGTTATAGTGACACAGTAAAACATTTATTTTCATGCACAACACTTTGTGTTCGCAATGAAAGAAAAAACATATCAAATGCTTGTCGTAATCATAACGCGATATAATCATTTAAATGATGTGCACAGTTTTGTTTTACTTTCACTGGCGAGTGCGGCTCATGTCATGGCTGCCGTCACTGCCGTCGAAAAAAACACATACATGCAAATCATACTTCCCGCGCGGCTCTTAAACGATTGATCTGTGCAACAAACTGAACATCACATTATTACCTGTTATTCACAGCCTATGCAGTTTCTGTTCACTAGAGTATAAATCATTCGCGGGCACGCCTCTCTGGTAAACAAACAGCTCATGTGTGATTTCGTGGAAACGAATACATCATTACATTAAGACAGAAATGGCATTTTGAATGAATTATACCTTAGAAATACAGTATGTGACACTTTTAACCCTATTTGGAGGTGTCCATGTTGCTGAGCAACGTATTAAAACAACGTGAAGACTTGTGCGACCGCCTTTATGCTTCTCCTGAACTTGAAAATATAATTGGCTGAATAGTAGAGATGCTGGATTACGATCGTGTGGGGGGTCGAATCGAGATCGCAATCTTTTTTCGATTAATCGTGCAGCCCAACTAATAATTACTCTCATCTGAATGCATGGCCCTTCTTAAAAATGATTAATCTTCTAAATTTGGACAATCCAACATATATTTTATACATAATTGACACTAACTATGCGTTTTAAAAATGTATGTATGCATGTATGTATTTATTTATATATTTATTTAATTTGTGACCATTCCACATATAGTTTGGGTCACAACTAACTCCTGTCTCTCTCAATTATTACTAAGGTTAGTTAAATTAACTAAATGTCATACAAATCTGTAATTCACATGCATTAGTTTTAACTGATTATTTTATTAATAATTTTAAGGTGTCTATGTCATATAGAAGTTTATTCATGTATTCAAGTGTGATTTGATTTCATGTATTCAGAGTGATTTGTGTATATTACTTAACATAACTACTTAACCGAGTTGTCTTCCTGACACAGTAATGTTAATTCAGCCGGTTTGTAATAAGGATTATAGCATTTCTGTACAAATGGTTAAGGTTTCATTTTGGTATTTGTTTACTTATTCGTTGTGATGTGATTTGATCCAAGTATCTATACAGTGTGTATTATTTTATCCAACATGTTTATGAATCATTTTGTGATTCAAAGTGTCTTACTGACTCTAACATACAAATGTGTATGTGTAATAAAAGACAACAAAGAGGACCGTGAAGCAACAACTAACTCTCGTCTCTCTCAATTATTACTAAGACTACTGCTTACAGTCTCCCCGACTGCCAGGGACCTGTAACAATTTATTTATTTATATTTTCTATTAATTGATGTATTATTTGTGTGTAATTGTAATTTCCTTTTGTTTATGTGGGGAAAGGGCTGGGAATAATATCTGTTTATATTTTCCTGTAAAGCTATCCTGCTATTTTTGCAAACGTTTAATAAACAGATTAAAAAAAAAGATTATTAATCTGCTTTTTGTAAACAAAAATAGTAGCTGTTATAAAACTGATGTGGTTTGAAATTGTTCAAATGTGTTTGGTAAAAACATTTGACTTTTTTTGTGGTCAAAAACACTCGCGACTAAACAGCCACAAACCACCACCTACACTCCACCTCCTGACCTCAAAACAACATGTTTTATGGGAGGTTATGAAAAAGCACAACAATATAAGCTATTCATGATGATTCATTCTGCATTGTCTTCCCAGTCCCACCTACAAGTTTTACATTTCACCTGCCTTAAAAACAATAATGCCTTAAAAATATTGCAGGTAAGCATCTAGAGTTAAAGTCAAAATGGTAAGCCCTCTTGTGAATTTTTTTCAAATATTTCCCAAATTATGTTTAACAGAGGAATTAATTTTTCACAGTATTTCCTATAATATTTTTTCTAAATATTATTAAAAAAAAAAAAAAAAACATTTTAACGTCGATATTATTAGCCCCCATAAGCATTTTTTTTCCCGATCCACAAACTATCATTGATTGATTGACAATGACTTGCCTAATTAACCTAACTTGCCTAGTTAACCTAGGTAAGCCTTTAAATGTCACTTTAAGCTGAATACTAGTATCCTGAAAAATATCTACTAAATATTATGTACTGTCATCATGGCAAAGATAAAAGAAATCAGTTATTAGAAATGAGTTATTAAAACTATTATGTTTAGAAATGTTAAAAAAATCTTCTTTCCATTAAACAAAAATTGAGGGAAAAATATACAGGGGGGTTAATAATTCTGACTTCAACAGTATCAGTTTTTTTAAGCCCTGTATACTGTCCGTCTTGCTCAGCTCAGCATGTTATATACTGCCTACACAATTCTCAATTTCACTTTTTCCATATTGCAGAGAGGCAACTTGCATATTTAACATGTTCATTGTTAACATTCCTAGAGTTCCTGGGCCGAGAGCGAGCAATGTCTTTCTAACAGCTGCCGAGATGCCAAAAGAAATCAGTTCAGATTCCAAACTGTGGGAAAACCCTCCATTCCTGATGCCAAGATGCCAGTTACGCCACATGATCCTATTCCTCCAAATTAGAATTAAATGCAATGCATGTGATTTCAAAATGTTAGTGAATTTAAGATGATTAGATAGATAGTTAGTCAACTTATTTATTTGGCATTTCTGGTGTTATTTAATGCCTCAAAAAGCACATTATAGCCCCTGTCCACACAAACATGGGAATTTTCAATACCACACTTTTATGTCCATATGAAAATGCAGTGTCAGATTACTGAAACTTTCTGAAAAAACACTTTTTTATTGTAGTGGCCACTAAAACCAAAGTTTTTGCCTCATGAAAACTAAGACGTATTAGTGTAAACGGGCCATGTGTATTTTTCCCGAGCGGGTTGCTGCTGCAAAGGGGGCGGGGTGGAGGATCGCGATGCCGGCTCAGCATCATGATGTCTATTGGCCATCGCCAATGGACGATGGCATCGTCTATCTACCCAACCCTAATTCGAAGCTTCTATTTAGATGATAGAATTAAACGACAACTAAAAACCCATCTCTTCCATGATCACTCTAGCACTTAATACTCTGAGCACTAACTGTTTCTTTGTATAATTAGCACTTCTTGTGTGTGCTGCCTCTTCTTATTGAATCGTTGAATACATTTTCAACCTCTCGCTAATCAAACACAGCTGAATCAACTCATCACAACATAAAAAGAGACTTCAAAACCTAAAGTTAATGGGTCAGATAAGGGAGACATCCAAAATATGTACTGTTGATGTGCCTCCAGAAACAGGATTGGGAAATACTGGTGTACACAACAGACTCTGTACTTGCTGCATCACAGACAGCAATATATTTTTATTTATAATAAATAAATCACTTTCAGGCCATCTGATATTAGGCATGGATATATACTTGTGATCATGATTTTCGAAAGTACTACAGTACTTTGTTAATATTTATTATTACCATTTGTTGAGCTTCCCCATACAATTTGATAGAGCGCTTGGACCCAGAAGCTGCTTCGCATGACGGCAGACTTAACAAGCGGATATGATGTCTTACTTGAAAACAGTCAGAATGAGGGCTATGGCCATTGTAGTAGTTGTAGAACTCTGGTAATTATCATCCCCATCTCTGCTTGTCTGCAACCGAATTTGTTAGGTGTTATGAAATGAACTGGTGTCAGTGCATCACTCGAAGAACTTTGCACTCCCAAACCCATGCTTTATCATGCTCTTGGCCCGTTTAGTAAATCTTTCTCTAAAGCTACAGGTCAGAATAAAATGTCCAGGCCCACTGCTGATGGGGAAGAACAGGCCACAATAGATTCATTGAGTTTCTGAATCACTCTCTGTCTTCCCCGAAACTCCTCAACTCCATAAACTGAAACTTAATTTGCATTACCAGCATGCCCCGAGTTAACACTAACAAACACAAGCACAAACTCAGAAATGCCTCCATTGGAGTAGTTCAAGAAGTCAATGTAGGAAGAACTGCTTATATACATCCATTTCCCTGCATGCTTGACTTTACAACGCAAAATACAGAGTACTAATTTAGTGTAAAATGCAAAAACACGCTTCATTGTTCTTAACTACAAGCAAAGGCATAATAAAATACGTTTCTGTACTATCAAAGCATTAAACAATTAAATTAAATTTTTTTTACAAAGGAATCTGCTACAAGTTCATTCAGTTGGATGGTTGTTCTGTTCTAATTCTAATGTGAATGAGGGGGATTTTCCATTGTCTAGTCTTTTAGTGTTGGTGTAATGTTTCAAGACTGGACCTCATTCACTTGATGACAGTCTTTGGGGAGAGGCAGTGTGTGCCCTCTCGAACACCGAGAGTCTTTATCACATGTCTCAACAACAACAAAATTTTCACTTATATATATATATATATATATATAAATTACTTGCCTTTTAACAAATTAAATTGACCTGAAGGCAATAGTTTTTCCATTTGTTTTTTAAATATTTAATATATGTGACCCTGGACCGCAAAAGCAGTTGTGTGTGTCAGTTTTTGAAATTAAGATTTATACATCACATGTTAGGGTTGGAAAATGTCAAGCAATATACTGCATTAAAAGGAAAAACTGTAAGAAATACAGTGAGCGACAGTTCAAAATGACCACCACCACCACGTGTGACACCGCCGTGGGACAAAGGGATTGCGAAAATGTGTTTAGGTGTAACAGCAGTTGGCGACAATGCTGCCAGGGGGCACAAAGGAACGAGATGCGAACGGACAGAAACATATAGTAACTGTAAATACCCTGCTACTTGTAAATGAAGATGAAATAAGGAAACAAAGCATTATAATTCCTTCATGAATCATTAAAAACAATTTAACAAGCTTTAGAATAAGATTCTAATTGTGAAGGTCTTTATTTTTTGTAAAATAACATTCGATTAGTTAACACATTGTCTAACATGCTAAAAATGTGCAATGCCGTATTCATAATCTTAATTTATTTTAGCAAACGAAGCTATAACTGCACTCAAAAATACCATTTGCTGTTTGCTCAAACTACTTATTTAAACTGAGCAGAAACAACACAATTCTTTTGCGCGGTGACAATATATTAGTTTTTACAAATTAAAGTTGATTGAACGTAAAACAGGGCCTCACGGTGGCGCAGTGGGTAGCACGTTCGCCTCACAGCAAGAAGGTCGCTGGTTCGAGCCTCGGCTGGGTCAGTTGGCGTTTCTGTGTGGAGTTTGCATGTTCTCCCCGTGTTGGCGTGGGTTTCCTCCGAGTGCTCCAGTTTCCCCCACAAGTCCAAAGACATGCGGTAAATGTGAATTGGGTAAGCTAAAATTGTCCGTAGTGTATGAGTGTGAATGGGTGTGTATGGATGTTTCCCAGAGATGGGTTGCAGCTGGAAGGGCATCCGCTGTGTAAAACATATGCTGGATAAGTTGGTGGTTCATTCCGCTGTGGCGACCCCAGATTAATAAAGGGACTAAGCCGAAATGAAAATGAATGAATGAACGTAAAACGATTAAGTTAACCTAATTCCTTCATGTTGTCCTAACACAAATCGATTGTGGGAAACCAGCATTTATTTTTTACAGCGTGTTCATTTGTAATTCATGCTCCATTACAAAATACAAAGTGATAAAGCTTTTGATTTTAATAGTGAATTATTAAATGTTGAAGTTTTATTAGAAGTATTATTAAATTATAGTTCAAGACAAGTTAGCTAATGTTGTTAACTAATATTAACAAATAAAACCTTATTGTAAAGTGTTACTAAAAAACCTTCAGCGTTCATTTGGTTAAACAATATCTACAAATATTCTGCTCTGCTGAATGGTCCTAAAAAATGCTCTGGTCCTAAAAATGATGTAATTATCCATTAGGCAGAGGAATTTCCTTAATGTCAAACAGTACATCTCTAAATATGCAGGCATTACTACAGATTTCCTATCAAGCCGGTAATTATAGTCTGAATTCTAAATAATTGTTAAGCAAATGACTGTCAGCTGAGAATCCTGTGCTTTATTTCTTCAGCACGACTAAACGAGAGCCCACCATCAGCCAGTCAAAAAGACTTCACATTATTGGTTGATGTTTATGTTCTCATTCAAAGTTATGAATTTACCCCAAAAAATGGTATGATGAATGAATCATTTCTGAATTTTTCAATCTTATATGTTCATTAGTAAAAAAAATCTGCAACAGGGGAAACCACTGTAGCTCTTTTTCCATTCATAATAAATGATTCATGCTCATTCAGAGTGACTGGTAAACATGTTACCTTGAATTTGTGCTGAAATCGGTTTCTGGGAGGTCTGTTATCCAATTTATTTTATTGACAGAATTTGATCACAGATTAAATAAAGCAACATTTGAGATGGTATTGAGATCAGTCCATTGGTTTTTACAGTTATCCAATCACATCATCAGCTCAGTCGGAGACGTTTATGGTCCGTATCAAAGACTTCAGGTAGTATTTTACTCAAAGCAGCTTAAAAATGGAAAAGTTATGCATTCTGGCCATTAATTTACTTTTTTGTGGGCTTGAAACAGGTTTCAAGTGCATGTTTTTGAAAATGCGCCATTATCGTTTCCATGTAACTACATAAATAATGAAAAACAGTGACTTTGAGGGAACTTGACATGACAAACTATCACAAATGGTGGACTATGACTACTTTTTTTGCATAGTAGAATAGTGTTTCTATAGTAGATCACCAACTACTAGACCTGCCGCAAAAATCAATATATCAACTTATCACGCAATACACTGACATGATGTTAATTCAGGTTCTGGCTGTGTTATCATTTACATTATACACTCAAAAAAAATATTCTGCAGCTTGTTCAAACTACTTATTCAAACTGAGCTGAAACAACACAATTATTGAGATTTTGTTGGGACAAATTATTTGTTTTATGTTCAATCCACTTAAATTTGTTTGGTTAACTTAATTGACAACATAAATGAATTGTGTGGAACGCTGCATTTTTTATGGTGTAGCTTCAAAAAACAACACAATACATCTCTGTCGGTCTCTTTTGTGAAGTTTAATTATAATAACCCTTATTCATTAAACATGTTACCATTGTAGTTTATTCACGTCTTCTTTTCATATGCAAAAATATGTATCTCATACTGCGCATTTAATGCATATCTTGTGTTGCCATTCAATGTTTTGTTCATACAATATCCAGACCTAAGCAAAAAAAGCACTTTTAAAGACATCAATGCAACTTTTAGAAGAAAAGAAAATCAAAAACTGACTAGAATTTTTAAAAAGACATTACCAATTTTTTTTTTAAATAAACTGAGGCCAGATTTACTTAGTAGAATAGCAATATCACAAAGCAATTACAAAGCATCAGCAAACACATACTGAATTAAACGATCTTTATTCATTAATTTTCCTTCAGCTTAGTTCTTTATTTATCAGGGGTCGCCACAGCGGAATGAACCGCCAACTATTACAGGATATGTTTTATGCAGCGGATACCCTTCCAGCCACAACCCAGTACTGGGAAACATCCACACACTCTCTCACACACACTCTCTCACACACACGCACGCACGCACGCACACACACACACACTGGCCAACTTAGTTCATCCAATTCACCTATAGAGCATGTCTTTAGACTGTGGGGGAAACCAGAGCATCCGGAGGAAACCAACGCCAACACGGGGAGAACATGCAAACTCCACACTGAAATGCTAACTGACCCAGCTGTGACTTGAACCATCGACATTCTTGTTGTGAGGTGACAGTGCTAACCACTGAGCCACCATGCTGCCCCAAACATGAACTTTTAAAGTAAAAAACATTTAGAAAAAAAAAAAAAAAGTATTTTCTTGTAAAACATATTCCATTTGGAAAAATACATTTTAAATGTTTAATTAATTTGTAATTTTTAAGTAAAAGGACTCAAAAGACAGAATTCCTTGTAAAACGTATTATAAAATCTTTTATTATTATTAATATTTTTTAATAATAAAAAAAAACTACTTCACAGTGTCAGCGAGAGTCTACAACGCACATCTAGCTTATGCTTTAACTGGAGTTTGTCCACAGACACAATCGACAGCACTATACTTTCCACAGTAAAAGTCTATATTAGGAGCACGCGTCTTCACACATTGCGCATGTCTCATTTTCCATAAACAGCCAGGGGGCCTTGGTTCTGAGTGTGTCAACAACCACAGAAAGAGAGAGACCACACAGGAAAGACAAAAAAAAAACAAGCACGTGAGCCTGAGGTAAAAAAAAAAAAAAAAGCCACAAACTGGATCTGTAGAAACTGACATGTTTTTGATAAAGATCATTAGCCACCATTTAGCCTGAAACTTGTGATTAGATCATTTGTTTTGCATAGGCCTGTCACAATAATCAATAATTTTTTTTAGTGATGCAATAGGTCCAGCTTGTTTACAGAAAAACGGAAAAGGTAAGGAACATTTTAGCTGATTGTGCAGCCTCTGTTATCTCATCTCTGATGAACTCCTTGAAACAATTCTCACTTAATAGGTGAAGATAAGGTGAATATTCACATTTCCGTTAAACCTATTGTTGGTTTGGGAAAAGTTCTTGTCAAAATGAGCTCGGTTTGAAAGTTGTAGTCCACAAATTACACATATTCACAAATAGCGTTAAAGCCATTTTAGAATCTACATTCAACATCATTGGCGAGGGGCAAAGTTTATATTAGGGCATTTACTTCTTTAACATCAATTAACAGGGTACAAATAGCCTTAAGAATAAGAAGGTTTTGTCTCTTAAAAGTGCTTATGCCATTTATAATGCTGTTGTTGTATAATCATTATATAATCAGTCGCATAAAATGGTCTTAAAATGACAATATCAATTATAACAATCTATTCTGTGACAATATATCACAACATAAATCATTCATCATGACTAACACGCAAGAAATAGTTGTTGTTTATTTAGTATTTTGAAATTAAAACAAATTCATTCATTCATTCATTCATTTATTCATTTTCTTTTCGGCTTAGTCCCTTAATTAATCTGGGGTCGCCACAGCAGAATGAACCGCCAACTTATCCAGCATATGTTTTACACAGCGGATGCCCTTCCAGCTGCAACCGATCACTGGGAAACATCCACACACACTCATTCACACACATACACTACGGACAATTTAGCTTACCCAATTCACCTGTACCACATGTCTTTGGACTTGTGGGGGAAACCGGAGCACTCGGAGGAAACCCACGCCAACACGGGGAGAACATGCAAACTCCACACAGAAACGCCAACTGACCCAGCCGAGGCTCGAACCAGCGACCTTCTTGCTGTGAGGCGATCGTGCTACCCACTGTGCCACCGTGAGGCCCATTAAAACAAATTCTGATGGTTAATATATTATTGTCAGTATGTTTATGTCCTAATTTCATAATGTGAACAAAACAGAAGTACAACACTTGATTGCTTTCTGTGGAAATTTAGAGAAGTTTTACTGTTCAAAAACAAACTTTGTTTTTCTTTTAAAGTTTAAAATATCAAAAATAAAATCATTTAAATTATAGAGGTGAATTGTAAAAAGTATAGGTGAATTGGATAAGCTAAAATTGTCCGTAGTGTATGTGTGTGAATGAGTGTGTATGGACGTTTCCCAGTGATGGGTTGCGGCTGGAAGGGCATCTGCTGCGTAAAACATGTGCTGGATAAGTTGGCGGTTCATTCCTCTGTGGTGAGCCCAGATTTATAAAGGGACTAAGCCGAAAAGAAAATGAATGAATGAATGAATGACAATGATAAGCTCTGGACTTTTTTTACTCTATATTGATCTAAGAGCCAATCACACAGCAGAAATATACAACAATGGGAATCTAGAAGTGTGTTGATATTAGAGACGCACTGAATTTTCTGGCCACCGCAAACAGGTTATGCTATTTAATGGACCCTCTCATTTTTGTGGCTTCAGTCATTGTTGGGATACTCTTTTAAATCTGGAAGCATTAACAACTGATATTGAAATATATATATCATTATTGTTCAATATGGAAAAGAATTCATTAAGATTGCATGTTTGCCATATCGCCCAGCCCTAACAAACACTCATTATTTTATTATTGTGTTGTTCACACAAAAAGAATTAAAGCCATTTTATAAATTTACATTCGATATTTGACTGTTTATGTTAGGACATTTATTTCTTTAATGTCAAATTACAAAATCGAAATAGCCTTAAGAATGAAAAAAACAACAACACTTTAATCCCTTAAAGTTCATCATGATAAGATGTCATGTACCTTGTATACAAAATTAAACAGGTGTAAAAAAAAAATCTAAAGTCAAATGTCTTCTCGGCTGGAAGTGATTTCATTTTGCATGCAAGCTGTGCATTTTCTGTCTCCATAAAACCTTACGGGACCGAAGCAGCTGCAAGCCTTGTGTTTCCAGAGCACAAACACACACCTGAGAGACGTCCAATTACCCAGAGATCACCACAGCCTCCAGTCTTCCCCACTTATTAAAGTCTCCTGCTTAATCCTAATTACATTTAGTCATTAGTCATCCGAGAGCGCCTGCACTTGAAACCAATAGACAAACACAGCATTATGTTCACCTACAAAACCAGAAATACCCTTTTTTTCCCCCTGAAGCAAGCGGTTTCCAGATTATTCCAGGATATAAGCATGCAACTAAATACACACTTTTATGCAAGATGAATAGAGTAAATAATGTGAAAACTGGTCCAGAACTAGCAGTAAAACTGGATCTTTATTAGTAATTCGTTTCCCACTATTTTTTTATCAGCAGTTTTAATATTTAATTGTTTGTTTTATATCAGTATTCTATTTATGAGCTGATTTTAATCTAATATTTTATATCATCATTTATATTATGTTTATTGCATATATATATATATATTTATTTTATTTTTTTTAGAAATATGTATTTATTTTGGTTATTTTTTATTTATCGCCTCATTTTTATTTATTATTTTTCATTTTCGTTATTACTCCATTACTCCGTTATTACTCTAGAACAGGGTTTTAAAAAATTGACATTAGTAAACATTTTTATTCGTGACATACTAACAAATTTCTATGAATTTACACTGCTGTAATGTAAGAAATATATTAATATTTAATTCAAATACATTTGCAATTGAATATTAGCCATTTTTCCGATGCTTTTATGTAGGGCTGCACGATATTGGACAAATCTGACATTGTGATGTTTTGTTTTTCTGCGATATACTTTGTTATACTTGGAAAGAATTTTTGGTCACACTTTATTTTAAGGTTCAGTTCTCGCTCTTAGCAAACCATTTTGACTTTTGCTTCAATAAACTCCTAATTTGCTCTTTATTAACAGTTATTAAGGTAGTTTAGGTATTGGGTAGGATTAGGGGTGTAGAATAAGACCATAAGACCATGTTCTATGTGCTTTTTAAGTACTAATAAGCAGCCAATATCTCAATAACATGCATGCTAATAAGCAACTAGTTAATAGTGAGAATTGGTCCCTGAAGTGTTACCAAATGTATTAATTTTGATTGACTGGGATGATTCTGAAGGGGAGTGAATCATGCATAACATGTAATAAACAAACTACTGTGCGTGCATTATGGTTTTGTATATTTAAATGTAAAAATTACACTGCAAGGTCAACTCAACATTGAATATCTTTGCGATGTGACTATGCGAATGCACACATCGCGATATCGATGCTGAAACGATATATTGCGCAGACCTACTTTTATGGCAAACAATTAAATATGGATTTTAACAACAGGAAAATTTGCTTAAATCACGGTAATTTATTTATTACAGATTATCTTAATGAATTTAATCTTGCAAACTGTCGTCTTTGCCATACTGCTCACTCCAAGTTGATATTTAATAACATGAATAATTTACCCCTTTATTTCATGACACATAACCTTCCTTTAAACATTTAAAAGCTGTATTTTTTCTTTAGACAAAACTGTACAGACCCTAAAAATGACCTAGCATTAACACAATCCCTAAAGTAGCACAGATGAGTGGTTAATAATGAAAATAAATAAATAAATAAATCATATTCACATTACTAATATATACACAATGTTGACATTTCCAGGCTTGAGAAGGGGAAAAAAAGTCATCACAATTCCCAGACATTTCCAGATTTTCCATGACATCATAAACCTGTAGCCAAGGCCTTACATTCCCAGTAGCTTTTCCTGTGATTTCATCAACTACATTGAACAAATCAGAAATCTCTTTAATCTACACCTCTAAAAGTACCTCAAAAGTCTTATCACTTCAAATGCTAGTAAGCTAACGCTGGCATCACGAAAGAGATTACAACCTTTAAAGTCACCCCACCATTCCTCCACCACTCGAAAACAAACCATAAATCAAAAACATTTCCAATATCGTGCCTATATTTCATAACAAACACGTAATATGATAATAGAAACATTCAACCGGCAGCTCTAGCAAACATAACAACTGTAACAATTCAACTCAAGCAGAAAGTTATGATGATCAACAGATGATAAAACACTGTATCCGTTATATAAACAACTCGAACGTTCGTGTTGTTACATTAAAACGCGTGAGGTGGATATTATTATTAACAATAATAATATGTTTTTAATGTTGTCTGAAACCTACCGCAAGCGCTCGTCTTCACAAACCCACAGAACGCATGTGCTTTGAGGTTCATCCTGGAGAAAGTCAGAGTAGAAAAAGCACACATACAGACGTCTTGAAGAGTGTGGTCTGCTCAGCACGCGTGTGCTTGGAGTTGCATAGAAATCAGCTGAAGTTGATGGGCTATTGGTAGTTGGAGCACGTAGACCACCGCCGATGGAGGTTTTTCCAGGGTTTGTGATCACTGACCACCCTGAGGGCGGGGCGAGACATCATGTTTTGGGTGGGTGTGGGAGGGGGTCAGAAAGGATGAGAATGGGAAAAATCGAAGTTGCGTTGTATTGTTTTACAGTTAACGAGATTTAAGTTGAATGCAAGTTATTGATTGTTTGGATGATGGTTGAGAACACTTGGCCCTTGATTGTGTCTCTAAATTGACTTATTGCATTATTCTTTTGGCATAGGCTAAATAGTAATGACTTTAATGTATTTCAATTAAATAAATATCAAATAAATATGCATGGGAATATTCACGACCATGTGCTATTTTGAGGTATTAAGAGTGCCGAGTAATATGGTGTACATTTAATTTAATGAATTAATATCGCTTGTCTTTAAATGCATGACTTTTTAAGTCAAATGCGCCACCTACTGGACAAGAAGGGATTTATTACACTATTCTGTAAATAATAATCCCGTAAATGTAACCTATCGCAATGAAGCATAAAAATAAATATGCTTAAGAATATACATGATCACATGTTAATTAGACATATTAAAAGTAAAATGGCGTACACTGAATTTAAACAATATCATTTATTGTTTTTAAATACTTTAGATAGAAAGTGCTATGTGAAATGTTTTGCAGTTAATGAGATTTACATTTAATGCAAGTTATTGATTGTTTGGATGATGGTTGAGAACACTTAGCCCTTGATTGTGTCTCTAAATTGACTTATTGCATTATTCTTTTGGGATTTACAATCACTTACAAGCACTTAAATGTAGCATATTGCAATGAAATAAATATCAAATAAATATGCATGAGAATATACACGACCATGTGCTATTTTGAGGTATTAAGAGTGCCGAGTAATATGGCGTACACTGAATTTAAACAATTATTATTCTGTCTTTAAATGCATGACTTTTTAGGTCAATTGCGCCACCTACAGGACAAGAAAGGATTGAGAGTGCATTCTACACAAAACTGGAGAAAAGGGAATCAAATACAGTATTTAAAGGTCATAATTGTGCATACATTTTCTTTACATCTGTGCCTTATGAAGTGCTATGTGAAATGTTTTACAGTGAATGAGATTTACGTTGAATGCAAGTTATTGATAGTTTTGAGAACACTTAGTCCATGATTGTGTCTCTAAATTAATTTATTGCGTTACTCTTTTTTGCATGTAAATAATAATCGATTAAATGTAGCATATTGAAATTAAATAAATATCAAATCAAAATGTCTAAGAATATTTACGACCAAGTGTTATTTTGACGTATTAAAAGTGCCGAGTAATATGGCGTTCACTTAATTTATTCAATTAATATATATATATATATATATATATATATATATTTCTTTAAATGCATTAGAATGTGTCTTTTTAGGTTAGTTGCGCCACCTACTGGACAAGAAAGGATTAATAGTGCCTTCTACACAAAACTGGAGAAAAGGGAATCAAATATACAGTATTTAAAGGTCTTAATTATGCATACATTTTCTTTACATCTGTGCCTTATAAAGTGCAATGTGAAATGTTTTACAGTGAATGAGATTTACGTTGAATGATTGATAGTTTTGAGAACACTCAGTCCATGATTGTGTCACTAAATTGACATATTACATCATTCTTTTTATTTGCATGTAAATAATAATCACTTAAATGTAGAATATTGCAATGAAAAAAATATTAAATTAATATGCATAAGAATATGTTATTATATGACCATATGTTATTTTGACGTTAAAGAGTGCCGAGTAATATGGCGTACACTTAATTTAAACAATTAATATAATTTGTCTTTAAATGCATGACTTTTAGGTTAGTTGCGCCACCTACTGGACAAGAAAGGATTGAGAGTGCCTCCTACACAAAACTGGACAAAAGGGGAATCAAATATACAGTATTTAAAGGTCATAATTGTGCATACATTTCTTGACATCTGTGCCTTATGAAGTGATATGTGAAAATAGTGGGATTTAAGTCCCATCTTATCATAAATCTTTATTATTCACATAATGATTTACCCTATAGCAGTGTAATGTAATGTAAATATATAACTAGGGTAACACATTATGTACCTTCTTACATATATGTAGAGAATTATTATTAGAAGGAAACGTTATTCGGTTTATTTATTTATTTATTTATTTTAAAGTAAGACCAGGATGTTGTGATTGTGACAGGTTATTGGTGATATGAATAAGTTGGATATAATTGAAAATATTTCTCATAAATATATATGCCTCTCTTTTGTGTTTTTTAAAAATAATTTAAAAAGTATATTGAGACTGTTTTATTAGTGTTTTATTAGTTTTATCAGTAAACATAAAGATGTTTTAGAACAACTTCTGTTTGCGATGGCTTTAAGTTGTACACATTATACATTAATCTTACCTTTTTCAGATTTTTTTTATTATTGTTTTAATACTATGCCTTTTTTTTATCTATTTATGTCTTTAGTAAATTAACGTTAAATTGAACATGCTGTAGACATACAATACTGTGCATTATAACATTGCAACTCAATTTAATTGATTTCTCTTTGGATTTGTTTTGCTTGTTTAATTATTTATTTGCGTTGACAGATTTGAGAATTAATGAAATAGATAAATATGGCGTATATTGCATGTAGATATAACGTTATACATATACACCTAAACAATCCGAACAAAATTAAATAACAACTCCGACCTTTTAATATGTAATCAAGTGACTTTTATTTTGAAAACACGGACCAACTATTAACTTCCGCTGGCGTTTGCTGCAGCCGTGTGATTTCTTGTATTTTTCTTTCATTCGTTCAAACATGGCTTTTCAGTGTCAGAGGGACTGTTATATGCAGGAGGTATGTGTCTTTCTGCATTTTATGACATTTAAATGTTTGTTTATTTCGTTTAAGCAGTGAATAATAAGCATTATATGAATATATGAACGTCTCTGGAGTGTATTTTCAATGACAGCAAATGGCCAGCACTGACAGCTGCACACATTATACATTCTCATATAAATCATGAGATATTACATTTAATTCTGATATTTTTCAAGCTGATATTGACCTAAATTGTTCACCCCAAAAAGTAATCTACAATTTGTTAAAATTTACATTCCAACAAGTTTATTAAGATAAGTAAATGATGTCAGAAATTACAAATTTTGGGTAAATTGTTAATTTAACTAACTTATCACTGATGTATTTGTAACAATATGACTATTTATTAAAATGAATATAAATATGAGCAAAAAAAGGTTAACCAATGTACTATTTTGTTTTTCAACCTTTTTTTCAGTTTGACACTTGTGTTGTGTCTTGCGTGCCTGCAGAATTAAAGCTTGAGACTAATGGAAAGAAAGAAAAGCTGACTGGTTTTAATGTGAAACTGAAAGACACTATTCTGTTTCCAGAGGGCGGAGGACAGGTGAGTGACAATGACATGCGATAAAGTTAACCACATCATTCAATTTCTTTTCGGCTTAGTCCATTTATTTATCAGGGGTCGCCACAACGGAATGAATCACCAACTTATCCAGCATATGTTTTACGCAACGGATGCCCTTTCCTTTCAACCCAACACTGGGAAACGCCCACACACTCTTGCATTCACACACATACACTACGGCCAATTTAGTTTGTTCAATTCACCTATATCGCATGTCTTTAGACTGTGGGGGAAACCAGAGCACCCGGAGGAAACCCACACCAACACGGGGAGAACATGCAAACTCCACACAGAAATGCCAACTGACTCAGCCGGGGCTCAAACCAGCAACCTTCTTGCTGTGAGGCCACATTGCTAACCACTGAGCCACCGTGCCGCTCTAAATCAGGACGTGCATGGATGAACCATCAACTTATCCAGCATATGTTTACACAGCGGATGCCCTTCCAGCTGCAACCCAGTTGTGGGAACATCCATACACACTCATTCACACACATACACTACGGCCAATTTAGTTTATTCAATTCACCTATACCGCATGTCTTTGGACTGTTGGGGAAACTGGAGCACCCGGAGGAAACCCATGCGAACACGGGGTTAACCAGATGTAATGTCTTAATTAGGGATGTACTATAGTGGAAATATCTGATATTGCAATATGTTATTTTTCTGCTATTATTGCGATATGGATACAGTTTTACAAGATAGTTTTGAATAGCAGCACTATTTTCTGCGGAGCCTAACAGTATTTAGGTACAGAAATTGAATAATATCAATGCAATAAATGCTTTTTTTACTTTGCTTTGTCTCGTTTCTAGTCCAAATATCTAAAAAAAGCTTAGATCAAGTAAAAATTTTGTTTTGTTTTCAACTTAAGGAGGAATAAGTCAAAATTAAGGGTTTTTTGTTAAAACAAATAATCTTGTTTTCGCTTTGAAATTAAGATATTTGGACTATAAACAAAACAAAAGGTCTGAGTAAGGATATTTTTTTGGCATAAATCACATATATCATATATAAATACTGTAATTAAATACAATTAGCTCCTGGTCAACTATAATTCAGACTCAACATTGCAGATCTTGCGATGTGACTATTGCGAATGCACACATTGCGATATCGATGCTGACACGATATATTGTGCAGCTTTAGTCTGAACATATATTTTAATATATGAGAATTGAGTTGATGTTTACAGTTGAAGACAGAATTATTAGCCCTCCTGAATTATTAGCCCACCTTTATATTGTTTTCCCAATTTCTGTTTAACAGAAAGAAGATTTTCTCAAGACATTTCTAAATGTATAATATAATATTATACATTTAATAACTAGTATTCAGCTTAAAGTGCAATTTAAAGGCTTAACTAGGTTAATCAGTAGCCAGTGCAATCTGTAGCAAATAGAAGAAAAGCAAATGCTTAAGAGGGCTAATAATGTTGACCTTAAAATAATTAAAAATAAATTAAAAACTGCTCTGTTAAGCATCATTTGGAAAATATTTTTAAAAGAAAAAAAAAATCATAGGAGAGCTAATAATTTTGACTTCAACTGTACGTCTTTTTCATTCACAGCCTGATGATCATGGGACAATTGGAGGTGTCCCGGTCCTGCGTGTTTTGAGACAGGGTCCGGACGCAGTGCATTTCATCAGCTCTGCTCTAGAGGACGGTCAGGAAGTCCACATTAAACTGGACTGGGAGCGGCGCTTTGACCACATGCAGCAGCATTCAGGTGAGGAATTAATGTGTTTAGGTGGGCTATTCATTTTCGAACTACGTTTAGGCGAACTATTCATTAGTTCACCAAAACAATTACAGTTCTGGCAACATTACTCACCCTTCATGTTTTGTTTTGTTCTGATGAACACAAAAGAAGACATTTGAAAGAATGTTGGAAATAATGTTTGTTGTATTGTCTGCAATGAAATACAAGTCAAATTTAATTTAGAAATCACTACTTTCTTTTTTTAATTTGCATTTTCAATACTGTCTCAGCTTTTTCTGATTTGGGGTTGTAGTACAAACCATAAAGAGATTACTTTTTACAATAAGGGAAATATGAATTGCATTTTAAATAGTATAACAAGGGTATAGAAAGAAAGGAGAGAAAAAAACAAAAACAAAGGGCAAAATATTAAACAAAGCACAAATTTTTGAAGTTTTAACTGCTTTCTTATTACTAGACATTGAAATTGTATTTAAGTACATATACACTACCTGACAAAAGTCTTGTCGTTGTAAGAGCAACAAATAATGACTTCTAGTTGATCATTTGGAAAAGTTGCAGAAGGTAGATTTTTCCAATGAATCATCTGTTGAACTGCATCCCAATCATCACAAATACTCCAGAAGGCCTATGGGAGCCCGCATGGACCCAAGATTCTCACAGAAATCAGTCAAGTTTGGTGAAGGAAAAATCAAGGTTTGGGGTTACATTCAGTATGAGGGCATGTGAGAGATCTGCAGAGTGGATGGCAACATCAACAGCCTGAGGTATCAAGACATTTGTGCTGCCCATTACATTACAAATCACAGGAGAGGGCAAATTCTTCAGCAGGACAGCGCTTGTTCGCATACTTCAGCCTCCACATCAAAGTTCCTGAAAGCAAAGAAGGTCAAGGTGCTCCAGGATTGGCCAGCTCAGTCTCCAGACATGAACATTATTGAGCTTGTCTGGGGTAAGATGGAGGCGGCATTGAAGATGAATCTAAAGAATCTTGATGAACTCTGGGAGTCCTGTAAGAATGCTTGCTTTGCCATTCCAGATGACTTTATTAATAAGTTATTTGAGTCATTGCCGAGATGTATGGATGCAGTCCTCCAAGCTCATGGGAGTCATACACAACATTAATTCTTTTTCCACTGCACCATGACTTTATATTTTATACTGTACATTATTTCTGTTAAGTGACAAGACTTTTGTCTGAGCAAAGTCAGACCTTACTGTCCTAATTAAATAATTAAAAATCAAGGCATGATCATATTTTATTTTGGTAAACTAAGCATAATCTAGAGGCCTTTGCCTTTCATATAAGCCACTTCTGATACCAAATGAACAACTAGAAGTCAAGCTATTATTTGTTATTCATAAAACTTTGATAAGCGACAAGACTTTTGGAAGGTAGTGTATGTAAAATAGGGTTTACATTTAGTTTATATTGACACAAATGTAAAATGGGATTTACATTTAGTATATTTACATTTACTGCATCTGAAATGTATTCACAGCTCTTAAATTTTTCCACATTTTGTTAAGTTACAGGCTTATTTAAAATGGATATGTTGGATAAATGGACCAAAAAATATTTTTCCTCAGTTTCACAAACAATACCCCATACCGATATGGGAAAAGAAGAGTGTTTCAAATTGTTGTTTGAAATATGCAGATTTATTGTTTAAAAAAAAAAAGGTGTGAATACTTATGCATGTGATTTTTATTTTTACATTTTTATTTTTTTATTTTTTTTAAGGTCAACACTTGATCACAGCATTGGCAGATACAATGTTTGGATACAAAACTACTTCTTGGTAAGAGCATTGGTAGGATCAACTCTTAAATAAATGTGATTTTTAACCAACTTGTTGTTTATCAGATCATGAATATTTAGTGAAATGCATATATGCATATATTAATTTTTTATATTTTGCTTTGAAATTAAATTAAAAGATAATATAATATACTACATTAGAGGCATATTCTCCTCTTTTGTGTCTTTGACCATGTGTAAAAAGGACTGAACATTTTTTACATGAACATTAGAGTACATTTACATTTAGAGTGCATGCACAAATTCCTTGATTGGCATGTTTTATACACTTTGATTTCCTTATTTTCTTTTACACTGCACAGTTATCACAGTCATCTCAAATAATGGTTGTCATTTCAAATAATCATGATTGGATGCTTAATCAATTATTGTGCCTTGTATGAATTTTGATGAACTGGGTTACTGTATGAATTGGTGCAGGGATTTAGGCCGTCAGCGTAGCAGCATCGAGCTGGACACAGCCACGGTGAAGCCCGGAGAGATGGAGGCTTTAGAGACGGCTGTTAATGAAAAGATTCGTGCGCACGTTCCAGTCACTGTCAACCTCCTTTCCATTGATGATCCTGCTGTGGAGAAGGCATGTGTGCAATAAATTTAAAATGAAATAGAAATCAGCCCTAAAAATGCAAAACGACTGTATTCTTAATGTAGATTGTGTTCAATTTTGCCATTATTTACTCACCTTTTACTTGCTCAAAACCTATTTGAGTTTTCCTTTTTTGTTTCCGTTGAGCACAAAAGTAGATATTTTGAAAAATGCTGGTTGCTGGCACCCTTTCAGTAGTGCTTTTAAAATTTATCTTACTATGAAAGTCCAACAACCAGCATTATTCAAAATATCTTCTTTTGTGTTCAATAAATGTAATTGTCATTTTTGGTTGAACAATCCCTTTAAATTATTATAAGGAGAATACATAATTTGGGGGCAGCACGGTGGCACAGTGGGTAGCACTGTCTCCCCACAGCAAGAAGGTCGCTGGTTCGAGCCTCGGCTGGGTCAGTTGGCATTTCTGTGTGGAGTTTGCATGTTCTCCCCGTGTTAGCGTGGGTTTCCTCCGGGTGCTCCAGTTTCCCCCACAAGTCCAAAGACATGCGGTATAGGTGTATTGGGTAAGCTAAATTGTCCGTAGTGTATGTGTGTGAATGAGTGTGTATGGATGTTTCCCAGTGATGGGTTGCAGCTGGAAAGGCATCCGCTGCGTAAAACATATGCTGGATAAGTTGGCGGTTCATTCCGCTGTGGCGACCCCAGATTAATAAAGGGACTAAGCCGAAATGAAAATGAATGAATGAATAATTGGCTGTAGTGTATGGGTGTGAATGAGAGTTATGGGTGTTTCCCAGTGATGGGTTGCAGCTGAAAGGGCATCCACTGCAAAAAACATATGCTGGATAAGTTGGCCCTTTACTTCTTTCAAACCTTTATGAGTTTCTTTGTTCTTTTAAACACAAAAGAAGATATATTGAACAATGTCAGGACCCTCTAACCATTGACTTCCATATTATTTGTTTTCCCTACTATGGAAGTCAATGGTTACAGGTTTTCAGCTTCTTTAGTGTTCAGCAGAAGAAAGAAACTCATAAAGGTTTAGAACCACTTGAGAAAGTGTGAGTAGTAAGTAAATTTTCAGTTTTGGGTGAACTAACCTTTTAATGATAAATAAAACATCCTGTACAAAATTAACTTTCACTTAACACATTGTTGACATTTTATTTTTCACATATACAGGTAAGAAGTCGTGGTCTTCCAGATGACCATGCTGGACCCATCAGGATCATTGATATTGAGGGTGTAGATGCCAACATGTGCTGTGGGACTCATGTGTCCAACCTTAGTCACCTTCAGGTTAGTCTTTAAGTCCCTCTTAAAGAGATAGTTCACCCCAAAATGTATAAGATTCTGGCATCATTTACTCATCCTCCTCTTGTTCCAAAACTATATGATTTTCTTTCTTCTATTGGACACAAAAGAGGTTACTTCGAAGAATATTGAAAACCTGTAGCCATTGACTTCTATGCTTTTTTTCCTATACATTTTTTTTAAAGGCTACTGGTAAAAAGGAAAATCATGAAAGTGTGGAACCACTTGAGGGTGTGTAAATAGTTAGCAAATTTTCACTTTTGTGTGAACTATCCCTTTAATGTCCATTTTAGGTCTATGCCACCTTAAAGGTATAGTTCAGAAACTTGTCGCATGAGCTTGCATTTCCAGTCTCCAACCATTGCATGTGTATGAATAAAAAAATCAGTGGAGCGAAAATTGCAGTGTGACCTTGGCTTTATGCTGAGTTAACTAGCTCTAGATTACTTGTAGGATGATTTCAGTTCGAGTTGAACATACATACATACATACATACATAGGGATTACATACATTACTTTGTATGTAATCTACTTGCACAAATACTTAAATGTACATTTAGAGTGAACCCAGCATTATTGTTTATACAGAGATTTGTTTAATCACTCAAAAAGATGTTTATTTGCTCCTTAGGTTATAACGATCTTGGGGACCGAAAAAGGGAAGAAGAATAAAACCAACCTGATTTTCATAGCAGGCAACAGAGTGCTTAAATATGCTGAGAAGAGCTATAACAATGAGAAATCTCTGACCGTCCTCCTAAAGTGAGTTAGAGGAGACCTATTATGTCCCTTTTTACAAGATGTAAAACAAGTCTCTGATGTCCCTAGAGTATTTATGTGAAGTTTCAGTTCAAAAGTGCCTCACAAACAATTTTTATAACTCTTTGAAACGGCCACTTTTAGGCTTTGATCCAAATTGTGCTGTTTTGGTGACTGTCGCTTTAAATTCAAATGAGATTGTGCTCTTTTCAAAAGTGGGCGGGGCTACAAATGCCTATTCGTCACCATCCGCTTGTTAAGTGTGGTCACGCGAGGCTTCCGGGTCCAAGCGCTATGTCAAACTGTATGGGGAGACTCATCAAATGGTAATAATAAACGTTTACAAAGCGATGTGATACTTTCGAAAATCACGTTCGCAATATATATACCCTTGCCTAATATCCAATGGCCAGAAAGGGATAAATTTTTTATAAATTGTTAAAAAAAATTATTTGTGATGCAGCAAGCCCAGATACTGTTGTGTACATTATGATTGCATATAAAATTCACTTTAATGTGTGATATGACTAGAAAGTGGTCATAAACGAAAATTTTCTCAATTCAAATGAGTAGCGGCTTGGACCCGGAAACATGAATCCATACGTCACCGATACGTCACGACTTAACAAGCGGAAAGCAGCAGCTTCAAAACAGGAGTAACCTGTGTAAAAAGTCTAATGACAGATGGCTGCTTCTCACTCAGGGCTGTTATTGTCACTAATGGGTGGGGCTTTCCCCCTCTGATAACGTGTACAAAGGGAGAATGTCAATCAAAGTGTTTCTGCACACTGTTTTTATAAAGTGTTATCATAAAAAAATAGAATTAATTATTTTTTACCATTAGAGGCTGGCTATATTCACACACCGGTGTCACACAACTATGTTTAAACCCCTTATAAAAGAGATTTTTACATAATAGGTTTTTAGTGAGATGATGTTTCTGCTTCTCCTTTAGCATAAACTAATGTTTGTCCATGTGGTTTGTTAGGACCGGAGCAGATGAGCACGTGGATGCGGTGGACAAGCTGCAGAAGACAGTCAAACGTCTTCAGAAGGTAAGCTACTGTATAACCTACTGTCAGTAAACAAGGATTAATCTTTCACTTCAGTAGCTATTAACCATTACCTTTTCTCCTGTAACAGAGTAATCTTACTATCCTGAGGGAAATGGCAGTTTTGATCGCACAGAACTTCAAAAGCAAACTAGACAGAGGACATTTCTTCAGCTTACACAAGTGCGTGCCGAATCCTTCTTATAATTTAGTGAATGTACAAGTAAAGGGTGAGCAAATGATGACACAACTTTTAGTTTTGGGTCAACCCTTTAATAATAAATTATCTGAATGATTTGTCCATTAAAACTTTAACAGTCGTCAACTATTCTTTTAAATATGTGTTTGACCGAGAGATATCAGTCGTCATGTATTAAAGACACAATATATAAGATTCTTTCATTACAACATCCAAAAGCCACTACAGCGGTGTTATGTTTTGATGATTTCTGTACTTGCATTACCCCAAATGTGTCGAAGAACGTTAAAATCTAGAGAAATAAGCATTTTTAACTAATAATCTGGAGCGTGTGCTGTGTGCATTAGTTATTTGTCTAAATTTGACCAATCAGATGGGGCCTTACTGTCTTCATAAGTAGTTGCTGTTCTGCTATTGGCTGGAGTGGCCCAAAAGTGAACCCAGAGCTGAAAAGAATACTAATGGTGTGGTAGTCAAGACATACGTGCCAATCATAGTCAAAATATCTGTTGAGATTTTCACTCATTCATAGTGTTTGCTTCTTGACACAGTTTTTTAAGTCTGAATTTGAATTAATTAATGTGAAATATAACTTTTACCTGTTTATTTTTAATATCATTAAATAAATAAATTATTTTAAAACCATAAATAGCCTTTTTCTAGGGAAATATTATATCGAAAGAAATATCGTTATCACAATACTCTATATTGGATATCACATATTTTCCCAGTATCATGAAGCCCTAATAAAAATTGTTGAACACTAGCTCATCCATCAACATGATTTCTGCAGGAGTCCCCTAGGATGTAATGAAGACCACAACTCCCATGCTTCCGCACTCAGCCGCATAGTGTCATAAAAATACATTTTTGGTTGTTGTGAATATGCCCCCTCCACTGGTGAATATTACATATTGTGCCTTTAATATTTTTTTTGATTTCTGAAATGAAAAACCAAGATTTCCAAGTTTACCTGTTGAAATATCACAGAAATCACTATCAGTTGTAAAACAAGGACAGCGTTTTTTAATATTTTATTATTATTATTATTATTATTATTAATCTGGGGTCACCACAGCGGAATGAACCGCCAACTTATCCAGCACATGTTTTAGGCAGCGGATGCCCTTCCAGCTGCAACCCATCACTGGATAACAACCACACACTAATTCACACACATAAACTACGGACAATTTAGCTTACCGAATTCACCTATACCTAGGCTTGAACCAGCGACCTTCTTGCTGTGAGGCGATCGTGCTACCCACTGCGCCACCATGACGCCCTATTATTAATATTATTATTATTATTATTATTGTTGTCGTTCATTCAATAGGCTTGATATTATTAAAAGTCCAATAGACTCGTATGTAATATTTGTAAGTGTATTTGTTTAGATGGTTATTTTTATATATATTTTTGTCTATTCATTTCTGGATGACTTTATTAATCAGCTTGGTATAGTTAAGATGTGTGTGGGAATTAGTAACATTACTATTTATTGCAAAACTACACCCTGTTCAAGCCCTATTATTATTAATTGTGGGAAAATAATGATTTCTATTGTAAAGAAGAGTAGGTTCTCAGTTAAACCAGAATCTTGCTGCTCTACAAAAGAGTAATGTTTCCTTTCTGCTGATGTTTTCACAGCAAAGATGGTGATAATGAATTCATGAACATTGTTGCAAATGAAATTGGATTTCAGGTGAGCCACCAAAGTTATTCATTGAATTGACAACGTCCAGTGTTTCAGTATAATATCCACAGGATGTTCTGCACACTGTTGTTTATGCTTTTGTTATTGTGTTTGTGCAGGACACGTTGATCTTCATGACTGTGGGTGAGGAGAAGGGTGCAGGACTGTTCCTCATCGCTGGACCTGAGAATATTGTCACTGAAGTCGGACCTCGGTAAGACCAGCTTTTAACCCAGTAACCCTTGTGTGCAGTTGGGGATATTTTCATCCACTCGGGGTGATTTTGAGTGTTAGTTTGGCCACGGCTTTCTCTGTGTTTCAGCAAATGGAATGAATTTTGGCAACAAACCTTATTTTGACACATATTTTAGGGAAATGCTTTGAACATTTTGCAAAATTCAACAGTGCACTTTGGGCAAGTTTACTACCTTTCGTTATGTTCATGGCTGTTTTTGCCCCATTGACTTTCATTATAATTACATTTTTTGATTGCAAAGCCATGACACCATATAATCGTGCACTGCAACTCATGATCAACAGTAAAAATTACAAATGGGGAACCCACCAACAATCAAGAATGCATGATAATATGCTGTAATGGCTTTGCGATCCAAGAATGTCACTGTAATGGAAGTCAGTGGGTCACAAACTTAGCGAAAGGGTAGTCAATTTTAACAGTACACATGGGTTAAGGCCAGGGTGAAATGATCAGAGAATGTGAATGTTTTGAAATAGAACAGTTATCAACTTCTTAAGTTTTCATCAGGCTTTCATACATCAGTTTTCGTATAACATTCTCACTATGTTATGGTGAGAATTTGGAATTGCACTCAGGAAATACTCACATTTATATTACTCAGAGGCCCAAGCTGAACAAAAACAAGATACAGTTTTGTAATGTAAATCAGTGGTGTCTTTTATAAGAGTATGGTAGACTTGACAAAATAAAATGCAATGCATTTGTTCAGTATATGTCGCTCTTCTGAAACTCATGCTCTGCTCTGTTTGTGTCTGGTGTTCAGGGTTTCAGAGCTGCTGCAGGGTAAAGGAGCTGGAAAAGCTGGCCGATACCAGGGTAAAGCCAACAGTCTGATGAAGAGAGCAGAGGCTGAGGCCTTACTGAAGGAGCACAGCTGTAAACTCACTGCAGGAGAGGAATAAAACGGACAGGTGTGCAGTCATGATAATCCAGACTCTGTCTACACCAAAGGAACAGTCTATACTGGAAGTGCACAATGAATCAAAACACATCATCATGCATCTTCAATTTCTATTTTAGATGCACAAAATATTGTTTTAGCATTGATATCACAAAGTGTGAATCTACGATAGTCACATTGCAGGGAGTGCAATGTGGAGTCAGGATTATAGTTGATCAACGGTTCAGAACACATGAGAATTGTGGAGTCATTTCAGTTTAACCATAATAAATGAAAGGTTATTAATTGCATGTTGTGACTGTAAGCATTTTAAGTAAGTTTAAAGCATTTAGAAGAAAGGAATTATTACGTTTAACAAAGAATAGTATTTTTATACAATGAAGACTATCATGGTTTATTGTACATTTGATTATTTTATTTCTGTACTTGAGCACTGTTAGACTCTTTCATTTGTTTTGATGCACTACTGCGTGTTTACCTATGCTGGTAATTATTATTTTTTAAATATTTTATACAGATAAACCTACAAAATCATCCCAATAAATATAAATGTATAATAATTTTCTTCCAAATAGAGCTTTTCAAGTTATCTGTTGAGGCGGCAGGATTGCTCAGTGGTTAGCACCGTCGCCTCACAGCAAGAAGGTCAGTGGTTCGAGTCCCGGCTGGGTCTGTTGGCATTTCTGTGTGGAGTTTGCATGATCTCCCCGTGTTGGCGAGGGTTTCCTCCAGGTGCTCTGGTTTCCCCCACAGTCCACAGACATGCGCTATAGGTGTATTGAAGAAACTAAATTGTCCGTAGTGTATGAGTGTGAATGTGAGAGTGTATGGGTGTTTCCCAGTACTGGGTTGCGGCTGGAAGGGCATCTGCTGTTTAAAACGTATGCTGGAATGTTGTTGGTTCATTCCGCTGTGGCGACCCCTGATAAATAAGGCACTAAGCCGAAGAAAAATGAATGATTGAATGAATAAAGTTATCTGTTGAAATATCACAATATTAAATCGCAGAAAATCAAAAAAGACTATGTACATTTTTTTTGTAATATCGTGCAGCCCTAGATGCACAACATAGCCACTCCAGAATATAATTTTCCCCCTTTCCAGAATATCGTTTTTGTTTTAATTGATAAATATTTGTTTTTTTATGTTGAAAAAAAGTTAATTCCAGAGTAAATTTCTGGATTTGCTGGTTTTACTGGATTTGCTGGTTTATTCATTCATTCATTTTCTTTTCGGCTTAGTCTCTTTATTAATCTGGGGTCGCCACAGCGGAATGAACCGCCAACTTATCCAACTTATTATATGTTTTACGCAGCGGATGCCCTTCCAGCCGCAACCCATCAGTGGGAAACATCCATACACACCCATTCACACTCATACACTGCGGACAATTTAGCTTACTCAATTCACCTATACCGCATGTCTCTGGACTTGTGGAGGAAACCGGAGCACCCGGAGGAAGCCCACGCAAACATGGGGAGAACATGCAAACTCCACACAGAAACGCCAACTGACCCAGCCGGGGCTCGAACCAGCGACCTTCTTGCTGTGAGGCGATTGTGCTACCCACTGCGCCACCGTGCTGCCGCTATGGGGTTTAGTTAAAAAAAAAAAAAAAGAAAGAAAAGTTTTGTTCTGTAAAGGTCTGATAAAATTTTATCTAAATTTCAAAGAAACATATTGTCATTTAAAGCATTTGGGTTTTTTTAGAAAATGACAATTGGATCGAATAGCAAATCTTTTTTTATATTCCATCAAATAGTGGTTTCTTAACTTTTGTGTTAACTAACGTGTTGTCTAAAAACATTGTACCTTTTTGTTATTGTATGCAAGAAAAATGCTTTAGTTTAGAGAATTAAACAGAAATTATGTTTCAATCCAATACACATCTATAAATTGTAAATCGTGAGAGTGAAAATTTACTCAAAAGCACACACAAAAATTAATGGCAGAAAGAAATCATGCACTTTGAAGTGGTCTGTATATTAACTCACTTTAAAAGGATGAACAATCTTACTAGATATAATTAAAAAAGGCTGTTTAACGTGTAAATATTTTCAATTAAATAGACAATGCAAATGTTTTTGTATGCAAACTGATATATTTCATATTTGTTCTATTTCTATAGCTATATTCTATTCTGTAACATAACACTATATGGTAATATTTGTTCTTATTTTCTAAAGCCTATTTTACTTTTTATTATATTCCATAATTTAGATTCTTATTGGCCAGGGGGAGTTGTATAAGCTTTTCACTGCATATCGTGCTGTGTATGAATTTTTTTCATTTGAATTCAGAGGAAGTATAACAATGTATAATAAAAATACAATAATTTAGCTTATTTCACTAATATATTGACATTTTATTTTCACAAAAGGTATCTGAAACATTATAGTTTACATTTTATAAAGATTGATAGAAATATGAAACTTTAAAAACACTAAATAATAATAGAACAATTTTCTATGTAATAAACCTCTAAATAATAATAATAATAATAATAATAATAATAATAATAATAATAATAATAATAATAATAGGCCTCACGGTGGCGCAGTGGATAGCATGTTCACAGCAAGAAGGTCGCTGGTTTGAGCCTCAGCTGGGTCAGTTGGCGTTTCTGTGTGGAGTTTGCATGTTCTCCCTGTGTTGGCGTGGGTTTCCTCCGGGTGCTCCGGTTTCCTCCACAAGTCCAAAGACATGCGCTATAGGTGAATTGGGTAAGCTAAATTGTCCGTAGTGTATGTGTGTGAATGGGTGTGCATGGATGTTTCCCAGAGATGGGTTGCAGCTGGAAGGGCATCTGCTGCGTAAAGCATATGCTGGATAAGTTGACGGTTCATTCCGCTGTGGCGACCCCAGATTAATAAAGGGACTAAGCCGAAATAAAAATGAATGAATGAATAATTAATAATAATAATAATAATAATAAAACTCTGGACAAGATATATTTTCAGCTTTTTATTAAAAATGACCTATATTACAGAAAATGCTTCCAAACAAAACAAAAGTACACATCTTAGGGAGGGCAAACCCTGTCCTCCTATGTATAAGTTCACCATCTCAGTTCTCAAAATAGAACTTAACACTTCTTCCATTAAAAGCCAGACCTTTTCATGCAGATCCAAAGGCACCAATATATAAAAACGCTAAAACAATACATGCAATAACAGTGCTTAATTTAAACTCTAGTTTATCCGCATCCCGTAGTGCTCCTGTGACTAATCCACTGCAAAAAAAAATGCTTTTGTCTCGTTTCTAGTCCAAATATCTAAAGATTCTTAAATCAAGACGCATTTAATAGACAAACGAAACATATTGTCTTGTTTTAAGAAATAATATGTCAAAATTAAGTGAGTTTTTCCTTTAAACAAGCAAAATAAGCTGCCAATTGTGTAAGCAAAATAATCTTATGTCAAAAGAAACAACAAGATTATTTAGCTTATCCTATTGGTGGATTATTTTTTTGTTTGTTTTAAGCAAAAAGTCGCCTAATTTTGCCATAAATTTTTATAAAACAAGACAATATTGTCTGCTTGTCTAGAAAAATGCTTCTTGATTTAAGAATTTTTAGATATTTAGACTAGAAACACGTCAGAAAAGCCAAGTAAGAAAAGCAGTGTGGGATGCACTATTGAAAAGATGCTAGTGTGAAAGTTCCTTACAGTCTTAATACAGTTCATTTCGAGCCTAAAGCTGTTTTTTGCTCTGTAACCCGAGGGCTCCGGATAAACAGTACGGGATGATGCTGACCGTGGCGAGGGGAACGGTGGCACTTTTGCAGAAGGACAGGAGGTAGAAAAGAGCAGCCGTGTGTGTTGGTGGTTTAATGGAGTCAAAGAGATGCAGCAGAAGCAGAGATGCGACGATACAGGTGATCCTGACACAAGTGCTGCTGCTTTTCTTGCTCTCTGTGTACAGCGGGGAATGAAGGCCGAGACCCAGACCGAACAGGGTGCCCATGTTCCTCAGCAGGCTGGCGAACGGTGTGGTGTCCAGATGAACCCAGGCTGGATTGACGCACCATTTCTGGGCTTTCTCGAGAGTCCAGAGCAGATCCACACCGAGAGCCTTCAGGAGGACGTACAAACCCACAGCGAACGAGAGAAGGAAGAGCGTGATGTTGAAGTAATTCTTTAGACTCGCACTGTAGATCCATTTCTGCCTGTTGAAAGCCTCGGCAACAATCATGCCTGTAGAAAACAAGAATAAATCATGCATTTTACTACCTTAAAACATGTTTGAGTAAATCAATCAATAGCTTATTTGACAGATTATGGCGTTTTTAAAAGCTTTTCACTTTTAAAAATAAAGGTTATTTATTGGCATTGGGGGCCTCACGGTGGCGCAGTGGATAGCACGTTTGCCTCACAGCAAAAAGGTCGCTGGTTCGAGCCTCGGCTGGGTCAGTTGGCGTTTCTGTGTGGAGTTTGCATGTTCTCCCCGTGTTGGCGTGGGTTTCCTCCGGGTGCTCCGGTTTCTCCCACAAGTCCAAAGACATGCGCTATAGGTAAATTGGGTAAGCTAAAATTGTCCGTAGTGTATGAGTGTGAATGGGTGTGTATGGATGTTTCCCAGAGATGGGTTGCAGCTGGAAGGGCATCCGCTGCGTAAAACATATGCCGGATAAGTTGGCGGTTCATTCCACTGTGGCGACCCCAGATTAATAAAGGGACTAAGCCGAAATGAAAATGAATGAATGAATATTGGCATTGATGGCTCCATGAAGAACTCTTACCATCCTTGGAGTTTCATAAACTGTTCTTTACACTATGTCATGTTTTGTTTGTTTATTTTGGGAAACAAATTAAGATTATTCTGTGGCATTTGCATCCCTTTATTTTTAAAAGCACTGAAGGAGTTTATAACAATGTATGTAAGCTAGATTTTCTACATAATATAAAAACAGAATATAAACTAGAACAGGGCCGTGCAGAGACCTTTCGAGGGGCAGGTGCTCAAAGGGAAGTGGGCGACGATCGCGTAATGAAGAGTGGGGGGCACTTTCATTCATTTTGAGGGGCATTTTTTATCCAGGAGAAAAAAGGGCAGGTGCTCAAGCACCCAAAACCCCACCACCCCCTCCCCCCACTCCCCCTCTGCACGTGCCTGTACTAGAATATAGAATACATTGAAGAGGATATTTAAATAGTTACATTTGTAATAAAAATGTGTATAATTTCGAAAGAAGTCTCCTATTCTCATTTAAGGCTGCACAAAAAGTGCCCATAAAGTACAGGTAGTAATATTACAATTTAAAATAATCATTTTCTATTGTAATTTATTTGAAAATTGAATTTATTCATTCATTCATTCATTCATTTTCTTTTCGGCTTAGTCCCTTTATTAATCTGGGGTCGCCACAGCGGAATGAACCGCCAACTTATCCAGCATATGTTTTACGCAGCGGATGCCCATCCACACACACTCATTCACACTCATACACTACGGACAATATAGCCTATACCCAATTCACCTATACCGCATGTCTTTGGACTTGTGGGGGAAACCAGAGCACCCGGAGGAAACATGGGGAGAACATGCAAACTCCACACAGAAATGCCAACTGACCCAGCCGAGGCTTGAACCAGCGACCTTCTTGCTGTGAAGCGATCGTGCTACCCACTGCGCCACCGTGCGGCCCAAATTGAATTTATTCCTCTCCGTTTTTCAGCAGCTATTACTGGTCATGGGTTCAATTTCCACTGATGCACGATTCTGTCACAAACATTTTTTTAGGGCTGGGCAAAAATTAATCACGATTAATCGCACACAAAATAAAGTATTGTTTTGACTTAAAATGTGTGTGTACTGTTTATATTCATTATGTTTGTATATATAAAAACATGCATGCATATATTTAATAACTTTTTTATAAAATATAAATATAAAATACATAAGTATATGATACAAATTCTACATTTAAATATCTATGTAACAAAACTTTGTATGATTTTGTTTTTATATATGTTTATCACAAATATATACATAACAGAAACACTAATACATAGTGTAATAACATAATAACAGAAATATTATGTCAAAACAAACTTTTATTTTGGATGGGATTATTCTTTGCCCAGCACTAGTCTTTTTACATGCAGTGAAAAAAGTCAATTTAATCTAAAGATGCTTACCTGAAATTACACCAGCGAAAACTTGATGTGGGAAATGAGCGGCGATGAAGACCCGAGAGAGACAAACACAGACCTGGACCGTCCAGAAGAGTGTCCAAAGTGAGCCACGCAAGTATCTGAGAGGAAAACAAACAGTATGTCATGAATGCGTTGCACCAAAGCTTCTGGTGATGTCAATTGACCTAATTGTGATAGAGATTGACTTACAGGCTATTGGATGATGATTTCTTCGCTTTGCTCAGCATTATGGCAAGGATGGAGGTGACCAGTGTGTAGTAAACACCAGCAGCGCCCATAGCATGACCTGATGGACTACCTGTATCAACAAGAAGATGAAGTTATGTGAAGGGTGTTTTGATGTAAGATGACAGCTATTTCTCTGTGATTGCAACAACTTTTACCATATAAAATGTATACATTATTAATATCTGCTTTCACTTTAATAATAGGCTATTCTTATATGCTAATTGCCATAAAACAAAGTAAGCAGAGGGGAAACCACGTTAAATTAAAGTTAAACAAAGTTTTCTCAAGCAGATAAATAGCCTAATAATTAGTGTCATAGACAAATTCAGAAGAGCATCATGGTAATACTAAAATAATGCAATATAATAAACATATAATAATGAATGAAAGGTTCATTTAACTACATAAGATTCGACATAAAACTGAAACTAATGGAGGAAACTTAACTTTTAAAGCTGACTCGTTTTGTGTGTTTGAGGACTTTTTCACGGTTTAATGGGGTCATGAAATGTAAAATCTAAATGTTTTTGAAATGACAGCTTCCACAATCGCGGTGAGGGTTTCTTGCGTTTTCTGACTGAGGTAATGGCGTTACGTTTCCAGGCTGAATGAAATTGAGATGTAAAACCATTGTTTACCAATACTGGACCTTTTTTGTAACATTTATTTAAGTGGTTTAATAGTATTTTTTAGCTACCTTCAGACATCCGTTTGTTTATTTCGCGGTATAACCTAGGAGAGTTTGAACTGAGGCGACTAAAGTGTTGTGTCACGCGCATTTAAGAGCGTTTATCGTTACTATTCCGCGTTGATAATACGTTATTAATGCATTTTGTTCGCACAATTTACGGTTTTGTTTTATTTGACAGGACGCCCTGCCATGGAATAAAAAAGTAACCTTCCTCCTCCCCACATAAATACTATATTAATCTACAGTACCATACTATAGTAAAGTGTATTATACTCAGTGGCGTAGCGGACGGGGCCGCGCGTGATTAGGGGCCCCAGAGATATTATTATATAGGCACACATCCGTGATATGCTGCTGCGTATCTCTACAGCAACTAAAGAAGTACAACAGATTCATTGAACACTTTACTATAGTATGGTTCAAAAACACTACAATTACTATTAAGAAACTAGTATTTTTTTTTCATGGGTCACAAGAGTTTAGGCCTATTTTTTACTTACATCTGATAAATATGAGTTTATATCTTGCAATTAAGCGATTATCTCTTGCAAACCAAAGTTTAAATCTTGCTGTTTCAAAGGTTTCGCTTTCAATTTTGTCTTTATATATTGAGTTTATATCTCAGCACTGAGAATATACTACTAATGTTTTATTTAAGTCAATGTTTACGTCAAAGACTCACAATTAAGAAAGAAAATCAGAATTGTGAGATTAAAAGTTACAATTTACAAGCTTCCAAAGGATAGGCCTACAAGGCTTGATTATAGTCTGTTTTTGGAAAAATCATCCCATTTCCAATGCTGATTGCTTTTATGTAATATCTGATACATCAGTGCATATGTGTTTAAGAGTATTTTACTGTAAAAAGGACCTTAAAGTCTAATTAGACAGTTTTCTACCTTATATAGTAAAGGTGTTTTCTATTAAGCAATTACTATATTATTATTACAGTCTTACACCTCATTTTATACAGGTTAAGAAAAAGACGCACCTGGGCCAGTCTCACAGGTCATGGGATACTGTTCAATATGAGGCGCTGAGCTGTTCATGTAGTAGGACGTCTCATGGACCCACCAGTATGGACGTTCTCCAAAAAGGATCCTTAAACAGATGAGTCAGCGGTCATTTTTTTGCATCAAAAATACAATTAACAATTTAATTTGACAGTAAATCAATGGATGCTTTCTTAGCTCACCATTTGAAGACTAAATTAAGCCAATCTCCTATCACAGCCACCCAGATAAGCTTGATGCCCACTGACTCTTTCAAATGAAACCAGATGGGAAAGAAGATGAAGAAGGTGTTCCTCAGATCTGCGGCAAATGAGACGAAAAGAAACCATCCTTGGGCATCTTTGTAATGAGTCTGAAGGTACTGTGTGCTGCTCACACCAAACCCGTGCAATGTATCCATCACTGCATCCATGTTTAGATTCTCTCAGAGCTCGTCTAGAGTGACAGTCGTCCACCACCTACCTGTTGTTTTTATACTAGCAGGCCCACCACCACAGCGCATGCACAAAACGATCTTTGAACCTTGCACATGTGTAATAAAACACAGAGTGGAACAGAAAAAAAAAGTGTTTGTCCTGTCAGGAGAGATAACGCACAAACAAGTTCAGGAGAAAAAGGACGTAGCAGTACTGAACTCATTAGTGACCTCAAAAACACATACAGCTATAGTCAGCATCTATAACTGTGTTAATAATATTATATACTTATATGAAATTATTTATAAATCATTAGGTTATGAGTGGTTCTGTTTTAGAAATAATATTTATATTACAATTTATATTACAGTATCGATTCTCTAAGCATAATTTAGACTTTTCAGTATTTTACATGTTAATATTTAACATTTACTGTAATGTGTCTGAATGCTGTATGTATAATGAGAATAGTAATGAATAGATATATACACAATATAACAACCTCTAAGAATAAACATTTTTGAAATGTTGGAAAGTGTAAATCTTTGAAGAACAAATATATTTATATTTACTTTATATGTTTGTATTTAGTAATATTTAAAGCTGTTAATATTATTAATAATAATGAACCTAATAATAATAAAAGTAATTTTAAGGGGGGGGTGGAAGGAGGGGCAGTATGGTTATTGGGACAGCTGGAGAGATTGTAAAGAGAAGAAATAAATTGCTGGGAAATATTTATAATATTTATATCATATTTTCTATTTAAATCAGCATCTAAAATAAAAATGTTTTTATTTATCTATTTCAATTGATGTATAAATATTTTACAATTTAAATTGTTTATTACTTAATGTAGAACACAAATAAAAAAGTAAAAATACAAGTTTATTTAAGGGACATAAAACATTTATTTAAGGGACCAACCTATGGAAGTAAATATTTCAAAATTTAAATAATGTTTTAATTTAAAATATTTGATTTATTTATTGGTTCATTTGTTTTAACCATACTAAAAAGTTAAATATTTTACATTTTTAAGACAAATTTAAATATTTACTTCAAACCAGCATTTATTTATTTATTTATTTATTTATTTTGCTTCTAGAATGTATAAATATTTCACAAATCACAATTTCTCAAATGTTTTCATTTAATATTTTTTAAATAAGTATTTTTTAAGTATATATTTATTAATTAGTGTATTTATTTTGATCATACCACAGGTATAAATACTTTTTTTTAATATAATTTTTGTTTAAACAATTGTTATTGGTTTGTTTATTTCTTTGTATTGCTTCATTTGAGACAATGACAAACACTTTTTGTGAGTAATCTATAGACCTGTTATTTTTAACTCATTCATTCATTCATTTTCTTTTAGGCTTAGTCCCTTTATTAATCTGGGGTCACCACAGCGGAATGAACCACCAACTTATCCAGCATATGTTTTGCACAGCGGATGCCCTTCCAGCTGCAACCCATCACTGGGAAACATCCACGCACATTCATTCACACACATACACTACGGACAATTTAGCTTACCCAGTTCACCTATACCGCATGTCTTTGGACTTGCGGGGGAAACCGGAGCACCCAGAGGAAACCCACGCCAACACGGGGAGGACATGCAAACTCCACACAGAAATGCCAACTGACCAAGCCGAGGCTCGAACCAGCGACCTTCTTGCTGTGAAGCGATCGTGCTACCCACTGCGCCATCGTGAGGCCCTATTTTTAACTCTTTGGGCAAAAAATAGAGCATAAATGCACCTAAACAAAAAGGGTCATCCTGTCCTGAAGATGATCTTAGAGCTATGGGAAGCTATCACCCTCAGGCTGGCATTCTTTTGATTGCTTACACAAGTACTCGCTGATTTGCATTGAAGTGCTTTGTTTATTGTGTTACATAAGTGAATGAATCATTAGACTACATTGATCCGTGATGCTTCAAACACAAACTAAACTGTAATCAATGCAAAGCTTTTGATCAGCTAGTTCTATCTGCTGCTTGAACAGTTTGTTCATCTGACAATTATATTTTGCACTCACAGACCACTTTATTAGGTACACAAGAACATTGATTCAATGAGGTGCTATAAACATTTCTCAGAGACTTTAGTCCTGACTGACATGACAGAATCATACAGTTGGTGCAGATCTGCACATCCATGATATGAATCTCCCATTCCAGGACATCCCAAAGGTGCTCTCTAGGATTAAGATTGGGTTTCTGTAGAAGTATTTTTGAGTTTAGTGAACTCACTGTCAAGTTCAGAAAACTAGTTTGAGATGATTTAAGCTTTGTGACATAGTTGGCTCTTTTTTATGATCTAAATGCATGGTCTAAAGCGCATGGCACAGGTGTGTAATATTGTGTATGGCACAGGTGTCCTGTTTTAAGGACATGGAAAACACTCTGCATGCATGTTGCATGGTCTAAAAGGGTTGTCCTTATTCTCTTAAGGGGCTCTATTTTAACGATTTAGGTGCATGGTCTAAAGTGCATGGCAGAATTGCACTTAGGGCATGTCCGAGTCCACATTTGCTATTTTAAGGATAGGAAAAACAGTCTGTGCACCCAGAGCATGGTCTAAAAGGGTTGTCCTTATTCTCTTAATCAGTAATAGGTGTGTTTTAGGCACAATGTGCAATAAACCAATCAGAATCTGATCCCTTTAAGAGTCAGTTGCATCACGAGATGGCACATTTGCTATTTACATGATGGATTTTGTGAGCGGAAAAACTGAGCAAGAAAACGGTTAAAGACCATCTTCGCGAGTTTAAAGACCATTTACAGAATAAGCCTCTTCCATTCGATTGTGAATTTGGAAAACGGGGGTGGACACACACTCCACTCAAGACATCCATTACATATTTAATTTCATAATTTAGTTTGATTTGTTTCAAAACGATTTCCAAATTCAGTTCTAATTTCAAAACAATCCTTTACTTTTTCATATTTAAAGATGTTTGTGTACTGCTGTACATCCCTGTGTGTGTATTAAGCAAGGTATACCCACATTTTGGACCTACATGTCACTAAAATGCTCTTTAAATAACAAATAAATACCTGCGCTACTGACTTTAGAGCAGCTTTTAGTTGGTCAATGGTGCAACCTATTTCAGTTGCCTCACAATAGCAACAACACACCTCCTTTACACACCAGGATGCCCATGGGAGCACAAATGGCCATTTTTTGTATTTAATCAACGTAGCACAGGATGTGAAAAAATATATCTGGGCTGAAACTAGCAAAATACACTTGTGGTGTACCTGGTGCTGCATTGTGCCATGTGTATGATACACTCTCAGAAATAAAGCTACAATTTTTTTGTACCTTTTCCTTTTTTGTTCCTAACAGGCCCTGAAAGGTACATATTAATACCCAAAAAGTACAAATGTTTACCTCATAGTACCTTAAAGGTACAAAAGTTTGCCCTAAAGGTACTAATGTCCACCTGTATGGAACAAAAGAGTGTGTATGGTCCAATGTGTTATCCTGTTGAAAGAAACCTCCAACCTCCAAAAAAAGACAAAATGTTAGCTTTTTATGTTTAACAAGATTAGCACACTTTGTGGACATGATTCACAAGGTGAGCAACAATATTCAGGTAGACTGTGATGTTTGATGCTCAGATTATGTCCTCTTCAGTTTTTTTATATGATTTTTAAATGTGGCCTTTCAGCTAATGAGTAAATTAATGTCTGTGGTAAAAAATCTGAATATTTAGTCTGTTTTCTTATTCTATATTACTTGAATGTTTTTACTTGACAATTAATAAATTGGTGCGATATCAGAAATTGCATTAATTCAATGTTTTTTTAATTAATATTAGGCATGCATTATTCAAATTATTTATTAAAGACACAGTTCATCCAAAAAATGAAATTTACTCACCTTTGACCTAAATGTTGGAAACATGTAACCACTGATTTCTGTTGTATTTGTTGTTTCTACCACTGAAAGTCAATGGTTCCAGGTTTTCAGATTTCTTCACAATATCTTATTATGCATTAAAGAGAAAAATGAAACACAAACAGGTTTGGAACAAGTCAAGGGCCAGTAAATGATTACAATTAAAATTTTTGAGTGAACTATACATAATAGGTAATAAATATTCAAACTGTTTTTTCCTCAGTATTCATTCATTCATTTTCTTTTCGGCTTAGTCCCTTTATTAATCTGGGGTCATCACAGCGGAATGAACCGCCAACTTATCCAGCATATGTTTTATGCAGCGGATGCCCTTCCAGCTGCAACCCATCACTGGGAAACATCCTCACACACTCATTCACACACATACACTACGGACAATTTCAGCTTACCCAATTCACCTATATCGCATGTCTTTGGACTTGTGGGGGAAACCGGAGCACCCAGAGGAAACCCACGACAACACTGGGAGAACATGCAGAGATTTCCACACAGAAATGCCAACTGGCCCAGCCGAGGCTCGAACCAGCGACCTTCTTGCTGTGAGGCGATCGTGCTACCCACTGTGCCACCGTGAGGCCCTATCCTCAGTATCATCTAATACATTTTTAAGGATGTGTATGCTGTTTTTCCTATCAAGTCAGAGATATCATTATTATCATCAAAATCATCATCGTTGCAGTGACATCACAGACTCAAAAGAGACCACAGTGTCCACTCATCATTTTATCAGTGTTTGGCCCATCTGCGTCATCACAGGTCAGAGGTCATGATATGGAGGGCCCACAAGCAAACAAAACCAAACCAGTCCAGCCTTGAATAAAGTCCAAGTGGAGCAGATGACTGAGGGCTGAGGGCTGGACGAAGCCTGACAGGCTCCAGTTTGATCTCCATCGCTACACCTTACGGTAAATGTTTTATAATATATGTTACTTTTATGCTAATTATACTTTGTGACTGTGAGGTGCAATGAAACATGTTTTGAAAAGCTTTTTTCATTTCGCAATGAAAATATAGCAATGGATATGAGGGGCAAGGAAATACGTTTAAAACCTCACATTAGAATCTGGATGAAGGTCTAAAGTAACCATTATTTAAAATAAAAAAAGATTTAGGAGAAATACACTCTATAATGGTTTATAATAACAGAAATATTGCAAATGTACAACTGTACAAATTACATATATCAATACAAATATAGCTGTAATGTTTGTTCACTGCTGGCAGTATAGAAAGGATTTCCTAATGTTTTAGTTTCTTAGTTTTATTTATTTATTTATTTATTTATTTAAATATATATTTTATAAAAGGTCCTAAAAATGCCCAAAACTTATTTGTATAAAATATTTTTATGTA
>CAIGQW010012936.1:2944359-2960791 GCA_903798125.1 Danio choprae | reverse complement strand
TATATCATATTATTCATATATATCAATAAAAAATAATAATAGATCAGAATAAACTGTACATTTAACAATCAACATTTTAGTATAAAACAGTAATAAAAACAATAATAATCAGTATATTTACAATGATTCCATTTTAATTAGTGTGTGTGTGTGTGTGCCCCTTATAAGCAAATGAATCCTGGTTTTATTATAGTAAAGGTGCAGTAACCATGTTTGTAGACTTATTGCCTATAACCACAATTTAGGCTACCACAAAAACCATTATAATAAATATACTATTGTTAATTAACCAAAGACATATTTTGTTTTGTTTATTTATTTTGATAACAGTTATTGCCTAAAGGGAGATGCATATACGTTATCCGGATATTAGAGCTATATGACATTTAATTGCATTGAATATGCTTTCTACGTATACAAAGTTACTTTGGAACATTTATATCACAGAAATATATCACAGAACATGGATGTTTGTTGAGCCCTAAATGGACGACGTCCCTCATACGCTTCAGCTCCGCCATGTTTTCCATCATTGCGTCACTTCCGCCGCGGTCCGGTGTGGCGCGAGTCGCGAGATAGATAGTGAACAATTGGCGAGAACAGAAACACACAAACTTGTGTTCACACAGCTGCTGGATTATATGTAACAACTGAAAATAAACAAATCTTCACAAACGTGTAAAGAAAGCAGCGATTGGATTTAACTTATAGGAGGGAACATGCCGCGGCGGAAGGTGAGAGAAAATGCGAGAACTGGGTCAGTAGCCCAGTCGGCTGAGCGCGCGCTAACGACTAGCTCAATGTTTGTTTACATGTTTAGACAAATGTTGTTTATTTTCAGTGATAATATTTCAAATATATGTGAACGGTATTATGAATTAACATTTTAGCGCAGGAGAATCGAAAAGCTCGGAAGTGGCTTCGAAAACGGTGTGTGTTTTTAGGTTCAAGTGAAGCTAGTTAGCAGTTTGGCTTTATGTGGTAATGTTGAAAACGCACTTGAGATTTAGTGTAATGTTATTATTTGATTAAGGTAAGACGCTGCAAGTTTTTTTTTTCATCTGTCAATTTTGATATTTTTGTGCCTTTTTATTATCATTCAGAATGCTCTTTTGAATGCAGTGTTTTTTTCATGCTAATGTAAAGAAAACACCCAGAATGCGCATTTAAGTCTTATTTTCTCAGCTCTTTATTAAAAATGTGTGTTTGCACATTCAGTTGCGATGCGTGTTTTAATGGCTGTTTTCTAAAAATATCTTTGTTTCTCCCGTACAGAGCCATAAATCTCCATTTCAGCTGCTCTTGCATAAACCCATAAACATTGAGGTAAAGTTGTTTTTTTATATTCGCACATTCACACATTCTCCTTAATTATGTAGTTTCAGAAAAGTACTCTTTGCAAACTCTAAATAGGGAAATCATATTAGCAGCCAATGACTATCAAAGTACAACATTGTTCACAGTCAATTAAATAATGCTAATGTTGTTTTGAAACCATTCTTACACCGATTATTCAAAGTAGTAGTCACAGGTTGTCACTGAACGAATGTGCGGATATACAACCAACTTTACCTTAATTCCATAAATCATTACATTTTTTTCTTGCTGGTCACAGTTTTTACTAAATCATATTGAGTAAAAGACTAATGTTAAATTTTTTAAAATCTGACTTCACTCACTGGTCAGATGTTAGTTGTGCTAGAAATGTCTGCAAATAAGTACACATTTAATGAAATTATGCATCATTTGGACGTTTCAACATCATTTTACAACTATTGTAATGCAGTTTTCTATTTGTAATCTTTCCCCTGTTCAAATGCAGTGCCTTGCCTATTTTGAAGTGTTGTTTTATTCATGTTCTGTACATAATGCTGTAACACTGCTGATGTCCACCCTGTGTTTAGAGAACAGCCGGCAGTAGTTCAGACGGGACTGCAGATTCTGATGACTCTGGAGATCACGAGAAGACCGACAGCTCTCACAGCGAAGCCAACCAGCGCAATAACACCCGCATGACCCGAGCATCACTGCGCCTGAGCCAGAGCTCTCAAGGTAAAAACTCACACACTTCTCGTGATCTCCAGAGTCATACAATCACCATATATATAAAAATAAATCTGCAGCTTCTTTTAGTCTGCTTGTAAAGTTTAATTAACTACAACAACATCACATCAGTAGAGACCACAGATTATGTCAATAAAAACCATGTGATATGAAAAAGGCCAGGCTATATTATTCGTGGAGATGTGCCTTTTAAAATCTTTGGTTAAGATAAATGTAAACTTTTAATCATCATGCATGGCATCGTGACCTAGAAAATACGAGAAAAGATTTTTTTTTTATGACCCAGAATAGACAAGAATAGATTTTTTTTTTTACTATTCAATAAAAACGTGGGATTAGCTTTGGTGTTGATAAGGGCATGACTTTCTTGGTAGTCCAATCATAGAAAAATGTTTATTTTATTTATATACTGTAAGACTTCACTAAGGAATCCCTCTAAATAGTGCACGTAATTAACATCAGGGGAATATACAAATATTTGCACAATTGAAAATTCTGGAAATGTAAGCGTTGTACCAAGCACCCAGTTGTAAGCTTAAAATAAATGTATCCTGTACATTTTATCATAAAGAGAAAAATAAATGTATATAAAGAATAATCATTTTAGTTTTGCTTTTAAAATTGGCAAACAAGCAACAAGCAGCAGGCTATAAAAATGTATTTAAAACATTTAGCAAAAATAACGAAACAATAAAATAGTCAAATTAAATATAAACCGTATATAAATTGTAGAAAGCTTTTCAAATTTCATGTTAAAAAAAAAGTTATTAAATAATGGATTATGTTTTAAAGTCAGTAGGCAATTCTAAAAGTTAATGTGGTTATCCTATTCTTTAGAAAACAAACATCAACATCAGAGCTCAACAATAAGGACTGCCGATGGCTTGGGCCCAGTGTGAGAGATGCTCGGGACAGTAGACAGGATCGTTACTGCTTTGTCACTAAAGTTTAATTAGCCTGCGACTATTTGTCAGTTGCGTGCAAATTCAATCTTAGAATTGAGAAACAGTTTGTGCTTTTAAGCCTTTAAATGTACCTTTTCTGTGATATCGTAAACACCATATTGCTTTTCGGTTCGTCTTATCTGAGTGGATGTTTTGAGCACGTTATGTTTTTCCGTAACCTGGTAACAACCAGTACAGCGAAGAGACGGCAACATGGCAACGTCAAATTATGAGGCTAAAAGAAAATGTCTGTTTCTAACGTCCTGGAAGCAAACATTTACATGGGTACAACATGGTTATGTTTTGCACAGTTTGCCGTCAGTTTGGCAAGTCAGCCACCTTTTGTTAAATAATTTAGAACTGCAATGAAATACCTGCACATTTTCCATAATGCTCTTTTTGTTTGCATAACACTTTGAATTTTGCTCATTATACATTTATTAACATTTTTTTACGTATTTAAATTCTAGATTTACAGATATTTTTTTTTTGACACATTATTTCAAATATGTGGCTAAGAAATAGCTATTAACTTCTTCTTTTTTGGTGGGGTCAGTGAACATTTTGGCAGGGCAAGTAAAAGTAGAAAAAGTCCTTACCGTTGAACCCTGACCATATAAATAGCAGTTTTGGTTTTGTTTAAAAAAAAGAAAAAGATTTTTGCATGAAAGTAGCATTCTATATAAATACTTATAAATGTATATTATAGATTTGACAGGAAAACAGCATATATATATTGCAAGCAGCTTTTCAAATTTCTTTTAAATAAAAAAAAGAAATATGTAAGAAAATGGACTGTTAAATTATTACAAATGTAATTAAAGAAAAAAGTAAATAAACGTATGGAATAAATGAATAAAATAAATAAGGAATTACAAAGTGCAAACAGTGTGAATTAGAATGAGACTGAAGTCTTCAAGGGGACACAGCAGCAAACCAACTTAAATTGTTATAAATTTAAGTAAAGAAAAACTAAGTAAATTTAATAAATGTAATAAAAAAACAATTTAAATAAATGTAAGGAGACTGAATTCTTCAAGGGGGACACATTTCTTTTTCAAAGCATATCTATTTTTCACATTGTATAAATATGGCAACTACAATTATTGTTTTTATGATTCTTTTTTTCCCCCACATTTATTCTGTTTATAAATAATGAGTTTATTTTTCACCTAGATGCTCCTCCAGACATAAAGCAAGCAGCAGAGAGAGATGAGTCTCCTCCCAGGACACCTACAGGAAACGCCCCGTCGTCTGAATCAGACATCGACATATCCAGCCCCAACGCATCCCACGATGAGAGCGTGACTAAAGACCAGAAAGACTCTGGCAGCGATCCCTCTCATCGGCCAAAACGCCGCCGCTTTCATGAGAGCTACAACTTCAATATGAAGTGCCCCACACCTGGGTGCAATTCTCTGGGTAATTGCTCTTCAGATTAATTTCCTGTTGCATCTGCTTCATAACCATTTTCAGTGCTAATTGTTTACAAGGGCTTAATTGGGAAAAATAAACATTTAAATGTTACTGCATCGTTTATGGTGATATATGAATATTGTTCTGTTTTTTTCTTTTGTACAGGACATTTAACAGGTAAACATGAGCGCCATTTCGCCATTTCAGGATGCCCTCTCTATCATAACCTCTCTGCAGATGAATGCAAGGTACGTTAAGGGCAAAATGTGCTTGGCTTGTTTGTGTTTTATTATTTTCTGTAAAAAAGGAATTAATAAACATCACCAGTTTTCTTTAGTTTATAAATTGCATTAAAATTGTTACTTTTTTGTATTGCAAGTTTTCATTAATAATGAAATAATGAGGCATTATTTTGACGAAGTACGTGCAAATTTGTGTACATTTGTAGCACAAAGACCTGAACATTGTATAAAGTTGGGGGAAATGTTTTTGTTTTTGCATTAGTTGAATGTTTTTAGGGGATTTTGGGTATATATTTAAAAAAAATTCATAATTCAGAAAATACTTCAAACACTAACATTTTTAAATGGAATTTTTTCAAATTTGTTTGTTAAGCAAAAATGTTTTATATAATCAAGTAAATAATGTATACATTATTATTAACATACCCCTCTGTAAAACCTTTCAGAAAAACATATATATGAATAATACTGTAAAGTAAAGTCAGTGTCAAAATTATTGGGGTTTTTTTTTGTATTAGAGTCAAACGTTTTTTGGGGATTTTGGGTATATCTTTTTTATCATATAATAAAATGCCCAAAGATTTTTCTGTCTTCAAATTTCTTTGTTGAAAAAACTGTTTTATATAATCAAGCAAATTATGTTAGAACATACCCCTCTGTAAAACCTTTCAGAAAACATTTATATGAATAATTCTGTAAAGTAGAGTCAGGGGCAAAATTATTGTTTTTTTGTTTGGCATTAAAGTCCAAGTGTTTTAGGGATTTTGGGTATATGTTTTTATCATTTGATAATTCAGAAAATACTTCAAACACTCAAAGAATTTGTTTTAATTTATTTTTTTTTAATTTCTTTGTTGAAAAATGTTTTATTTAATCAAGTAAATAATGTATAAACATACCCCTCTGTAAAACCTTTAAAAAAAAAAAACTATATATGAATAATACCGTAAAGTAGAGTCGGGCAAAATTATTGTCTATTTTTTTGCCATTTAAAGTCAAAGTTTTTTGGGTATATATTTTTATCATTTCATATTTCATAAAATACTTCAAACATCCAAAGAATTTTTGTTTTTCAAATTTCTTTGTTAAAAAAACTTTTTTATATAATCAAGCAAATTATGTATGAACATACCCCTCTGTAAAACCTTTTAGTAAACATAAATATGAATAATACTGTAAAGATTTATGACTCATTTTGTGAGAAATAAGTCATTTTGTGAAACTGGCTTTAAAAAATATGTATTGTAATTGCAGATACAAGTGTGATAAAAGACACTATATAGATGCACTATTTTGCATCTGAACATTAGATTGAACAAAAAACACTTTAGAAAAAAACACAATCTCGACTGGTGTATAAAAAAAAAACTGTGTTTTTGCCTGAAGTGGCTCCTACAAAATGTTACTTTTGGCACCCTCTTATATGAAATTAAAAACATTTAAAACTCCATTTTGGTTGCCCACTAAATTTCAATAAGCATTTATAATAAAAGTATGCTTTGTCCTATTTTAAATTATTTAGCTCTTTCCCTATTGTTTATCTTTGTGTGTTTGTGGTCTCGATCAGGTGAAAGCTATCGAGCGTGAGAAACAAGATGAAGAGCGCAGTCAGGGGCAAAACGAGGAGAACAGGCACGCCACTCGACATCAGGTACTCGCCAAACAGATGTTCTCTCAACACTAAACAAACATCGCACAAGTGTGTTAATGTCTCTTAAGTGCATGCATGCTTTTGTACTAAAGCTAGACGCTTGCGTGAACGCCTAACGTCATCAGCCTTCCTTCCATTTTTAGGATGAGTTGTGATTGTTTGCTAGGTATAAATCCTGTAGTAACTACAGTGCATGTGTGGCTGATGAGCTGACCCTGAAAGAGTTTTATCTGCATAAGACAATAAAAAGTGTGATGTAATAGTCATTTGGCTTGGTTTTCCACAGGCACCAACTCCAAGGCAGGTCCGATATAAAGAGAAAGTCATTGAGATGAGGAAGAGGAGGGATTCTGGCCTGACTAAAGACCAAAAGGAAAAGTATATGGTAATTGTGTGCTTTCTGTGATTTAGTGAAATATATTTCATAATGCATTTATGTATTCTTGTAAGTGAGATTCTTTCATACGTTACACATCATGATGATAAACTTCACAGCATGAACACAGCTGTTATTAAAAAAAACTAAACTAAACATCAATTATAAACTAATTTCATTACATTTTCACAACAACAGCTCAGACATTTGCTCTAAATGTCTCAGAACTGGTTGCATGAGTGTAAGCACAATTATTATTAATATATTAATGCCATTACTATTAAAGAAATGCTTCACCCAGAAATGTTCTCACTAGCCATGTTTCCATCCAAAGATGTGAATTAAATTTATGCGCAAAACTGGAAAAACGCATAAAACATTTGCGAACAAAGCACCGTTTCCATCCAACGACAAAATAGTCACTTCCTGATAAACTGGCGCCAAATATCAAAAGAAAAGTGGTAGCTGCTGGGTTAGGAGAAGGCCTTTTTTCGTATATATTAACTTACTTGTTTGTTAGAACATGTAGACAAAACAAGTTTTCTTTTTTCAGCCATGTATTTTTGCTTAAGGCTCTTCCATTTATTACGCAAAATAGTCCATGGTTTGTCATATCCATCTCCGATCGCGCTTCTTGGAAGGTTTGCACGTTCTGCTGATGTTTTCCATCACGGACAGTCGTCACTTCTTTCTCGTATATAACATTTAAAAATGTTCGGACCTCATTGTCCACCCAAACATACCTACGACTTTCTGGCATATTTGTTATCCTATGATCTGTTGAAGCAAAATCACATAACTTTTGATGCGCATGCTGAAATTTATTCGGTAAATGCCTTTATAGTTTATGCGCATATTTTCTTATCGAGTAAAACGTTTATGCTACTCATTTTCAAAATGTATGCACATCTTGGCATTTCCATCTGGGGTTTTTAATGCCATATTCCATAATGCGCATAAAAATAGGTGGATGGAAAAGCAGCTACTGTTTCCTAGAGTGTTTTCAAACCTTTATGACACAAAAGAAGATACTTTGAAAAATGCAGAAAACCTGTAACCATTGACTTCCATAGTATTTGTTTTTGCTACTATGGAAGTTAATGGTTACCGGTTTTTAACATTTTTCAAAATATATTTTGTGTTCAACAGAAGAAAGAAATTCAAACAGGTTTGTGACAAATGAATGATGAACAGAATGTTACGTTTTGGGTGAGCTGTCCCTTTTAAACTGCATTATTGTTAATGCTTATGTTTGTTATTCATTCACATCTTTTTATTTTGTATCAGGAGCACAGACAAACGCATGGAACCACTCGGGAACCATTGCTGGAGAACATCACTAGTGATTATGATCTGGAGCTCTTCAGAAAAGCTCAGGCTCGTGCATCAGAGGATCTGGTATGAACAGACACACTTCTGACTCTGCAGACCAGCTGATCATAAAACCAAAATCATACACTTTAACTGACTTCGCATCAAATTGTAAATAAAAAAATAATAATAATAATAATAACAATTAACCCTTTATTTTAATTTAACCATTACAATTTATATTTGTGTTATGCATCATATATTGTCTGATCAGTAATCTCCTATTAATGAGAAAAATTTTACATATATGAATGCTTTTTATGTTGTTACTCCATTTACACACATTTTTACTAGTCACAAAAATGTAAGTACAGTTTTGGGTCAAAACAGACCTGAGTGAGTTGTGTTGGTTAAACTTTAATATGAGTATAATACAAATGTACTACAAATGTAATGTGTAGATTAGAACACTTTTTGATGTAGCAGCAATAATTATACTTGGAATTTGGTGCTACACTGCCGTTATTCTTAAAGGTGTACTTCACAAAAGATTTTAAACTCGCTCACTCACTGTGCAGTTATTTCAAAGCTGTTTGAGTTTCTTTCTTTTGTTAAACACAAAGATCATTTGAAAAATGTATGTTAAATGTAATGTAATGGTAGCCAGTAGCTATTAACTTTCATATTAATTGTTTTCATGACAATGGTTACCTGTTTCCAACATTGGGACTGGATTGAGGGCGAGTAAATGTAAATTTTTGGATGAATTATTACATAAGTTGCCATTTGTCTGTCTTAGACATATATAGAGATTTGATGTTTAATGTTCTTGTTGTTTGCAGGAGAAACTGCGTCTACAGGGTCAGATCACAGAGGGCAGTAACATGATCAAAACCATCTTCTTTGGCCGCTACGAGCTGGAGACGTGGTACCACTCTCCATACCCAGAGGAATATGCCCGTCTGGGACGACTGTATGTCTGTGAGTTCTGCCTCAAGTACATGAAGAGCCAGACCATCCTGCGCAGACATATGGTATGAAATAAAACATCCCTATATATTACATCTGCTATTGCTTGACTTTAGCCAGATGTTTGTATTGGAGGCATGTTTATGAAGGTGAAGTTAAGTTTGACATTTTCATTTGTATGTCATATCTACAGGCCAAATGTGTGTGGAAACATCCTCCAGGGGATGAAGTCTATAGAAAAGGTGCCATCTCTGTGTTTGAGGTTGATGGAAAAAAGAATAAGGTGGGTAATGAATTCTAAATTACTCTTGTGTTTGGGATATATCTTGTTTTTGTGAGAGTTTTCACTTCTAAATTAAATTCTAGTTTTACTCACTATGTATGATTTCTTTCATCCATGTCTCAACAGATCTACTGCCAGAACCTCTGCTTGCTGGCCAAGCTGTTTTTGGATCATAAAACACTGTATTATGATGTGGAGCCTTTCCTGTTTTATGTCATGACTGAAGCTGATAACACAGGCTGTCACCTTGTGGGATATTTCTCAAAGGTAATGCAGTGGTGCAGTCTATGGAAACTTACTTCAACTGAAATTTGTTATAACGTTACATATTTTCAGAAAACTTGCCTTTAAGGTCATTGTCCAGGTTAAAAAATTTTAGGCAGATTTTTAGTCATAAGCCACTTTTGTTTACGCTCAGGCTATGGTAATGCTATTCGGAGATCATCAAACTTGTTGCAAAGAATTGAAGACATTGGATGAGGTGTACCCTTGATGTGCTGGCAGCAAACAGTGCACTAGTTTTACACTTAAGGGGATAGTTCACCTAACATTTACTGTTAATTTACTCACCCACAGTTCATCCAAGATGTAGATGACTTTTCTCTTCAGTAGAACATTAAAGATGTTTAGCTAAATCCGTGGTCCTTGGTGATTCATATAATGGCAGTGAAAGGTAAAAGTGTTTTTTAGATTAAAATAAACATACAAACAAGTCCAAATCAAAAGCCATGGCTTCTGATGAAACACTGAGGTCTTGTGAAGCAAAACGATTGTTCCGTGCAAGACATTTAACATTATTTACAATATTATTAGCATTAATCTACAGCCTTGTCAAACAGTTTTCGGTGCATGTGTGAATGTAGTCCGATTGTAGTCCTTTCACTTTTGAATCGTCCACAGATTCAGCTAAAAATATAGTCACCTACAAAGAAAAATAAAGTCGCCTACATCTTGGGTGACCTGTGAGTAAGTTACCAGTACATTAAAAAAATGTGTGAACTATCCCTTTAAGAAATGACTGGCCAGAACAATTTATTATATTTGTATCATGATCATAAATTCTCTGTTTAAGCATAATCGTCTGTTTTCATTTGTGCAGGAGAAGAACTCGTTTCTGAATTACAATGTGTCTTGTATCCTGACTATGCCTCAGTACATGAGACAGGGCTACGGCAAGATGCTGATTGACTTTAGTGAGTACCTGCGATGCATGTGTGTCTGTCATCTCTGCAAGTGATTCAATTTAATTACTAATGGCCCGTTTCCATTGACTGGTACAGTACGAGTCGGTACGGGTCATCTTTATCAGGCCTGCATTTCCACTGCCTAAAATAGGGTACCCTTTTGGTGGGCGTGGTGTACAACAAAAAGTTTCAGTCAACGTCAATCTCGCTCAAAGAAATCTTGCTCAAAGTAAAGCTGTACGGGTTGTTCACGTATCATACGAGAAGCACTTCTCACAAAACAGATGCTTTATACACATAAATACTTGTGTATAATTGTTCATTACTAACTTTTCTATGAACATAATTTGATTATAACTGCAGATCAATGACAGTGCAAAATAGCTGCAATTATATAAAATAAATAAATAAATGCAACATATATGAACACATACAGACCCTTACAGTCTCCAATATGATACCAATTACAGATAAACTACGTACAGCATACATTTAGTCCTTATTTGGGTTCAAAAACAACACGTAACATATAGTCCACAGTCAGTGCAAATCTCTCATCTGTATCTTTAATCTTCACCAGCACATGTAACTGGTCTGTAAATGGAAAGCATCAACTCTATGCAAAACTCCGTCTCATAAATAATAATAAAATGCCGAAGTCAAACTGTGCAACATCAACCTGTGATGTGGATTTTAGTATCGGAAGAAAAAAACACTCAAAATTAGCCAGTTTTGCTAACATGGTCTTAATTAGTGTTCAACACACACATCTCTTAAAATCTCAGAAAATTTAATCAAGGGTTTCATGACCCTTCAAATGATTTTTTTAAATGCATATCTATGTAGAAAAGAAGAAATATACAAAAAAAACAAATCAGGAGTCCCTTTAAATACCATGCTATTGCGTTCCAGGTTACCTGCTGTCGAAGGTTGAAGAGAAGGTTGGCTCTCCTGAACGCCCACTCTCTGATCTGGGCCTCATCAGTTATCGCAGCTACTGGAAGGAAGTCCTGCTGCGTTACATGTACAACTTTAAGGGCAAAGAGATCTCCATTAAGGGTAAGAGGAGTTTCTTCTGCCCCAAATGTGAATGTTGTAACTTAAGCATGTTCAATCTGACATCCCTGTGGGTTTTAACCTCACTTTTTTTTTCTCCCTCTGGTCAGAGATCAGTCAAGAAACTGCAGTAAACCCCGTGGATATTGTCAGTACCCTGCAGTCCCTTCAGATGCTCAAGTACTGGAAAGGAAAACATCTAGTTTTGAAAAGACAGGTATCAGCTATTTGTTTGTTGTTGTTTTTTTAAAGGCGCATCTCCAGCCTTTGTGTTGTGTTTATTATATTATAAGGCCGCTGTTTGTTTTGTACTTTTAAAAAAAGAAAAAGCTAAAAATTGTTTTGTTGTAGAAAAAAATATATGCAGTAATTACTTTGTTCCTGCAAAATTATCTTTGCAACATTTTAAAAACCGTGCCATGTGCCTATTTTATGACCTATTGCAATGTTTCGCTTACTTTTACAAGTTTTTTTTTTTCTCCAAAATGGAAATACTTGACTGATTTTGATCGGAAAATATAGGAAGATATTACTTTTGTGTTCCATAGGAAAACATCTTTCAAACTCATGAAAGCACAATCATTCTGTCAAAGCACCTGACACTGCAAGTTCACCAATAAAACGAGATGCTTATGACCTTTCATATAGACCTGTCATATAGCATTTAATATAAATTGATTTGACTTTCGGCTGCAGAAAGCAGCTATGATTTTCTGCTCTGGAGCGTCTTTTTCTTTCTTTTTGTTACACGTATATAAATACGTTATGCACTCCTGAGATATGTCGTGATTGATGTAGGTTCTCCATTCTAGTGTGTAGGCATGATAATTAGAATTATATTTGACTTTTCATTTGATTTAGTATAGATTGTAGCATTTGTATGTGTTGCATTTTTAAAAATGTTTATAAAGATTATACAATACTAACATGTACCATATATAAATCACTTTAAAGGTCCCATGAAATTAAAATAATTTTTTTTTAATGTTAGTATTAGTATTGTTAGTTTTTAAGACATCTATAAGCTAGTGTGCTTCAAAACAGTGACAAAATTCGCATTCAGGATATATAAAACTGATATAAACATGTAAAGCTTATAGTTTGTCGCTTTCACCTAAGTTATATTCACGTCACCTCATACTTCAGTTTTCCATCATATCGTGACTGATCAAATGCTGTCTAGTGTCTGACATGCCCTTCCCCTCCAGGATGCTTCTCATTTGATGGACTTGAGCTGAACCACTCTCACTGGCAGAGCTGTGATAAAACTAAATGCTGTTGGCTGTTTTTTTTTAAAGGGGAGGAGCTACACTATCCCACCCTCTCTTAATTTTTCATTTGAGATTACGTCAAACATTAGAATAACAATGCACATTTCAAACCTTTAAATGGTTTAACCTAACACTATGTAGTAATTTAAATATAAAATACTAGTAAACTATGACTTTTTGCGGGAATTACTCTCCCAGAAGTGCCTGACATATATATCTTAGAATTATATATATTTTTCTTCTTCTTTTTTTTCATCTTCTTTTTTTCTTCTTTTATTCCTCTTTTTAATGTACCTTGTACATTAAGGTGTTTTGTGTTGCATTTTCTCTTGCGTATTGGATGTGTATTGTGTTGTTAGTATTTTGTTTCAATAATTGTCATTCACTTATGAACTGATTCATCATGTGGTTTCAATGCCTGTATTTTTATGGTGGTTATCAGTATATTTTAAGGTAGAAAACAGAATTTGGGACTTCGAGGCTCTGTTATCTGGAATTAAAGGGATAGCTCACCCAAAAATAACCATGTACATTATTTTTTTTGTTCTGTTGACCACAAAAGAGGATATTCTGAATAGTGTTGGAAAAAAGCAGCCATTGACATCTATGGTAGGAACACAAATACTGTGGAAGTCAATGATTCCATCATTCAGTTTATCTTCTTTTGTGTTCAAGAAGCTCAAACTAGTTTAAACAAGTAGAGGATTAAAAATTTTTGACGAACTATTCCTTTAGGATGTGTTTTCATCAGTTTGATTACTAGTGGATGCCACAAAGCTTTTGAAGTTTCACTTTTGTGTTTTAATCTCTCGAGCTTATTTCACAATATTAGATTTTAATGATGAGAAGGCCCAAACACACACACACACACACACACACACACACACACACACATACACACACACCCGCCTATTTATAGGTTTCAGTCATGTGACCTGGCAGGCAAAAAAACAAAGGCCATAATCGCAACTATTCTGTGAACCCCATAGAAATGCAGCACAATCTCGTTACATTTTCATCTCTTTCAAGCTGCGAATATTTGGATCACATGTCAACAGAACAAAACAGAGATAACTAAACTGTGGGCACTTGAGATCCATATACAGTAGCTGTTTTTCATTTTAAACCATCATGTCCCTGTCAGAGCTCCAATTCGTTGATGCTTGCTTGATCTTGATCTTGATGATCTTGTGGATATTCCTCAACGACTTAGTTATTGTTGATGGGGTTATAGTGCGTAAGTGTCTGCGTTTATGTTTGGTTTTGGTTTGTTTTGCTTTCATTAATATTTGTTTGTAGGGAAAATCTATTCGTTCACTTCTGCTATAAATATATACACTGACTTAGCATTTCAATGTATACTTTAATTGTACTTAACCTGCAGATTAGAATAGAAGCTGTATAAAAACCATACAAACATACTGTTAATTACAGGTAAATTATGTTTCCATTCGGCACAAATTCATAGATTTCTCCTTTCTGGCTGTTCTTTCTATGAGGAAGTTCTGTAGAAGCACAGCTCAGGTGTCTCTCCTCGTCGGCTAGTAACGCTATATTATTGCACAACAATTATCCAGCCTTTTGGTTAAAAAAAAGATTTTAAAAAAATCCCTCAACCCGTAACTTGCCGGTCAGTGGGATATAGCAAAATTTTACGTTCCCCAAATGGTGTGCTGGCACACAGAAACTATCAATAGGCCCTTCGTTAAAGAAATCATAAAAGTGGACAAATGACTTGAATTAAAACTCCAAGTGCAACTTTCACTTCTACTCGTGACCCAGTCAATCAGAATGCATCTTAATACACTGTAAAAAGAAAATGCTGGGCTACACATAATGGATACATAATCGATCATAATTTGTGTTGGGACAACATCTAGGTCTTAAGTTAACTTATTGGTTTTTACAAATTTGAGTGTCCCCCCAAAAAACTCAAGAATTGTGTTGTTTCAGCTCATTTTAAACAAGTCATTTGAACAAACAGCAAACATTATTTGTAATGTAGTAATTTGTATATAAATATGTAATTATCAGACATAAAATATACATCTTTAATTGATTGTATACATTTTTACAGCAAATTTAGCTGAATATATTTGTTTTACTCTGCATGTTTGCTTCATATAGATGTTTTGTCTGAATAACTGTTTTGTTTGTGAACGGCGCAGGACCTGATTGACGATTGGAAGGCCAAAGAGACCAAAAGAGGAAACAGCAAGACCATTGACCCCGGCTCTCTCAAATGGACCCCTCCTAAAGGAACCTAATTGACTATTTCTTTTTTTATTTTATTTTTTATGACTCCATCATGTCTTTTGCAATGGCTTCATCCGTTAGTGTCATTTTTGTCTCTTTTTATGTGCCCTTTAAAACTCCGGAAACTCACTTTTGTTTTATACAGTGCTATTTATTTTTTTTGAAGTCTTTGGCCAAAGTATTTTCTCTGCCCCTGCGTATTTTTGAATGTAGATGTATTTTGATTCTCTTTTTAAAAGCAAAAACAATAAGCTTATCGTCATTAGAATGTAGAAAAAAGGGGCCTTACTTAAAAAAATACACATTTGTCATAAAAAAACAGTATTTCTTTGTGTTTTATGAAAAATGTCTTGGTTTAAATGAAAACAGAGCTAAAGAGAAATGTCATTTTTGATAAATACTTTTATTACGCCACATTTGATATCCGAGCAAGACATTTACTTGCGTATACTCTCAGTTTTCCTGGAGTATAATGTTAAGAGTGAAGAATAACCGTGTGTTTTTAGACGTCTGTGAGGTCGTCAGTACTGAAGTCTGTCCCATTCTTCCTGCAGATCTGCTGTGTGAAGAACAATATATCATTTCAGGTCCGTTTCATCACTTTGCATAAATACACTTCTGATACTTCAACATCGTACCTGTCTGCTTGTTCAGATCTGCAGATTTTGCTGTACTCGTCTCTGGGATCGCTCTTGTGCCAGAACCTGTGGATTAATATCATTTATTTTAAAGTATTGCAGCATAGACTAAGCCCCCCAAGCTCTATTTAAAATGATTATATAGTAAAGATTTTAGTTTTTTGGCTAAATCAGTTACCAGAATTTAAACAAATATTTTAAGTGAAGTCATACCTCCTAAAGATCTCTTTCCCATGAGTCCCACAAACATATCGCCCTTGTGCCCTGTGAGGAAATAAGGGAGATAGAAAATGCTATATTAAGTTAATATGCATGTTACAAACTTTATTAAGGGACTACTTGTTTTGGGCAGGGGGGGGGGGGGGGGGGGTGGGGGAATCTCTTAAAGGGATAGTTCACCCAAAACTGAAATTTCTGTCATCATTTACTCACCGTTTACTTTTTTCTTTTCTTATGTTGAACACAAAAGAAGATATTTTGAATAACGCTGCCTGCTAAGATGCATTGATTTCTGTAGTCATTTGTTTTCTTACTATTGAAGTCTATGGGTGCCAGCATTCTTCAAAATATGTTCATGTGTATTCAACAGAAGAAAGAACCTCACAGACTTGAAGCTAAATGATGAGAATAAATGAAGTAATTTTCAGCTTTGGGTTTTGAAATATCCTTTTAAACACACTTTTTGAGTTCACCATTGAAAGTGATTTATGCGCTCCTATCTGTCTTTCTCTCTCTCTCTCTCTCTCTCTCTCTCTCTCTCTCTCTCTCTCT
>CAIGQW010012936.1:2928559-2943659 GCA_903798125.1 Danio choprae | reverse complement strand
CTCTCTCTCTCTCTCTCTCTCTCTCTCTCTCTCTCTCTCTCTCTTTTCTTTCTTGTTTAAGCCACTTGTAAAAAATCTCTGCCAAGACCGCTTGAAAATTCTCAGCTTTTCTGGATTTACAATTTTAGCTGTAGCATGATTTTGTATTTATTCTGTACAATATTCATATCTCCAAATCTAAAATGAAAATGTCATTTAGAACTTTTATTTTATTGACAGTCAAAATAACAAAAAAGAGACAATGTTGTCTCACACATTCATTTTTAAACACCAAATAAATGTTTTAACTTCAAGCGAGCTGAGAAATTAATATTTAATGCGTTAACTCTTACTTTCAATTACGGAAAATGTAAACATTTGCTATATAAACCAACTGTCATTTTCTCCAACAATACATAAAGCATGTGTATAGGTCAGAGATTAGTATTTGGTAGGTTAAGGGTTAAAAGATCATTGTAAGGTATAAGTTGTTACAGCTATAAATTAAATGTAGGCGTTTTAAATGAGTACAATGTTAATACACGTATCCACACAAAAAGGTTTGATGATTAAAGTACATAAGGCAATTAAAGTGAGAACATTTGTTATCTACAGATGAAATACTGAAGTGAATTTACTCACTTCTTCGCTCCATTTTCACAGGTTGAAGGACTTCTAGGAAAAAGTCATAGAAAATGAGGTCATTTATATACAGTGAGGTAAACAATATACTTTTTATTTCATTGCATATTATCAATATAGTTTAGTAAACAGAAGAATTATGCAATGACTAATAAAATGCATCAACCGGATTTTAAATATGCTGTCATTTTTAGGGCTATTAAAATGTATTCTAAATTAGACACTTCTCATAATGCAACAAATACACATTTTGGTATAAATTAAACGTACAAAAGTGTTTCCTAAACCGAGTATATTGAATGCAAAAACAAAAAAACCTAATGAGAATATTAAAATATGGGTCAGCTTTGGTTCATCGTCATTCAATGCAGCACATTTGAAATATCTCAGTAGGTATCGTCTTTAAAATCATGTTAGAAAATGCATACTAGATAAACATTTCATGTTTGGGGGAATAAGTACGCAGGATATAGCTTAGTATTTATTAGTGTTTGTTATATGTATTATATGTTGGATTATATACCACAAGTAAAATGATATACACTGCTCAAAAAAATAAAGGGAACACTTGGAGTTACGTTGTGTTGTTTAAGTGTTCCCTTTATTTTTTTTGAGCAGTATGTTTTCCACAGGCAACAAAATGAGAAGGATTTACCAGAGCGTTTCCCCATTAACCCATAAAACTGATGAGATTTGGATCTCTTCAACAGACTGGCCACTTGGCTGGCTAATGTCTCCTCCATCGGCTCATCCTGTGTTAAAAAAAAAAAAAAAAAAAAAAAAAAAAAAAAAAAAAATATATATATATATATATGCAAGTCAAAATTATTAGCCCTCCAGTAAAATTAGCATTTTTCCCCCCAAATATTTAACATTTCACTGACGGAGGGAATTTTCACAGTATTTCCTATAATATTTTGTTCTTCTGGAGAAAGTCTTATTACTTTTAGTTTGGCTAGAATAAAAGCGGTTTTAATTTTTATAGACAATTTTAATGTTAATATTTTTAGCCCCCTTAAGAATGATTTTTTTTTTGAGCAAACAACTGTTATCCAATAACTTAATAAACATAATGACGTATTTAAATGTCATATACTGAATACTTGTATCTTGCGAAATAACTAGAAAAATATTACGTACAGTCATCATGGCAAAGACGAAATAAATTAGATGTTAGAAATTAGCTATTAAAACTATCATGTTTATAAATAATCTCTCCATTAAACAGAATGTCTCTCCATTTTAAACTAAATAATACATATAAATCAATAAATATCACATGAGTTTAGTTACAGATTGAACTAATTTCTGCGTTTATAAAGCATGTATTAACACAATAAATATCTGCTTAACTCAATTTCATCCAGCAAACAATTCTCACCTCCCAGTTATCAGAAATCCAGTTGTCTCTGTTTAGAGAGAAAGAAAATCCTTCAACGCTGTAGGCGAGAGCGAGTAAAGTGAGCATTAATGCTGACAGTTTCCAAATCTCCATATGGAACTAACAGGTCTAGAGGATGCTATTATGTCTATTTAAAAAAAAACACTGACAATGAGAGTTCAGAAATGATGTTTTCTTCTGAAAGCAGAGGTCTTTTCTGTTCTTCCACATAGCGAAGCGGCTGCATTTATAGCCTGCCAAAGCCCCCTCCCTGATCTGACACACCAGCCCCGTCACCTCAGTCTCCCCCTGCCACAACCAATGCATAAGGTGCGTCTATAGGAGTAAAATGAATACCACTTGACTTGAGTTCAATTAGTTGATCGTTTGATTCCATTGGTTTTGATTAATTGGCTGATCACGTTGAAGTTGAATTTAATCAACTGATACTAAACAATAACTTGGCTATTAGCACTTTGTGATTTTTGCTGCTTCTTCAAACTAATTTAAAATGAGTTTGAAACTAAATTATTGGGATCTTTTTGGGACATTTTTATGTTCAATCCACTTAAATTTGTGAAAACCATTAAGTTAACTTAATCGGTTTGTGTCGGGACAACGTGAAGGAATTGTGTGGAACAGCATTTATTACAGGGTATGTAAAACATTCCTGATATGCTGTGAAATGCTGATGTAGTTTGAATTAATATAATAATACATATTTAATATGTATTAGGGCCTCACGGTGGCGCAGTGGGTAGCACGTTCGCCTTACAGCAAGAAGGTCACTGGTTCGAGCCTCGGCTGGGTCAGTTGGGGTTTCTGTGTGGAGTTTGCTCCGGTTTCCCCCACAAGTCCAAAGACATGCAGTATAGGTGAATTGGGTAAGCTAAATTGTCCGTAGTGTATGTGTGTGAATGAGAGTGTCTGGATGTTTCCCAGTGATGGGTTGCAGCTGGAAGGGCATCCGCTGTGTAAAACATATGCTGGATAAGTTGGCAGTTCATTCCGCTGTGGTGACCCCACATTAATAAAGGGACTAAGCCGAAATGAAAATGAATGAATGAATATGTATTAACTAGAAATGTCTCAATCTCTAGATTTTTGATGATGTGTTTGAGTAAAATGTATTTTTTTTTTTTACATTTTCTGTGAACTACAGATGTAATTTCTTCCCAATTCAAAATATAAATGTCGTTTAGAGCATATTTTTAGTTAAATAACAAAAAGGTGACATGTTTTCATACGTGCTTATATATCAATACCAATATTTAACCTTCACAAGAGTTAAGAAATCAATATTAGCTATTAAACTTGTAATATTTAAAGCTGACATTTGTTAAAAATTACGTTTGCTGTTTGTTCAAGCTACTTTAAAATAAGCTGAAACAACACAATTCTGGACATTTTTTTGGGCGGACAACTTAATTGTTTTATGTTCAATCCACTTAAATATATACAAACTAGTAAGTTGACTTAATTCTGTCATGTTGTCTCAGCATAAATCGAGTGTGTGGAACCCAGTTGTCATTTTCTGAATAAAAAAACAGGTCTAAATGATATTATGGTAAAATTGTACAATAAGGTTCCATTAGTTAATGTTAGGGTATTGAAGACGTAATGAATTACATGTATTCATCTTTGTTCACATTAATGAAAATAAAGTCATTAACTGTTAACTCACAGTACATTAATTATTGTTAACAAGCACAACTTTGGATTTTAATAATGCATTAGTATGTTAAACTATGATTAATACATGCTATTCTTAGTTCATGTTAGTAATAGAAACTTACTGTAGTGTGATCAATATTTTTGATTTGAGACTAAGAAATGTTCTCAGGCCAAATATTAATGTTCTTTTATTATTATTATTATTATTATTATTATTATTATTATTATTATTATTATTATTATTATTATTATTATTATTCAAACCCATACATAATCCATGTAGAGAAACTGGGAATTTTCAAGTTTTTCCTCTTTATTTTTCTAAATTAAAAACACAATGTCAAGTCAAGTCGAGCTTTATTGTCATTCTGCTTTATGTGTGGACATACAGAGGAACGAAATGTCGTGTCTCGCAGGACAACGGTGCTACATGGATTAATCATAAATACAAACACAACGCTGGACATAAGAGCTATTAGAAAAAACCTATGCATAACTAACATATATTATAAAATAGAATAAAATACTTAAACTATAAACATAAGACAGGCTATACTAGTACTTTTACATGAGACTGAACAATGTTGTGCAGGATATTGTGCAAAAAAAAAGGTATTTAAGGTCTAATATTGTGCAAGAGGTATTTAAGGTTGAAGCAAGCAGTGCAACATGATTGTGGTAGATTTATAGTAAACATTGAGTCCTTGTAAGGTGGAGTTTAGATAAAGTGTCAGGTGCATGAGAGAGAAGAGTGCTTCTACAGGTGGCTTATGTAATAGTAGCCTATTTATGTACTCCATTTTATGTCTAAACAAACAAAAAATTCTAGATTTTATTAATATTTTAGGTAACACAAACATAAATTTTATTTTGACATGATGAATCATTTAATCAACCCCTGAAAAAGGTGAATTAAAACTTGATGCAGTAAGATAAAAAACGGCAATAAACTAGTTTTTGTTATATTAATTTATTTATTCATTTTCCTTCGGCTTAATCCCTTTCTTCATTAGGGTTTGCCACAGCGGAATGAACCGCCAACTTATCCAGCATATGTTTTACACAGCGGATGTCTTTCCAGCTGCAACCCAGTACTGGTAAACGTCCACACACTCACACACATACACTACGGCCAATTTAGTTTATTCAATTCCCCTATACCGCATGTCTTTGGACTGTGGGGGGAAACCGGAGCACCTGGAGGAAACACACGCCAACACGGAGAGAGCTCCACACAGAAATGCCAACTGGCCTAGCCGCGACTCGAACCAGCGATCTTGCTGTGAGACGACAGTGCTAACCACTGAGCCACTGTGTTAAATATATATAAGTTTAATCAACATTTCTTGAACTTCAAGTTGCAAAAATGGCTTTAGTGTTTAAAATAGTTTGCTTAAGAGCTTTCACGGATGATTCATTTAAAAATGCAACAAGGAATTCATTGTGTACTTTTGACAACAGCAATTAACGAAGTACAGTGTGGGATAAACACACAGAACAGTAAAATATACGAGCAAATGTATACGTCCATATGTTTGAAATGACAATCAAATATTTGAGCTCATTTTCTGTCTTTGCATAAACGAATACGACCTGTTTATAATTACATTTCTGACAGACTGATCTGTGTTTTCAAATTGACTGAGGCGTCTGCACAGGGCTTGGCAAACAATACCTTCTGTTGTGTAAGTTCTGAGTAAGTACTTAATCGTTCAGTCCAGTTTTTTTCCTCTTATGTCTAAAAATCCACATAAGATAAAGCCCATTGCTCCCAAATAAGCCTGGCTTGACAAAAATCAGTTTGTCATTTCGTGCCATTAGAGGAAAAACTACTTAACTAAAGTGGTTAGCATTTAGCATTCTGTTAAAAAAGTGATTCAAATGGCTTCAAATGTCAGTCCAATACATCATCATTTGCACAATTTCTTTTTCTCTGAATAATAGTGGCTTATTTATGTAATAGTAGCCTATTTATGTACTCCATTATCAAACAAATGAAAGATTTTGTTAATATTATAGGCCTATATAATATATATAGCGTAAATTGCCATTTTTTTGTACACTTTAAAAGTACAATCGCCTACTATTTGGGCTTACATTTTAATCTTTTTCTTCTTTCTGTTTTTAAATAAGAATTTTCATAAGCAAGCTTTTATTATGATGGGAAACTGCTTTGCTTTAAGCTGCTTTGACACAATCTACATTTTGAAAAGCGCAGCACGGTGGCGCAGTGGGTAGCACAATCGCCTCACAGCAAGAAGGTTGCTGGTTCGAGCCCCGGCTGGGTCAGTTGAAGTTTCTGTGTGGAGTTGGCATGTTCTCCCTGTGTTTGTGTGGGTTTCCTCCAGGTGCTCCGGTTTCCCCCACAAGTCCAAACACATGTAGTATAGGTGAATTGGGTAAGCTAAAATTGTCCTTAGTGTATGAGTGTGTATTGATGTTTCCCAGTGATGGGTTGCAACTGGAAGGGCATCCGCTGCGTAAAACATATGCTGGATAAGTTGGCGGTTCATTTCGCTGTGGTGACCCCAGATTAATAAAGGGACTAAGCCGAAAAGAAAATGAATGAATGAATAGTTTACTGACTGACGTGCGTGTGTAAATAAACTGATTAGATTCAAGTACATAAAGTTTCACATTATGCTCTGACTAAGAGATTTCGGTGAACATTTTACTTAAAGACTGTACACGATTTTACCATCCTACCTATGGTCATTGTTATCAGCTATATCGACATGCTAATGAGCGGGCTGAACAACGAAACTTAATTAATTTCGATCGCGCATGCGCACCATTCATAGGCTTTGCTTGGATTCTGTCTATTTTGTTTAAATGAAACAAAACGTAAATAATAAGTTTGTACATATTAACTCCTTTTAAACCGACTTTTTTTAAGCGAAGCGCTACGTCTCGCATATGATTTGTTTATATATTTTACACCTGTCAGGACTAATTTCGCTGGTAACCTTGCGTAGCCTAATCGCGTTACATTACATCCGTTATTCGCCTTGACGTTTCCTCCTCACGCGAGTCAACAGAGAAGCTCCTGATATTCTGGTTGTTGTATCTCGTTGAAGTTACATAATCTGAAAACGAGTTGTCAATGTAGGAGAAACTGACCTTGGGAATCTATTGGGCAAAATCTCCAGCTGCAAAAACGAAGCTTCAAGCCGAACAGACTATAACGTTACATCGTGACAAACCAGCAACTCAACCCGAATCAACACTGGCTTGACTCTTCAAGGTCTGATCCAGAGATGCTTCCTTCAGGTAAGAAATTTTATTTAACCAATGTTTAGCCATGTAGCTTTCTGAGAGTAGTGTGGGTCGTAATATAGTTTAATATGTAGGTATTATTAATTTGAAATTATTGTTAATGCTGTGCACATTTTATTTTTAATTTGGGCCGAGTGTAAATTGTAAATCTAATTGGTTATCAAATTAAAGTCAAATACTCAACTAAATGACTTATTTCGTTGTCTTTTGAGTCGATCTAATACTTGCATTATATGGACAAAAATATGTTAGAAAATCTTTTTTGAGCAAAGTGTCAAATGTTTGAAGCTGAGGCCAGAAATACATCCAGACATAATACAAGACTGTGTTGAATTAAATGATGACGAGTGACAGAATTAGATCCTATAATGCAGATGTTTGCTGTCTATTCTGTCCTGTCTACATAAGTACATATGTTTATTGTTTTATTTGGAACATTTACATTTTTTCCTTTACAAATATGGATATACAGTTTGTGATTGTTTCGATTAATTATGCAGCAAGGTAGTTGTTACTTGGTTTATTTAGTATGCAGCACTTTTAATTTAGTAAAATTAGTAGTCACCACTTTACAATTAATTTAAGACACAATTTTTATTTAAATGGTTGATTTGAGATTTGTGCATTAAAAAAAGCAAAGCAATCATCATAATATTTATATACACTTGCCACCATAATATCACTATATTTAATTAACCTTCATTGATTTAATTTCCACAATCTTGTGCATTAAATAGAGCTAACAGAATTAACAGATATATAATGACGTGGAAGAAAAATGTATACGATAGCACTTGTAGGAAGTAAAGGGCCTTTTGTTTTCTTCAGAAATGTACACAAGTTATTGGTGTAAAATCCTCAATTACTCGATACTCAAGTATTTTACACCCATGCGTTTAGTTTATTTTTTTGTCTAACTAACATGCTTTTGAATATTACTGTATTTGTTTCAGAATGTTTAAAGACATTTTGAATGGTTTACTGTCATATGCAAATTACTTTTGGGAACTTGGATGGGAACCAAATTGTTTTTGGAATATATGTTGTTGGTTGAGATACTGTGTGGCCAGTGTTGATAACTCTGACGTTTTATTGCCGAACCACTATATATGATAAGATATTCTTAGATCATAGGTTCATGCTGAGGGTTGAAGTGTGATTTATTTATTTATTTTTATTTTAACATCACCTTTGTGACCTGAGGACGGCTAGAGTGTTAAAGGCACAAGATGATCCTGTTCTTGTTTTAACTAATAAAATGGAATAGACTGAGAATCGACAGACATGACATAATTGGTCATTTTTATTGCAACTGAAAATGCATATAAGAACACCTACAAAAAGGTCTTGTTTGTTAACATTAGTTAATGACTGTGTTTGCCGGTGTTACATAAAAATGTAATCGTTTATTCATGTTTGTTCACAGCAGTGTTACTGCAGTTATAAAACTGTAAAACTAAAATCACTTTTGTAAACAGCTGTGGAAAAAATTAAGAGACAACTGAAAATTATTTTCTCTGGATGTACTGAATTTAGGCGACACGGTGGTGCAGTGGGTAGCACAATCGCCTCACAGCAAGAAGGTCGCTGGTTCGAGCCTCGGCTGGGTCAGTTGGCATTTCTGTGTGGAGTTTGCATGTTCTCCCCGTATTTGCGTGGGTTTCCTCCGGGTGCTCCGGTTTTCCCCACAAGTCCAAAGACATGCGGTACAGGTGAATTGGGTAAGCTAAATTGGCTGTAGTGTATGAGTGTGTGTGTGAATAAGTGTGAGTGTATGGATGTTTCCTAGAGATGGGTTGCGGCTGGAAGGGCATCCGCTGCATAAAACATATGCTGGATAAGTTGGCGGTTCATTCCGCTGTGGCGACCCCAGATTAATAAAGGGACTAACCCGAAAAGAAAATGAATGAATGAATGAATGAATGTACTGAATTTATTAGCTATGTGTTTTAGTAAAAATGTTAATTAATTCATTCATTCATTCATTTTCTTTCTGCTTAGTCTCTGATTTATCAGAGATCGCCACAGTGGAATGAACTGCCAACTATTCCAGCATATGTTTTACGCAGCAGATGCCCTTAATGCTGCAACTGGTTAAGAAAAAAAACAGCTATATATATTTATTATAATTCAGGATTATTCCACCAAATATTTCAGTATTAGTTGATTTCATTTCTCAAGTTAAAACATTGGTACTAAGTTAACCTGTTAAAGGGATAGTTCACCCAAATCTGATGAAATTACAACATAATTTAACCACACTTCAGTATATGACTTTTTCTGTCAGACGAACACATTTGAAGTAGTTTTACTTTTTTTTTTGGCTCTCCCATGCTGTAAAATAGCGATGGATGGTGACTTTTATTTAGAAAATCCATCATGAAATGAACCCAAATTGCCAGGAGGAGGTTAACGCATGTCTTATAAAGCAGATCGAAGTCTTTTTGTGACTCAAATGTTTCTAATTTTTAAATAAAAACTCCAGTCACTGACGTCTGACGGCATCCAAAAGCACATCATGCGCAACCAATGTAAACAAAATATGAGGTAAGGTAGACCAACGCTATCTCACTGCAATTCGCAACTTTTTGATTTTAGTGGTTAATTTATATGAATTTGTATGATCTATACAATTTTGTACGATTTGCTCATCCCCCAATGACGGTGGGGTTTGGTGCCATGCCTCCTTTTAAAAATTGTACATTTTAATATGACTGAACTCCTATGAATTCGTATGAATTAGCCACTTAACTGAACAACTTAAAATCGTTACTTTTCCTTGTGAGATCAGGCTCATGTACATGGCATTATAAGAGTAATATACTGTATAATGTTATACAGTAACACAAAGACAACTTTTCTTGTTAGTTGTCATTGTCTGTGGTAAGTGTTTCTCACCATAGATGTATACACTAGAATTCGCATACGGACCCTGAGCATGCGTCAATACCGCAGCCACATTTGTACAGTGCTCCCAGGACACATGTCATTCAACCGCACTTAGTCAAGACTAAAGCCAAACTGAAGATGCTGGGCTTTTGTGCTGCTTACGGGTTTAGTATTGAGCAAACAAATAAAACAAAGCAGAACATTTAATCGGTAAGATTTCGTTTTTTAAGTTTTTGTATGTTACGAACTTTTGTGCTAAACAAGTAACATTATTGATGATAATATACAGTCAACTGCACTGACCATAGAGCAAAGTAGCGGCAACTTGCACTAAATTCTATTGTATTATTGTCGGCTAAGGGAAGTAACGGCTAGTTTTTGAAGTAACTTATTAGGGTTATAACATAACAGTGCCTGCGGCTCAATGTGCATACTGTCCACCCTAAATTATTGAATATTACTAATGTTATATACCATTTAGATCAGAAAGGTGGATATGCACATTGAGACGCAGGGAGATCGATGTTTCACATGAGTCGTTCATAACAGAGATTCATTCACAAACGAATCACTCCCTCTGTTAGAATTAGAAGTGAAAGTGTGTTTCAGGACATGGATTAGATCAAATTGAACAGGGATGGTGGATAATACATTTCCATGCACACAAACACATGCTCTTTGTCGGCAATGCCCGTGCAGTCACTTATCCATCGATGTAAAAAAAACCCCCAGTAATTTAAATAAAATATTTGCATACTGACCACCGGGAAAACTCCAGATTGTAGATCTATGTATAAATGTTTCCATATCTATAGCTCCGGATGGCCAGTCCTCCACTACACCTTGGTCCCATATTCATTTCAAAGGATCGCTACCCTGTACTAAAATGGCGGCTCAATTGAAGCATTCCTTCCAATAGACAACAACAGCGTAGGTGACATCTAATGTAAATATCTATGGCTTCTCACAAGAAGCGTTTATTCACAGAGCTTCCGCTTCAAATTCATCTTATTTCATAGATATGTCAATCGCAGATAAAGTACATTCGGCCACTGCCGAGAATGAAATTAAAAATTAGAAATATTTTTGTTACAAAAACTCATCTATACGCTAAATAAAACACGTGTTACCCTCTGCAGCATATGAATTTATGCGCTTTTTAAAAGCTTCAAAATAAAAGCCAACACCATTATACATCATGGAAGAGCCAGGATCAAATGATCTGTGTTCATCTGACAGAAAAAAAGCCACCAGGGATAGCTTAAGTGGGAATAAATTATGGGGTAATTTAGATTTATTGTGTGAAGTATTCTAACGTAGTTACCGTGAAGTGCTCCGAATAAGTTTGTACATCTTGCTTGAGTATAAACGGGTATTACAATTAACAAAAATGAGGGTTTAATTGCGTCAATGTCTGAGAATCCTCCCCGGAAAGCATCACGGTGTTCCCTATGAGTCAATTAAAATTCACTTATTAAGTACTTCAAAAGCTTGACGCATTGTTTCGTTCATCCGACAATTAGATTTGAAAGTTGTTGTTTTTTTTTTTGGGGTTGTTGTTTTTTAATTTGAAATGACTAACGTATCAGGCATGGCAAAAACACCTCTCTCATTGAAACCTAGATGACACACAGGATTTGCGCTCTTTGATCTCGCCACAGGTGCTTAACAAAGCAAGAAACCAATTTTCGATAATTTCACCTGAACGCCACTCATGCGCTTCCAAGCCCACAGAGGTCTAACGTTGAGTGCCGAATCAAAAAGATTCCGAGGCTCTTCATTTGCATATGAAAACTGCTTCATTCAATGAGGTCCGACAATGCTGACACCATATTACCATGTTATACTCAACTGTTTGGCCATATTAGGGAGAGATTTATGGGGGAATATATCACTAATAGTAGATGGTACGGCATGCTTGTTAGTCATATATAAATGAAACATATGATGTCATTAAGATAATGAACATTAATAAAAGTTTTTTTAGATCAAATGTGGAGTCTGCTAATATTAGTTAAGGGACAGTGAACTAACATGAATATGAACATTTCTATTAACTGACAGCAATAGATGTTTAATAAAAGCTATAAAATATTATGTGTATATATATCAATCAAGTTTTAAATATTAAACAATAATAAATCCAATTTATTTGTATGTCATTTTTTAGTAATTCATTGAATCATATGTATGTTTATAGAAAGATAGATAGATAGACTGACAGACTTATTGATTGATTGATTGATTGATTGATTAAGATTATTATTTCATCCCCAAATTCCATTTTTAAATTTACCATTAAAATTTTGGACTTAATTTTAATGGTTAAAATAGTAGTAGTAACCAAAAGGCTTATTTAATTTAAATTATTTACATTTTAAAAAATTATTTAATTTTATTACATTTAATTTGTGACAAAATATGTACAATTACAAACAAGTAAAACTTTTTTTTTTAACAATTAATAATTTTCAATTAAACATTGTAATAAACCATTTTTTTAGGATTATGTTCTCAGATTCAATAAAATTCTGTTATACAGTAAATTCAATTTTTATGATAGGATTCTGGGGGTCTGCCCTTATTTTCTGACATTATTTAAATGCTGTAAGTAGTTAATTTCTAATGGTTTAATTTCTAATTATATCTATAATATCTCTATTATAAAGCATTTGATTGATTGATAATCTTGATTAAAGATTACCTTAACAAACTGTTTTGATTAACTTGCCTGGATGAATTGTTCACCTTAAGAATAACAGTGTGCACTAGCAAAATAAACATAGTAAATTTCGATTTCACACTTTAATGTTGTACTTACTGAGCTCATTCCTTCATTTTCCTTTGGCTTAGTCCCTTATTTATCAGGAGTCGCCACAGCAGAATGAACTGCCTGCTTACAGAGCTCAAAAAGATCAGCTTTCACTGCACTTTTTACAGAAAAACTGGTAACCTGTATCTTAATTAACTTATTTTTTTCCAAGTCAAACATTTTACCACCACTTATCCAACCTACATACTTTAATTTATAACAACAAAAGAAACACTTATTGGTTAAATCATTAATTCACCATTGGCAGGATACCTCTTCTTACAGCATCGTAGTGTCGTGGCTCGTGATCTTGGTTGAAAATCGTGACCGGGAATCTGTACGTCCTGATTGCATCCACTTTTGACCCAATGACATTTCCTGGAGGTCTTTCAACCTCTTTGTGCATCTTCTGATTGCTGATATTGTTGTGTTTAATAGCTGTGATGAGACATCCCATGCCTTTGAAGGTGTATAGTTCAAGATGTCCTGTAATGTAATTTCTATCTTTTTTTCAAATCCGACAGTTGAATCTGATCTTTGAAATCTGTTGAAGATTTATTTATTTTTTTTCTGCTGGTGGAGGTCCAGGTTTGTATTGAGCGGCAGAACAACGTGTGCTGGAACAGGTTTTAAAGCGATTCTGTGGTTCAAAATGTTCACTTTCTTTGAGAGATTAAAAAGCTATTGAAAGCTATGAAAAGAAGTATTAGGGACTAAATCGTTTAGGTGCAACCCTATCCTTTGATGTTTGATTTTAACCATTCATGAGGTTTTAGAATGGTTAGAATAATCAGGAATTAAATGTCGTTAACCCTATAAAACCTACTGCATCATATTTAGTACATTACTTTAAAGTCTCAATTTAACACATGATCATTATTTGAAACCCCTTACACAGTCTGCTACATGCTCTCTGACAATTTATAGTATATACAATTATTTCATAATTCTAAAAATGTTTTTTTTCTGATTTGATAGATTTTTATAACATAAAAATGTAACATTTAAACATTTATTCATTCATTCATTTTCATTTCGGCTTAGTCCCTTTATTAATCTGGGGTCGCCACAGCGGAATGAACCGCCAACTTATCCAGCATATGTTTCACGCAGCGGATGCCCTTCCAGCTGCAACCCATCACTGGGAAACATCCACACACACCCATTCACACACATGCACTACAGACAATTTAGCCTACCCAATTCACCTATACTGCATGTCTTTGGACTTGTGGGGGAAACCGGAGCACCCGGAGGAAACCCACGCTAACACGGGGGGAACATGCAAACTCCACACAGAAATGCCAACTGACCCAGCCGAGGCTCGAACCAGCGACCTTCTTGCTGTGAGGCGAACGTGCTACCCACTGCGCCACCGTGAGGCCCATTTAAACATTTAATAAACATTAAATTTAATAAACATTTAATATTTCAAGGTTTACTCGATTGCTTATGTATCAGTTTTTAAAAAATCTGGTTAAAATGCAAGTAACAATTATCAGGGTGTTGAGGAACGCTTTAAAATCATCTCTTTAACATCTGTAACATCTCTTTGTCACATCTTTTTCTCTCCATGTCTTATCCATCAAATATGATACTGAACATTAAACATGTTATAAGTAACTAGTAAAGGTATGGTAACAAATAAACGTAACTTTTCAGAATTTGATTGTAATGCAATAATGTGCACCTTCTGTAAAGCTGCTTTGAAACAATAATTGTGAAAAGCGCTATACAAATTTTAATTGAATTAAATATGCAAACCTTTAAAAGATTGTAGAAATAATAACATTTTTGTCTAAGCTACAAAAATTTAATGAAATGGTGGCATCATGTACATGCGTCTTGTGTTCAGTTTACAGCCAGTCATATAGACAAATATCACAAATTATGCAAATGGTTTGTCATCTGTACAGAAAAGCATTTTACAAAATGCAAACAAACAACTTTTATGTTGCAAGTACATCTGTCTAAATGTTCTCCATATAAAAGAGCTATCAAAGAGCAACCCCTGAGCTAGAATTTTTGTAATGTTGTGTGTTTAGCACAGATTTGGAGTAATCTGATCAGTCAATTTGTAAGTTTTTCATCTGTGAATTATTACAGACATAAAAATTAATTTAGTATTCTTTGAGAGAGACTCTCAAATATGTACACAAGATATGTATTTGTATATGAAATGTATATTTTGTTTATTTTATTTAAACAAAAGGACTGATTTTTAATTTTTTTTATTGTTTACATTATTTACTGACATTTATATAGATTCAGAATAACGACGGGAACCCTGCAGGCAGACCCTCAACACTCCAAACGTCTGCTTTGTTAAAAGACTCGCTATTAAATCATAGTGCTGTAATCCTGTGATGACAGATTTACTGTCAAATTGGCAAAATGCCATTTTGTGTGTGTGTGTGTGTGTGTGTGTGTGTGTGTGTGTGTGTGTG
>CAIGQW010012936.1:2870667-2883559 GCA_903798125.1 Danio choprae | reverse complement strand
CACACAGAAATGCCAACTGACCCAGCCGAGGCTCGAACCAGCGACCTTCTTGCTGTGAGGCGATTGTGCTACCCACTGCGCCACCGTGTTGCCCTTAAAATAAATTAAATGGATGAATTATTAAAAAATAAATAAATAAACCCACTCATATTTGTCACGAAGGGTAATACACTAAAACCATTTTTTGCACCAGGCTGTAAATACTTAAATACTGCTGTAAAGTTTTAAAGACATTTAAACATGCACATCACAGGGGGAAACAAACTTGAGTTCGATTCAATCGATCCAAGCAAGACAGGTGTGAATACACCCTTTGTTGTACAAAAAAAATCCTTTATGCTGTGCTTACTACTACAAACTTGTATTGATATAATTTATTATACCCACAAACACTGGTTTGCAGTGCAAACAGCTTCACTTTTGGTTTGAAACAGAAACGACATTCAGATTTTTGATAAAATCAGAAAACAACACCCAACTGTTTTACTGCTGTTTTCACTACAACATGAATGTATCCAGTTTGGTGAGTGTTTACACAAACAATGTCTCAGTGTCGACGCAGGACCCAAACAGAGACGAAGAAGAGTTTTTAGACTAGCTTTGCCTAAACCGTACATGGAATAGTGATGAAGTGTGACGTGAGCTATTAACTCTTTCCCTGCCAGCGTTTTTGATGATTTTCACCTAAATTTGATGGCCCTCAGAAAATGTTCTGCTAGGAATATATGAGCATGGTGTATATCAAACCAAGAACCATGCCTCTGCTTAAAAAAAAAAACCAAAAAGCATTTTATTGTGTCTTCATGCGTGGGCGGTGATCATTTCGCTGCGGCGAGTTATGATAATTCTTCATTTTTACCTGCAACCTTACTTTCTCCTTCTCGGGTTGTCTTATATTTGGTTCCCAGGAGACAGAGAAGTCCTGTATCTCACTCAGGCTACATCTACACTAATCTAGATACATTTGAAAATGGTGTTTTCATCTAAAAACGCTCCACGTCCACACTATCGCTCTCAATTCTTTCTGAAAAAATTGTCATCCACACTAAAACGACTGAAAACACTTTCATTTACTGCACTTTCATCATGTACTGCACATGCACACAGATGTAAGACGCCTTTACCTGCATCATATCCGCCTGCCGTTTATTAACTTTCCATCACAATGTCGAGTTATTCCACCACACAAGGCAGCGTCCAGGTCTCACCCAAAATCTCTGCTCCATGTACGGCCTGTATTTACTTCCACCGCTGAACAACAGCTCCTAGTAAATTTTCCCTGTCCTTTAAAGAGATTAATCTTTAATAAAGCTGTCAAAACGGACAGCATCCAAAACATTTGCTTTACAATGTCGTCCACCATGTTAGCTGAATTGGACACATGATTGCATAACATGACGAATATGCGTCATCATTTTCAAAAGCCTCTGTTTTCACAGCCCACACTGCAACACGAAAACTTTGGACAGCCTTTTCAAAAAGTTCAGTGTGGACAGAAGGCTGAAATAGAGAGAAAAATATGCATTTTTCGATGAAAATGTATTAGTGTGGACATGGCCTCAGTCTTTCCCTACCAAAATATACCTAAAATGCGTCAATGGCAGGGAAAGAGTTCAGAATAGCTTGAGGATATTATTATGTCTGGTCCCTCAGTATATTCTGTTCTTTCAGTGTTTTCCAATTTTTCACATTAACAAGCCAAACTGCTAATGTTACTAGTATAGTATTAAAATGTATCTAGATTACATACAGTGCATCCGGAAAGTATTCATAGCGCTTCACTTATTCCACATTTTTTATGTTACAGCCTTATTCCAAAATGGATTAAATTGATTTATTTCCTCAGCATTCTACACACAATACCCCATGATGACAATGTGAAAAAAAGATTTTTTGAAATTGTTGCAAATTTATTAAAAATAAAAAATCTGAAAAATCACATGTACATCAGTATTCACAGCCTTTGCTGTGAAGCTCTAAATTGAGCTCAGGTACATTCTGTTTCCACTGATCATACTTGAGATTTTCAGCAGCTTAATTGGAGTTCACCTGTAGTAAATTCAGTTGATTGGACATGATCTGAAAAGGCATACACCTGTCTATATAAGGTCCAGGGTCTGGCCCAACCAGAGCCCAGAGCTAAATCCTATTGAACATCTCTGAAGAGATCTGAAAATGGCTGTACGCCATCGCTTTCCATCCAACTTGATAGAGCTTGAGAGGTACTGCAAAGAGGAATGGGCAAAAATTCCCAAAAACAGGTGTGTCAAGCTTGTGGCATTATATTCAAAAAGACTTGAGGCTGTAATTGCTACCAAAGGCACATCAACAAAGTATTAAGCAAAGGCTGTGAATACTGATGTACATGTGATTTTTCAGGTTTTTATTTTTTTCTAAATTTGCAACAATTTCAAAAAAATCTTTTTTTTCACATTGTCATTATGGGGTATTGTGTGTAGAACTTTGAGGAAATAAATGAATTGAATCCATTTTGGAATAAGGCTGTAACATTAAAAAATGTGGAAAAAGTGAAGCGCTATGAATACTTTCCGGATGCACTGTAGCATTAGACAAGTGTTGCATAGTACAATGATTCCCAACTAGTGATGGGTCATTCTTGAGCTTAAGCTTATATGGGACTGTCTGTGTGATGTGAACAATCCACTCAAATTTGAAGACCTGTCAGAAGAGGTGAGCTGACATAATCATAGACAAAAGATGAGGTAAACAATAAATGATTATTTTCTCTTTCTTATAGCATTCTAGTTATGACTTGTTTGTAGTGTTATCAACATTTGGGCTAGTTGTAGATGTGTTTGAAAGCAACTCGTAACATTTGAATAATATTTTGACAAATTATACGAAATGAACAAAATGACTCGAAAAAAGATTCGTTCACCTCGCTGAACGAGACTCAAAGGTCTGAGTCAGTAAAATGATCCGAACTTCCCATCACTATTCCCAACCATGGCTACTTGAGCAGGTTTTAAGGATACATTTGCCTATCTAAACATAAATCGATGGGATTGATAAAGCAAACTTTGTGCTATTTTTCAGATATATTTTTAACTAGCCTTAAGAATATCAGAAATAATCCTGAATTTTTTCAGTATAATTTATTTCATTTATTAAAAGGAGATACATCATTGGAGCTTTCTGGGTCCGCAAAGGAAGAAAACAATGCTCTAATGTTTTCTCTCACTACCCTGTGTACAAGGCTAGAAAAGCAATATTTATATGTACATAATACCCCATATCTCTTCATAGTCATCCGAGCTGCCGATGATGCACCACAAAATATATTACAGAAAGGACAGAAGTGTTGCTATTGCCACAACAAATGATACGGATCACTGACTCATGCTGGTGTTGCCCGCATAAATATGCACTTGGACTGAGGACAGTGAATTTCGAGCCAAACGCTGCACACAGTTTCATGTCGGTTGCTTTATTTCTTCATTTCTCCCTCATCAACAACGACTACGAAACAAGTTTGTGGAAATTTTGCTAAATATTATCGGCCCATGTTTAGCCATGTTTTTTTTCCTACTCTCCCACCAAGAGCTGTGATGTTTTTCCTACGCTGTAAAAGAAATATCTGTTAATTAACAGTTTCCGTATTTTGTGATTCACAAGTGTTTGGGAACTTTGATCTCTGCTCTGTACACTTTTAATGTTGAAAATTCAACTCTACAGTTTAACAAAGTGACTTTTATTGACATTTTAGTAGTTTAAAATAATGTATAAGAAATAATATATATAAAGGGACTAAGCCGAAAAGAAAATGAATGAATGAAATAATATATATGGGAAATAAGTCTGTAAAATAACAGGAAATGTACTGGCAGTTTATGACAAAATTTTTGTATCCTAATATACAGCACCAGCCCAGACAATATATCACTTTAAGCTATTAAAAATGTTAATAAAAGTCACGTTTGGAAGGTTAAAAGTTGTTGAAAGAAAGACCAAGGTCCCATAATGCAATTCAAAAGCATCAGTAAATGGGGAAAAATAAAAACACAAATCACAAAAACTGCTAATTTACAGATATTTTTTTAAAATCCTGCACCATGATAAGACAAAGAGTTGAACAAGCTACTTCCAAAACGTAATACATTAAATATTTCTAGTTACTGTCATTTGAATGTAATTAGTTTCATTACAATATTACTGAAATGTAGTAGACTGTAAAAAATAAAATCACCATTTGTTTAGCACACTGTACTTTTTCATATATTTACTAAGAATTGTGAATAACTATTGATCTGCATAAAAATATATGTGTAACACTCGATGCTGGACGGAAGACGATGACATGATGAGACGGAACACGGAATTAAACAAAAGACGGATTTATTCACAGACACTTACGGGTACAAACTGGATACAATGAACGGGCAGACGGGACATCGACGTTGACACAAGACAACGAAGGACACAGACGAAAGGGTATAAATAGACAGGGAGATGATTAACTAAGGACACACAAGGGATGAACACAGGTGAGATTAATGAACATTGAACATGGCGGGAAAAACAGAACAAAGGGATGACATGACGATAACAACAGATGACGTGGACAGAACACTGACAATATGTTATGTCAACAACATTCACTAAAATGTTATGTCTACATGTTTAACAGACAAACATTTTTGTGTTGAACAGGAATGTTGATATTTAAATAATTCACGCATGTGTGACGCGATGACCGAAAACTAAGCTTGTTTATCTGTTGCTTTCAATGTAAATAAATGGGTGACAAGGTGGCGCAGTGGGTAGCACAGTCGCCTCACAGCAAGAAGGTCGCTGGTTCGAGCCCCGGCTGGGTCAGTTGGCATCCCTTTGTTCGCATGGGTTTCCTCCGGGTGCTCCGGTTTGCAAAGACATGCGGTACATGTGTCTGAGTGTGAATAAGTGTTTCCCAGTACTGGGTTGCAGCTGGAAGGGCATCCGCTGTGTAAAACATATGCTTGAAAAGTTGGCGGTTCATTCCGCTGTGGCGACCCCTGATGAATAAAGGGACTAAGTCGAAGGAAAATTAATAAATGAATGAAGTAGTAAGTTTGTGTTTGTCATTTGTAAGTAAAATGATTAAGGACAGGCTGATATGCTAACTAGTACTAATTACTTATTGACTCAATAGCAGTAACTGTTGCTTCAGTTGATGTGACAAGAATATCTTTATTAGTAAAATACAATAATCAACATTGCATAAAAAACAAAATTAAGTTAGCTGAACAAAATATTGTTACTGTGAAGTACTAAAAACAGTTGTTGAGACAACTCAAAGTTCTTACTGCATCAAGTTGCCTTGTTTTTTTAAAAAAGTTTTCTCAACCATGTATTTTTTACAGTGTACTTTTGTATTACTTTTAAGTTACTTTCACCAAAATAAGCATTTGCGAACATTCATTTTGACATTAATTGTAATTATTCCGTGAGATCTGACAACAGCCAGTGCTCCACATACAGATCAGACCGTATGACAGCTTTTGTTTTAAATAGAGTGTATATAAAATAACAAATGATCTCTAAAACAATTAGCTGAAAGTCTTTCAACAATACATACAATATTCATTCGCTTTTATGACACGGCGTGTTGTCATGGCAACCACAAACAATGCACATAATGGGATTTGCATCACTAAAAAAGTAATAAACGTGTAAGTATAAGACCATTGGTATGGACCATTAGCAGACTTTAGCCTTAGTTTGTTTTACGATCATTTCTTTCAGGACTGGATTCGCAAAGTAGTAGGCTTTTTTTATTAGATATTTACAATGTTCAACAAGAATACAAATGTACAAAGATATACAGCAAATGCATAAACCCAGGCACAAACAAAAATAGAGAAGAGAACAAAATAAAAAAATTAAAAAAGTGTAATTTAGATTACCCCTGGATTTGATATCAATTAAAAAATCCTTCAAAACTTCCAAAAATGGTCAGAGTCATGTGCAAACGGTAACAGGGAATACAGTCAACTGTATATTATAGAAATGAGACTATTATAAAAGCTTTAACATTGCTGAAACTGTGATTACAGTCCTCATGTGTGTGATTAGGGTTTTTTTAATCAAATAAGTGCAAACATATCCTGCTACTAGTATAAACTAAAGTATGATGAACAATAGATTGGAGATGCTTTTATACCTAGCACTCTAAACTTTTACAGTGACAAAAAGTGGCGAATTACACCTATACGATCCTATATATGAACCAGGTAGCTTACCTTGCTTGTTTTGACAGGGATTTTGCTGACACGCTTTCTAAAATCCAGTGGTACATTGAACTCCAGAAGCAGTAAATAGACACTATTTTACCCACTGATTTCTGCTCTGGTGTGTGCAGCGTGAATGTTTTGCTGTGTTGGTACATTTAAATGAGCATTCTTTAGTACAGTCGTTGAAATGTGTCGCGTTACTGAGATTTTAATTACAAAAATATAAGTTTTAATGCATTACAATACTGCAATTGCAATTACAATTACAGCAAAAAGTTACTGTACTACTGAAATCACACATTTGTAAGTGTTGTAAGTGTTATCAGACTGCAACAAGAATTGTCTTCACTTGAATGTTTTTAACGCAAGAACTTATTCAGATATTCAGTGCTACGTTTTAAACATCAGCAAATACAGTAAAATGACCTTAAAACAACATCCCAAAGTAAACGTCAAACGGCTGAGCACAAATTGCTCAACAAACAATGTTACTTTTAAATAACTTAAAGCAAATTACACAATTTCTCCACATCAAATTCTCCACATCCTTGCATGTTTAAAGATGAAAAATGTGTCTGCTCTGGTATTGTGGGATGGAGAAGGTGTTGATAAGAATGCTGTGAGCGGTGCACGCATAGATGACTGTTGACGGGCCGTCCGTTTGATCTTGTTTCTGGCGTGTCGAGTGAAACCACGCTTTATATCCCAAACACCTGCCGCACAGGTTTGAGCGTTCTACATTTTATAGCGTGCACATACACATACTTTTCCATGTTTTTGATCATTCACAAAAAAAATAGAGTAATGTTTGCTTTAATCAAAGTTTTCCATTATCATGAGAATCATGCACAATAAGGTAATAAACACAGCACTATATTCATTCATTCATTTTCTTTTCGGCTTAATCCCTTTATTAATCTGGGGTCGCCACTGCGGAATGAACCGCCAACTTATCCAGCATATGTTTTACGCAGCGGATGCCCTTCCAGCTGCAACCCATCACTGGGAAACATCCACACACGGTCATTCACACACATACACTACAGACAATTTAGCTTACCCTATTCACCTATAGCGCATGTCTTTGGACTTGTGGGGGAAACCGGAGCACCCGGAGGAAACCCACGCCAACACGGGGAGAACATGCAAACTCCACACAGAAACGCCAACTGACCCAGCCGAGGCTTGAACCAGCGACCTTCTTGCTGTGAGGCGATTGTGCTACCCACTGCGCCACCGCGAGGCCCCACACAGCACTATATTAAATCAAAACTGATCTAAAGCTGTAAGAAATCAGTTCAGAATTGCATCACTTGCAGAACCACACACTTGCACCACAGAACCACACACCTACTCAAAATGAAAAAATATATATATAATAGTTGATTATTACATATATAATAATTTTATAGTTATAAAATGGTTATAAAAAATAAAAACAAAAAAGTTAACATTCATTTTTTTCATAAATAACTTATGTAATTAAGTCAAATTTGCTTAACTAAGTAAAAGTAACAGTTGAGTAAATTTGCTGAATCATTTGATCAAGTATATTTTACTTTACTTAGCACTGAATTAAGTACATTTTTAAAATCTTTCAATAAACAATGAGAATCAGCACCTCCAAGTCTGAGGCCATGGTGCTCCACCGGAAAAAGGTGGTTTGCCATCTCCAGGTTGGAGGAAATTCCTTACCCCAGGTGGAGGAGTTCAAGTGTCTTGGGGTTTTGTTCACGAGTGAGGGAAGGATGGAACATGAGATTGACAGGCGGATTGGTGCAGCGGCAGCAGTAATGCGGTCGATGTACCGGTACATTGTGGTAAAGAAGGAGCTGAGCCGAAAGGCAAAGCTCTCGATTTACTGGTCAATCTACGTTCCTATTCTCACCTATGGTCATGAGCTTTGGGTCATGACCGAAAAGACAAGATCTCGGATACAGGCGGCCGAAATGAGTTTCCTTCGCAGGGTGGCAGGGCGCACCCTTATAGATAGGGTGAGGAGCTCTATCACCCGGGAGGAGCTTGGAGTAGAGGCCCTATGTACAGTATGGCTGGGTCCGAAATTGCTTACTACTCAGTAGGTACTGCATTTAAATTAAAATTTACTACTCAACCATTAGAAAAGTACATTCTATACAGTATGAATGCGAGTAGTATGAATGGAACTCGAATGTACTACATACGCCATTTTGTCATGATAACTTGACCTATACCCACGTCAGTTGCGTTGCTTCACTTCTATTCATGAATTCTTGGGGCATCATGGGATAGTGTAGCATGCATCGGATGTGCACTTCAGAATCTCACCGGAAGTAGTAAGTCATCCAGGTAGTTCTCACATACTGTTTTTCAAATTCTATGAATTCGGACATACTACTCAGCTCATATACTATTTTTAACGTACTATATAGTATATAGTAGCGATTTCGGACGCAGTCCCTGTGCCTGTGTTGTTTTGCTTGTGTGCGCTCTCTCTCTCTCTCTCTCTACTTCAACTTGTACATATTATTTTTGCTATTTGAATTTGTTTTTACTGGTGTAAATAAATTCATTTATTTTTGTCATATTTGGCTGTTGTCTTGCTATTTTGCCACCAACTCTCATCAAATTGAGTCACATCAAAATGTTACCTCTTTAACTAGAGCCAAACTTTAAAGTTATAACAAGTGGATTGAACATAAAACTATTAAGTCACTGGCAGAGCTGTGAGAAAAACCAAATGCAATCGGTTGTTTTTAAAAAGGGGAGGGGCTACAGTACGTCCCGCCCTATCTTCATGTTTCAGTTGAGATTACGTCAAGCATGAGTGCATTACATGACTGTTTTATGAGTGCATTACATGACTGCCACCAACCAATAGTGGTTTGAAAAAGTAGCTGAATTGAGCTTTTCCCCTTTTTCACTAGTCCACTTTTGCAAACTGATTTTCTTCTACACCAGTTCACCCTTCAATTTCCCTTGAAATACATTGTGAATTCAGTGTAAGCTACTTCAAGCTATATCAAACACAAATTACTGGCAATAACTTTCCTTTCATGATGTCATCAAGGCCCTCTCTTTCATTTTCACTATCCAGACAATTCCAGATAAATTCTTATATTTTAAGCATCTAGAAAATCTTCAGAAGAAATTACTTATCAAAATGTCAGTCAATGCCATTTCATGTTGACTTTCCATTAGTCCCAAAAAACCTCAAGCACACCTAGATCTTAATCCCAAGAAATGTGTGCAACACAGGCATGCAAAAAACAAAAAAAAAAAAACATTGTACACACACATAAAAAAACATTCACACCTGCATGCCAAAACACACACATAACTGTTCAAAGCGCACACACAGGCAGCAGAACTCCCTGTCTGGTATGGCTGGGAAGGGCTGGGATGAGAAAAGAGAAGAGGAAGGAGGAGGGTTATGTAAGGAATGCTCCAAACCCGGGCTGGTGTTGCGACTCGTCCCAGACTCTGTGCCGTCACCGCTGGGGTCTGTGGCCAGACCTCCCTGTGCCAGACCCACTGGCTCCAGAGACGCCCAGGCCAGTTTAGCTGCAGCACAGGGCCCATAATTACACAGCTCTACCCCCTACTCTCTCTCTCTCTCTCTCTCTCTCTCTCTCTCTCCATGGTCCCTGCAGCAGGGTCTTATTCATTTCTGTTTCAAAGCCTAGTGAGCTGCCTATGTAGCAAGTATTTTAAGGCATCAAATACAGTTGAAGTCAAAATTATTAGCCCTCTGAAATATTTTTCAAATATTTCCCAAATTATGTTTAACAGATTCAGGAATTTTTCACAGTATTTACTGTAATATTTTTTTCTTCTGGAGAAAGTCTCATTTGTTTTATTTCGGCTAGAATAAACCATTTTTAACCATTTTAAGGTCAATATTATTAGCCCCCTTAAGCAATATTTTTTCGATTGTCTACAGAACAAACCATCATTATACAATGACTTGCCTTATTACCTTAATTTGCCTAATTAAACTAATTAACCTAGGTAAGTCTTTAAAATGCATTTTACGCTGAATACTAGTATCTTGAAAAATATCTAGTAAAATATTATTATTACTGTCATCGTGTCATTCATTCACTTTCCTTCGGCTTAGTCCTTAGATCTGAGATAAGTTGAGATAAAAGTAATTTAAACAATAATTCAAATGACGAAAAAGCTGACGAAAAGAATTTTTAATAAACAGTTATTAATGCGATTTTTGTAGGGATGCACCAAATTTGTGGCTGCACCAAATCGCTAAAACTTATCGGCAAAAAATGCCATTGCACCCAGCAGTGTTCAGTAAAATGTGGTTGTTTTATTGGCTTGTGTTTTCTGATATCAGTATAATCTAAATCATTGAGTTGAATTGAAAACATCTTACAAAAGTATGTTATTTAATTAAGTAATAAATAATTATTGCAAAGCATTTCTGGTTTTGGTTATCTGCCAAGTGTATCCAGAATTTTCAGCTTGATCTCACGAGGAAATGTAACTGTTGTTCGTTTTGTCAGTTTAGTGGCTATTTCGTACGAGTTCAGTGGCACCAAACCCCACCCCCAAACCCAACCATCATAAGCAAATTGTACTAAATTGTGCAAATGGGATGGTATGTTTTCATACGAATTAGCCACTAAATCAATAAATAGCGTTGGAATTTTCGGCTTTGACGCAGAATTTTCATTTCAGTGCATCCCCATATTGTTGTATTCTGCTTAAAATTGTGGAACAAATTTAATATCAAAAGTATTTGAAATAAAAAACTTGAATAGAACTAACTAAAAAAACATTGCATTGAATTAACAAGTACTTGCGTTTTAATGACTTGAAATGCCAGGGCTTGTAGTTTTAGCTGTTTACTTAAGCACAAAAATGCTTATAGATTCATAAAAAAAAGCTTAGAAATGTGTAAGAGAGTCAAAACGGCATCAAGAATTCCACCATCGCACACATACATACAAAGACTTGCTGTATGGAGATGCAGTTTTTTCACCTGTATCGAACTGTAATGGGCTATATGCACAGCTAGTGTTTTTCAGCCAATGATGATTCCGGTAAAAGCTTTATGTGACTATTTTCAATTTCATAAGGTTCCTTTTACAGCATTGATGTTGTAATGTAATTTCATATATAATCAGTTAAATAGACTTAAGCATCCATTTGGTTGTTAAAGCGCAAAAAAGACGAAAGACTGTTTAAATGCAAGCGCCGTCATTAGTAGCATGCAATCCCAAGAAACTCCAGAAAATACTGGGGTAAAACTAATTTCCATATTTTAAAGACATGGTGCAGAAAAAACTAATTTAATGCAGTGCTTCTTGTTTGGTCTGATGCCCACTTCATATCATATCTCAGCCAGGCAGTGAAGAACGCTGTTTTTTACAGAAATCAGATCTTAAATGCAGCGATTTTGTATGGGATGACAATTCACCGGAAGCCCTGGGGCTGCCTGACTGAAATTAAAAATATCCGTGTGCATATACCCCATTGTGACTACAATAAGATTGCATTTTGAGGCACCATGTCCCTGTTTTAGCCAAAACACACCAGAGTTTGTTCTTTTCCATCTTTTCAGAGGTCTCCATCCACTTGTAGGATGCGCAGCAGGGTTTGTGTGGCAGCATTCACACTTATTCATTAAAAATACAGTTAAATTTTAGAGTTTATTTCAATCAAGTCAAAGGGAACAGACCTTTAACCCCACCAAAGAAACTTGCTAGTCCCATTTAGCCAACTTCTTTTTTCAAAACACATAAAAGTTTCTTTTTTTTAATACGGTGTAGAATATAACCTGAAAATATCTTGACCTCACGTTAACCACTGACCTTTTTTCAGGCTTTTAACCAAAACACCCTTTTAAAAAAAATTATAGTGCCAAATTGCTAATTCGTTTCCAAGTTTGTCCTACAAAAATATGCCATATCCCCGGTCAAGTTTCACATACAGAGTGCTATTCATGTGCCACTATTCGAATTGTTGCCTACGTAGTGTGTTTTAAATCAGTTGAAGGCAGCTCACTGGGTTTGGAACAAAGCCAAAACATGCAGTACTCATTATTAATGTCATTCTCAGCTGTTTTATAGAAGTGCTACTGGGAATCGCATAGCACGGTGTGTGGTGGGTTGAAGTATAGACTCGTCAAAATAACTGCTTATAAGTTTCTGTTTGCCAAAACATTGCTCTACATTGTAGAAACAGAGTGGCATGTGTTCAGCAGCACAAATGATCTCATGCATCTCCTAAAGCAATAGCTCATTGTGCTCAAAAAAATGTGTTACAGGCTTGTTCTGACAAAAACAATGCTCATAAACGCAACAAACCATAAAATCAAATATGAAATAAGGGCTTTTATTTTTTTTAAATGATACATGTCTGTTATTTTTAGGCAATGGGTTCACTCAATCTTTAAGTGTATTTTTAAGCACATACTTAAATTGCATAAAAAGTAAGTTAAGTCAATGTTCCCAGTTACAATGGGTTTACTCACTTTGTTTTTGAGTAGAGTCAACTTGTCGCTTTAAGTCAAAAGGTTTACTCTGTTTTAAGTAGTCAACTTGTCGCTTTAAGTCAATGGGTTGATTCACTTTGTTTTTGAGTAGTCAACTTGTTGCTTTAAGTCAATGGGTTTATTCACTTTGTTTTTAAGTAGAGTTAAATAGTCCTTTTAAGTCAATGGG
>CAIGQW010012936.1:2859820-2870657 GCA_903798125.1 Danio choprae | reverse complement strand
TTACTCATTTTGTTTTTGAGTAGTCAACTTGTCGCTTTAAGTCAATGAGTTTACTCACTTTGTTTTTAAGTAGAGTCAACTTGTCACTAAGTCAGTGGCTTTACTCTCATTTCTTTTGTTAAGCAACTAACACAGATTTCAGTGCCACTACAATGCCTGAGCTGTCAATTGAAATCAAAGGTGTGTGAAGTAGGGTATTGGAGTATTGTAAAGGTAATATAAGAACATTTTAAAAAGTTACATTATAAATCAGTAGTCATATAACTGTAATCTGTATATATTGTTAAACCTGCTTATGATTATTCTGCCAAATTAATATATTTATAGTGAAACGTATTGTGTCCTTCATCGTTTTAAACAATCTCATATTAGACGTAGTAATTCAGGAGAGGTTTTTTGTTTTGGTAGGGTTTTTTTTGCCAGGGAAGAGAAATATGGCTGATTTTATTTTTTAATGCTGAGATTTGAAGCTGTTTTGTGGCATATACCAAGAATGCCATCTACTTTGATTATATTAATACTGTAAATGTTATTTAGTGTTAAATTATTGTAATTGGGTTTGGTGGCTTAGGATTTATTGTTAATTTGTTATGTAAATTTGTTGTGGTTTTTATGTACTTATAAATTCTTCAATAAAAAAAACTGCATTCTTTAACATCATTCAATACAATTTTGTGATTCATTTTTTAGAAGTAAAATTGATTCAAGGCACTGTTTAGGCACCGGTACAGTTTTTAAATATGCATCTGGCACTGAAAAACTTCTAAAAATAAGAAACTGCTGCATGCTGGATTAAAACCGCCTGCACAAACACCAACTTTTCTGAAAACATAACAGTTAACTGTTGTATTTCGCCATAATAACTGTGAAACTTGTGCTTTTTTTAAGATGCCGGAGAGCTTTGATTCCAGCTGTCATGAAGATCAAAGCAAAAATTGAAGAAAATCTCTAAAAAAAGAAGCCGCTTTCGCTTAACACTGATGTAGAAGAGACAGAAGATAAACCCTCTAAAGGCCATGATTAAAGCTGAAAGAGACACAGAGACAGCATAATGATGCTAAGTGATCAAGGAATGTTCCAGGTTCAATATAACTTAAGCTCTAGCAACAATATTTGGCGCATAATGATGTACAGTAATGAGAATAATTTCAACTTTTCCCAGATATTTGGTGTTGCAAAAGCAAAAGTGTCAGCTTAACAAGGCATTTTCCATAGACGTTAAATAAATATACTGCGATATTTGTCATGTTTTTGTAAGAGTTAGTTAGTTTTAATAATGCACATGACTGAAAAAATACTTTGTTTTGGCAGAAAAAGCTATTATGTAATTATTCAAACTACATTAAAACTGTTGAGGATAACACTGACGACTAAAAGGATGCCTTTTTGTTGTCGAAACAGAAACAAATAAACAAAGTTGTGTCTAAAATTCTAGTTTGTTGTAATGTTGTTGATATTTATATAAAGACACTCTTGCTTGTGAGATATTATTGTACTTAAAGGGGTTATGTAATGCCACTTTTAGACAATATGTCATTCAAATCTGGGGTGTCTGTGAAGTTTCAGCTCAAAATATCCCACAGATCATTTATTACAGCATTACCAAATTGACACTTTTTGGGTTTGAGTAAAAACTAAAGCATGTTCCTTTAAATGCTAATGAGTTTTTGCTTCCCGCCCTTTTCAGAATAAAGGCCAAATTAGGGAGTGTCAAAAGTGCAAATCAATTCCATCACTGTATTAAGTAAAAAAAATGCAATTATTATGTTGGAAAATAATTGAGTAATTTTCTAGTGGTTTTGAACTTTTGAGACACTCCCTGACTTTGCTTACAGATCACCATTATGGGTTTTACATAATTGGGTTTTTAAGCAATTACAATATCAAACTGAGCTGCAAGCAGCAATTATCGGGCTCCAAGCAAGTTAAGGCCAATAGGTGTCTTTGTAAAAATGTAGCATTAATCTTTTAGTAAATTTATAACTAGTTCAAAAATACTTTTAAATGTGATCATTTCAGGATAATCAACAATATAAAGACATACTTTCCCATTGTTATAACAATAGTAGTGTCACCAATTGGTTATAGTTGTGAAACATTGCCATGCTTTTTTTATATGCGTTTTATATTCATTACCCCAAATTTAACAAAGTTCAGAATTTCTGCTAAGGGATAATGTGTGCATTTCTAGGCAAAATACAGTTACTTACACATACTTAAAATGCAGCATCACCCCATGGTGGCCCGGATGCCTCCTTGAACAAAGATGCCGCATGTCAATTTTCGAGTTAGTTGCACCAGTAGTCCCTCTATTTTTTCTTTTCACATTATTTTTACATTGAGTACATCTGCATGAGCTCGATCTGAGGTCAGAGTTTGCTGATGCCATCTTGTTGTTACAGATTTAGGGAAATTCACATAAGGGCCTGAGACACACCAAGCCGACACCAAACAGCTTGCACCAACGAAACCCAACTGTGTTGTCAAAAGGAATTGTCTTTCCACTCTATGGAGGGCAGTAGTCGGTTTTCTTGTTCCACAAAGGGAAACCCAACTTCCAATGCACACAAAGCATAAACAAAGCAGCATTTAGTATCATTATTGTCACTCACCATGGATTGATTCACTCCTGCAAATACAGTGTGTCTGATAATCTAATAATCCATGTAATTTGCAAGTATTTGAGAAATTTATCGAAAGTAAAACCAGCCTCTTTGTTATCTTTCTTGGCTTGAATTGTTTACTTGCTTCGTCACTTTACTACTTCACACTCACGCTCTGATTTGTTGCTAAATAACCATTCAGATGCCAACCCAATTTGCTATCCTGAATCTGTCCAATGAGCTCTAAAGTTAATCTGACATGTAGAACACACCAAGCCAACTACCCAGATCGACAAAGCCCAAAGGCTGACGGTCAGCTTGGTGTGTCCTAATCTAAAAGTGGCCATGCCCACTTTGGACATTTGGCTGTCCAGTGGCAAACCTGAATGGAAATGTCAGGTTGAATACAATGTAAAAACAGTGATTAATTGACGTTACTTTAAAAAGGTGAATAAACCAGTTGCTTTTAAATTGATTAGTTGACTTTACTTGGGCAATGGGTTTACTTATTGTTTTTAGCAAATGAACTATGTGCTTAAAAATACACGTTAAAATTAAGTCAGCTTAACAGTTCTGAGTTACAATAGGTTTACTAACTTTGTTTTTAAGTAGTCAGCTTCTCGCTTTAAGTCAATGGGTTTCTTCACTTTGTTTTTAAGTAGAGTCAACTTGTTACTTCATAGTCAATGGGTTTCCTCACTTTGTTTTTAAGTAGAGTCAACTTGTTACTTCATAGTCAATGTGTTTACTCATTTTGTCTGAAGTAGATTCAACTTATTGCTTTAAGTCAAGGTTTACACATTTTGTTTTTAAGTAGAGTTAACTTGTTGCTTCATAGTCAATGGGTTTACTCATTTTGTTCGAAGTAGATTCAACTTATTGCTTTGAGTCAAGGTTTACACATTTTGTTTTTAAGTAGAGTCAACTTCTCACTTTACGTCAGTGGATTTACTCACTTTGCTTTTAAAGGAATAGTTCACCCAAAAATTACAATTTTATCCCTCACCTTTCACTTGTTCCAAGCCTGTTAAACAGAAGATATCTTGCTGGAAACCTGTAACCTTTGACTTTCGTAGTGTTTATTTCTCCTACCATGGAAGTCAATGGTTTTCAGCTTTTATATATTTAGTTGATTTTCATTTGATTTTTTTTATTGATTTTAATTTTTGGGGGTGAACCATCTCTTCAACTTGTTACTTTAATTGGTTTTCTCTCTTTTTTTTGTAACCTAACTCATTGCTTTTTACAATGTATATTAATTACAATTTCATTGTATACGATAAATATTTCACACCCCTACTTATCACTCTAAATGACTGTGCAGCATTGACTACAATGCTAGTATAATTCTGACAAACGACCCAATGCGTTAACAGTTGCTAACAATGCTAACTGCTCATTTGTGGCCTCTAAGCTTTCCATGGAAACGGCTGCTCTGGTGAACAGTGTTGACAGTTTTACAGTACAAGATGAGGTTTAGATAACATGCATGCAAAGGGTTACAGCAGGAGACTCGGAGCCCCCCCACCGTGGTCTCCACAGCCTAAAGAAGACCCACGCTGTTTATCTGGGGTCAGAGGGTTGGGCTGGAGGTTTCATAAATCTAATGGAGCCTTCTCGAGGAATACCTCATCCTCCTCGAGAGAAATGAGAAAATTACACACTTTCTGACCGCCTGTCTTTTTTCTCCCCTACCACTGCTGCTATAATTTTCTCTAAAGCAAAGCTACCTAAAATAACGTTAACCTAAAAATGTAAAAAAACTTCATCCGGAGACTTACAGGACTTCCTGGAGGTCCTCCTGGGTGGCTCCGGGTGACTTTCGGTGGCTCCTGATTGACTATACAGATGCCTACAGACCAAAAGCCTCAGGTTTCCATGATTTCCATGATGACTGCCATTGGTTTGTTGCAGATTCTGGATTGCATGCTGCAAAAATAAAAATGCAGATCAAACATACAGTGCTCAACATACATGAGTACACCCCATTTTGAAAATGAATATTTTTATCCATTTCACAGAGAATATGGGTCATATATTTTGGTGTTTTTGAACTGTTGTAATATTTTAGACACCAAACATCTTTAGAAATAGAAAAATCATACATTCAAATTATTGCAAAATATTGGAAAAACTTCAAAATTATATACATTTTTTGAATATACCTCTTGAATTTTGCTCTTAATTTTATTTTGTTAATATTTTTCCTAACATTTAAATTTGGTTGTACTCATTTTGGACCATTATCATTAGTTATTTTGTTAGATCAGCTCCAGATTTGGCTTGAGTACTGACTAATCTAATGTATATGCATAAATATAACATTGTAAAAGCTTCTTATAGTAAATATGAATTTAAATGAGAGATTTGTGAGGGGTGTACTCACACATGCTGAGCACTAGTGCTGCACAATATATCGTTTCAGCAATGATATCGCAACGTGCGAATCTGCAATAGCCACATCGCAGGGTCTGCAATGTTGACTTGGGATTATAATAACCTGGAACCACATTTCAGAACGTGAAATGTGGAGTCATCGCAAAGTTTAACCTTAATAGAGAGAAAGATTTTCATTTGGATGTGTTTTTAAGACCCGTGACCAAGATATCAAGTTAATTTAAACCAAGAGATTTTCAAGTAAGTTTGTAGATTTAACAAAGATTATCTGTATTTAATTATTTATACAATAAAGACAATACGGTGCTATTTTACATTTGATTCATATTGAATTTCTGTTCTTCCATCCTGTTAGACTCCACAGAAAGCCATAAAACACAAAACAATATCTTTGTATTCCTCTATGCTTGCAAATTGTTAATTATGTTTTATGCAGATGTATGAATTCTTTCCAAGTAGACTTATTTAGGTCATCTTTTGTGAAATTGTATTCATTCATATCGCAATATGTATCGCAGAAAAACAAAATATCGCAATGTCAGTTTTTTCCAATATCGTCAGCCCTACTGAGCACAGTATATATCTAGCTCCTTCAAAAAGAAATTCGTTATAAATATCTCTAAGCGCAGTTTATGTATTGTAATCAATTTTACGAGTTTGCTTTAGGGATAACCTCTGGCAACATTTTCTTACAATATTTACTTAGATGCAATTAAAACAGGCACAGTCTATTTAGAGTCATGATGTTGCTTGTTAATCTTTCCGTCAATGAAGAATTTAAAATATCCTTCTGTGGAAAGACAGTGCTTTTAAATTATAGGTCTGTCCCTCAAAGCCTTTTTTTTTCATTCACTCTGTCTAAATGTCCCTTCAAAAAGACAGTTGTTTTAAATGCCATCAATTCTCTCAGCTGTGTCTATTCTTATGTCTTCTAATATATACTAGGACTTTTATTTTTAAATTGCTTTAAATTAGATATGAGTTATGAAAATAGTTTATGGATGCGTGCAATACAATTTTCTTCTGGCCATTTACTTGAATGTTTAAAAAAAAGCTAATTTACTTTATTCATATACAATCTAATGTGGCTATTTAGTCACTATAAATCACTTGAATAGTGAGTACAATTATTTTACAATCATAATTTATGTATAACTTTTATTAGTTTAGATGCCATCTATAGGGCTGGGTATTGTTAAATATTTCATGACTTGAATCATTTGGTTTATTGGAAGCTAATTAATTTCTGATCTTAATTATATTCTTCACTCATTCATTTGTATATCATGTTCCTTATGTCATTTACTCTTCATTATTCTCTCATCTAAATATGTAAACTTTTGGAGCCCTGCCTATTGCTACACTATATAATATAAAAAAATCTAATGTTTACTATTCCAACTCATTGATAAACATTTTAACAGTAAAAATATATTATTCATGTCGGTGCCAATGGCATAGTGGAAAGTGCATCGACACATGCACTCTGGTGCTCACGGCGACCCGAGTTCGATTCCCGCCTCGAGGTCCTATGCCGATCCTTCCCCTCTCTCTGCTCCCCACACTTTCCTGTCAATTCTCTCTACTGTCCTATCCATTAAAGGTGAAAAACCCGAAAAAATTATTATTAAAAAAAATATATATACATATAATTCATATATTAACATCACACACGTTTTCAGTAAAATGAATATGTAAGCAATATAGGAAATACAGTTTTGTTTTTCTCATTGCTAAATATTGAGCTACTGACACTGTAATTTCCTAAGATAAATAATGTTACATGATGTCATTTACAAGCTGTTTTATTCATATTTTACCATGAGACTGAATACAACTTTAAGTTGCTCTGTTTCTTTCAGCCCACATTCTAGTCTTCATTCACAAACTATAGTTATTAGCAAAGAGGAAAGGATAAAGACATTGCCGCTTTAAAATGGAAAACAGACATTGATGTACCAATTGGGCAATGGATCTCAGAAGTTTGCAACTGTATACCACTGGAGAAGATCACATATTCTTTGAGAGGAAAGAGTGAATTATTTCAAAAGATTTGGAATCCATTTTTGAATTATAAATTACATGATTTGATTAAACAGTTTTCCCCCATTGGTTTATACTGTACCTTCTCCCTTTTTATTTATTTATTTTTATTTTATTTGTTTATTTCTATATACTGTGTGTATGTTTTGCCTTAGTTTGTTTGCTGCTTAGTTTTGATGTTCTGTATTGGTAACTTTTGAAAAATAAAATTGTATAATCCAAAAAAAAAAGATAAAGACATTGCTAAAGCGATCTGTTGTAACCGATTTTAAAACTTAAAGATTTTAAGACTTTGTTTCATATCTAAAGTATGTGATTATTGGATGAGAGATGCACTACAAATAATATAACATCTTGTTTAACTGAAAAGACCAAATAACATTGTGATTTACTGAAATATGAAATAAAATATAGATTTATTGTATGTGCAAATGTAGTTCGATTGTGCTCCTGTGTCACCAGCTCTCGCGTTTTCATCATCAAAAGCGACCGGACTATAATCGGACTACATTTGCTGAGAACTGTTGTGCATTAAAACTAATAATACTGTAAATAATGTTCAATTTCTTACACGGATTTAGCTTCACACGACCTCAGTGTGTCATCAGGAGCCATGGCTATTGATTTGGACTCATTTGTATGCGTTTATTTTTTATCTAAAAAAAAAAAACCTGTCACCATTCACTGCCATTATATGAATCACCAAAGACCACGGATTCAGCAAAAAAACTCTTACTGTTTTACTAATGATGAAAATAAAGTCACCTATACATCTCAAATGACCTGTGAGTGAGTAATTAACAGGAAGTTTTCATTTTTGGGTGAACTATCCCTTTAAGTCCACATTTGTGTCAAACAGCACACTCAGCCTTTTTGTTTTCAGTCTCTGAAGTAACTACAGCTTCACTCAGACTCCCAGTGATTATAAAAAGGTAGTTCTTAGAAGTGACCACAAAACCACAGAATAGATTGATGTCTGCTGAAACAGAGATGGCCATGAGCTCATCTGAAACTCTCTGAATGGTGAGCTCGTGCTCTGTAACGCAAACCTCATATTTCTTTTCCCCCATCTTCCCCTTCTGCGTATCCATCAACAAGTGTGACTCGCGACTGCTTATACGGTGGTGGAAAGGAAAATACAAAGCTACAAATTTCGGTTAAGGTATGCAGACTTAAACGTGGCGTCAAAAAAGACTGTGATTTATGGATTTACGGTTGCTCGCTGAGACTTTTTTGGTGGTTTTGTTGTTACAGTGTGTGCCGACTCTGAAAGAGTCCCTGTATATTCAGCATGACATCTTTTAGCAAATTTAGAAGAACTTAATACTGACAGGATGAGGGAGGAAAAATATTGTACAGCTCCCTTTATTAATCTGGGGTCCCCACAGCGGAATGAACCGCCAACTTAGCCAGCATGTGTTTTACGCAGCGGATACCCTTCCAGCTGCAACCCATCTCTGGGAAACATCCATACACACTCATTCACACTCATGCACTACGGACAATTTAGCTTACCCAATTCACCTATAGCGCATGTCTTTGGACTTGTGGGGGAAACCAGAGCACCCGGAGGAAACCCACGCCAACACAGGGAGAACATGCAAACTCCACACAGAAACGCCAACTGACCCAGCCGAGGCTCGAACTAGCGACCTTCTTGCTGTGAGGCGAACGTGCTACCCACTGCGCCACTGTGAGGAACCTTAATTACGTTTACTCAATCGATTTGTGTCGGGACGACATGAAGAATTGTGTGGAACCCAGCATTTTTTACAGTGTATGAAGTTGATTGACTTGCTTAAATGCTTATAATGCTTTTACAACAACTTGTTTAAAATTCCTATGGAAAAAACACCAACGAAACTGAAAAAATGTCAAGGTATTAATGCACTCTATAAACCATTCTGTTTTAATACTTTATTCATTCATTCATTTCCCTTTAGGTAAGTCCCTTATTCATTAGGGGTTGCCACAGCGGAATGAACCAAAATTACTTCAAGTCTCCTGCTGATACACGTCCACATGTTAAGTGCCATAAAAAAAGTACAAACTGAGAAACTCCACACACACAGTCTGACCGTTCCTCTGTCATATGGAGTCTCGTGGGTGGCGCTGGATAAGCCGAGCGCTCTGGAAATAGCTCAGGAGCAACCCCTCTGTTTCTCCAAGCCAGATTTCCTTTTCTGAGGTCAGAGCAAGGGCTGGAAGTGCTGTGCTGCAAACCTCCAGTCGCCATGGCCGAACCGCAGCGGCTTCTCTCACAGCACTTCAAGGGCCCGGCGGCGGTGACCAGATGGCCCACCTCGCTGGAGCATCCACACACTCCACACGCACTCGCCGAGATGGTTAGACACACTCAATATAGCTGCGAACATATTTACATGTGTTAAAGTCACCATGCGATCTAAACTGATGATTCTAATTTGGAATCTGGAATGCCGGACAGGGGTTTCAAGGTCAGATTTAAGCACTTTCCAAATGAATTTTTAAACTTTGTCAGTACTTTACAGGTGTGGCAAATTACATGTACAGTTGAAGTCAGAATTATTAGTCCTCCTGAATTATTAGCCCCCCTTTGCCATGATGACAGTACATAATAATTTTTAAAGATACTAGTATTCAGCTTAAGGTGCAAATTTAAAGGCTTAACTAGTAAAGTTAGGTTAGTTAGGCAAATCATTGTATAACAGTGGGTTGTTCTGCAGGCAATCAAAAAAATATTGCTTAAGGGGGCTAATAATTTTGACCTTAATGTTTAAAAAATACAAGCTGCTTTTATTCTAGAAGAAATAAAATAAATAAGACTTTCTCAAGAAGAAAAAACATTATAGGAAATACTGTGAAAAAAATCCTTGCTCTGTTCAACATCATTTGGGAAATATTTGAAAAAGAAATAAAAATTCACAGGAGAGCTAATACTTTTGACTTCAACTGTGTATATATATATATATATATACATACTTCATACTACAATATATCATATGCTATTTGTTATAGTATTCTGTAGTGTAGTATGCTCTCTTAAAAGTAATTTACTCTTCTAAATCTAATTTATTCCCATCTTAAATGTAAAATAAAAGACAGCCAGATCACGCTACAGGCTTGAGAACAGATTCAAGAGTTTTCATTTTATGCAAAAGCAGATTTTTACATTTTAAAGAGTTAATTATTATTACCCATTTAAGAAAAAATTATTAGGTTTGGAACAATGATAAGTAAATGATGACCTTTTTATTTAATTTTTTTGGTTAATTTTAAGTAAGACAGGAAATGTGTGTAAACGACAAAAGAAACAATGCCATCACACTGCTACAGACAAGACATTATCTGTCTAAAAAATATGAATCATTTAGTTCTTAAATATATATATATATATTCATTCATTTTCATTTCGGCTTAGTCCCTTTATTAATCTGGGGTCGCCACAGCGGAATGAACCGCCAATTTATCCAGCATATGTTTTACGCAGCGGATGCCCTTCCAGCTGCAACTCATCTTTGGGAAACATCCATACACACCCATTCACACTCATACACTACGGACAATTTAGCTTACCCAATTCACCTATACTGCATGTCTTTGGACTTGTGGGGGAAACCGGAGCACCCGGAGGAAACCCACGCCAACACAGGGAGAACATGCAAACTCCACACAGAAACGCCAACTGACCCAGCCGAGGCTCGAACCAGCGATCTTCTTGCTGTGAGGCGAACGTGCTAACCACTGCGCCACTGTGAGGCCCTTTTCAGAAAACAATAAAACTTTGTTCATTTTGTGTATTTACTTTCTCTTTT
>CAIGQW010012936.1:2836756-2844282 GCA_903798125.1 Danio choprae | reverse complement strand
ATAGTCAGAACATGTTAAAGATACGTTATAAATTATATGTAATCCCATAATTAGTTTTCTAACTATTTAAGCTCTTAAAAAGAGACTTTGATATCAATATCAAATGTTTAATGCATTTCTTGGCCGTCTCTCGTTGCGCTGGTAGGTGTTTTGCTTGAGGGAAATGTGTTTCCAGCTCAAGGGTCTTTTGTTCCACCTGCAAGCTGAAGGGGTCAGAGGTCACCCGCACCTGAGGCCAGAGCCAGTAAACAAAAGCTTGCTTTTCTTTACCTTCTTTTTGCTTTTCCAAACAACCACTTCTTGTCACGTGCACCGAGGACAAAAACACAAAGGCCTGACTGGAATGTCACAACACTGGATGGGGGTCGCTTCAAATGTGATTGCAGCCTTACATTAAGTGTGCTTTTGTTTTAAAACGCACAACCTTTGCTATGGCTACACCTGGCATTCACACAACTCCTGCATTTTTGACTCTCCATTTACTTTTGTAAATGCTGTTTTTTTTTAATACACTTTTAAACACTTTAGAAAATTCAATCACTTTTTAAACAACCTTTTAAAAATAAAAGCGTGGCTGTGCATATTCACTCCCTGATTGGCTCCTCTGGATCATTCCGTTTTCTTCTTTGATTCATCAAGCCCTGATCAACATTGCTTTCTATAATTATTATTATTTATTCATTTATTCATTTTCCTTTGGCTTAGTCCCTTTATTCATCAGGGGTCACCACAGCGGAATGAACCGCCAACTGGCTCCTCTGGATTAGCTCCTCTGGATCATTAAATTTTCTTCTTTGATTCATCAAGCCCTAAACAACATTGCTTTCTATAATTATTATTATTTTTTATTCATTCATTCATTCATTCATTCATTCATTTATTCATCAGGGGTCACCACAGCAGAATGAACCGCCAACTTATCCAGCATATGTTTTACACAGCAGATGCCCTTCCAGCTGCAACCCAGTACTGGCAAACACCGATATACTCTCACATGCACACACATACACTACAGCCAATTTAGTTTATTCAATTCACCTATACGAGCCTCACAGTGGCACAGTGGGTAGCACGTTCGCCTCACAGCAAGAAGGTCGCTGGTTCGAGCCTCGGCTGGGTCAGTTGGCGTTTCTGTGTGGAGTTTGCATGTTCTCCCTGTGTTGGCGTGGGTTTGCTCCGGGTGCTCCGGTTTCCCCCACAAGTCCAAAAACATGCGGTATAGGTGAATTGGGTGGACTAAATTGTCCGTAGTGTATGAGTGTGAATGGGTGTGTATGGATGTTTCCCAGAGATGGGTTGCAGCTGGAAGGGCATCCGCAGCGTAAAACATATGCTGGATAAGTTGGCGGTTCATTCCGCTGTGGCGACCCCAGATTAATAAAGGGACTAAGCCGAAATGAAAATGAATGAATGAATGAATTCACCTGTACTGCATGTCTTTGGACTGTGGGGGAAACTGGAGCACCTGGAGGAAACCCACGCCAACACGGGGAGAACATGCAAACTCCACACAGAAACGCCAACTGACCCAGCCGGGACTTGAACCAGCGACCTTCTTGCTGTGAGGCGACAATGTTAACCACTGAGCCACCGTGTCACCCCTATTATTTTTTTATGACGAATTCAAATTTAAAGTAACCGAGAATGCAGAAGGCAACACAGGCTCATTGTGAATACGTAGCCCCGTATACATTTCTGGTAAGAGCGAATTATGTAGCCAGAGGTGCATATCTTTTTGTGCTACCAGCTGACCGGGCTTTTTCGCTGTCACCACCTTGTCTAGTGGCTCACCACATACGTCAGAGGACTTGAGACGCAGAGCGGAGTCAACGGTGTCGATGGGGCTCGGGTCCTGCAAGGAACAGATCCAGAAAGCAGGTAAAACAAAAGGCAAAAACAGAAAATAAATAAGTAAATAATAAGGTGAGAACGTGGTAAGATCTGAAAGCGTGGTAAATATCAATCAGCCGCAAGGGCTTTTCTGTTGGTTGGGTTTAGGGAAGGGGGTGGGTGGAGGAATTGGTCGGTCAGTCAGTCAGTCAGTCAGTCAGTCAGTCAGTCAGTCGACAGTGGCCTCTGGTGGATTCTGGTGGAAGAGCAGGCACGAATGGCACTTGTGAGAGAAATTGAAAAAGTTGAAAAGGCCGGTTGTACCATCACATTATGTTGCCACATGATTTTTTTTACATAGATACTGGAACAAGAGTAAATTGGGAGGCCTTCTTTTCATAAAAATATTCGCAATATTACATTTGGAGGCTAAAATTTTGTGTGAACAATAGCATTTGTTCTGAATTCGAAGTGTTTGTTTAGAATGAATTAAATTCGCATGACATTTATACACAATGCTTGATCTATGTTGTTTATAACAAATGCCATAATAAACGAAATGCTATTGGCTGTTTTTTTTAAAGGGGAGGAGCTACTCTGTCCCACCTTCTCTTTTGTGATTACGTCAAACATTGAATAAAAAATACGCATTTCAAAGCACTTCACGGGACCCTTAATAATTCTATGTACAAATTTTCACATTTTTATATTGCTTTGCTCTGAATATTGTAAAAAAATTAAACTTAAATGTGAGTGTTTTTTCCGCCCTTTGAATTAATTTAGTTGTTTATAAGATATAATATTATATTTTGTGCTTTATTTAATGTTTATAGATATAGGCTGCAACTTTGTACTATAATTCTATTAGCTACTTTAGCTTCTGGCATATCTTTTTTGTTTGTTTTTTTAAAGCATTTTTTATGAAGAGAAAACACTCTAGTGTAAATGTAGCCTCATTAACACATCACGGTGCAGAGGTATTATCATTTCTGGCTTGTCAGAACCGCAATGGGAATCTTTTAAAGGCGGCCCATTGTTTCCACACGAAGGGCTGTGCCAGATTTCGCAGGTTATGCAATTTTGGAGGATTTCGAGTGCTTTTGGACGAGTTCCCTTGCGTTTACACCCATTGAAAGGAAAAGAGCTCCTAGGTCAATTAGCATTGCATTATGAATATACAGTACGTTATGCTTTTAAAATACCCAGGCTGGCTTAAACAATACAAATAGGAAATTATGTGTTTTTGGTTTGTATATTTTTTTAAATGTCGTGTTAAATGAAAACACACTAGTCTAAATGTAGCCTCATTAACTCATCACGGTATCCTTCAAACCGCGTTCATGCATTTAAAAAGTGCAGAGATATCATCATTTCCGGCTTGTCAGAAGCATAATGGGCATCTTTTAAAGGCGGCCCATTGTTTCCGTGTGAAGGCCTGTGCCAAATTTCGCAAGTTATGCAATTTTGGAGGATTTCGAGTGCTTTTGGATGAGTTCCCTTGCGTTTGCACCCATTGAAAGGAAAAGAGCTCCTTGCTGGCGGCCTCTTCCCGGTTGCTCGGCTCTGCAGTGGGTCTTCAGCCCATCTGGCAGCAAGTCAAGGCCAGCAGATGGGAGTCTTTATGCTTGGTGTTGTGGGTGTCAGGCGGTTGGGCTGTGGAGTGTAGCGCGGGCGGCGCAGTCAGATTGGCCCCTGGTGAGAGACAGAGCCACTGATCACAATGGGCTCGGGTTGTGCCTGTTCAGACACGAGTCAACCAGGTGAGGGAGGGTCTCAGCGGCACAGCAGGTATTGAGCCGGGCCCTCCTGACCCTCTGTGTTCCTCCCCACATAAAGCCTTCCACCTGGGATGGGACACAGCAGGTTCCTCTGGCTTCCCACCCTTCTGCTGTCTGAAGCGTGCAATCTTGTAAACCGAGCGTTCTTGAACCCGCAGCAGCTGTGTACCTGTGCTGAGAAGATGAGCAACATCTAAGTCACATGGGTATAAACCGTCACAGGTGTTTTCAAAGTAATACCAAAATACAGATTTTTGGTACCGATTTGGAAAAAAAAATATTCATTGGATTTACTAAATTGTTTTGAAGGTAACTGGTTGCAAACAATTCATATGGGCTGAATTCAAACAAATAAATTGAACATTACTAAATGTAAGCTGTTTGTTTAAATTCAACAAATATAAATTGTTTAAAGCGCACCTGTTTTACCCCTTTTTCAAGATTTAAGAGAAGTCTTTTGTGTCTCCAGAATGTGTCTGTAAAGTTTCAGCTCAAAACACCCATCAGATTATTTATCATAGCTTTCAGAATATTGAAATGTTCTGCTTTGAACACTATGTAGCTGTTTTTGTTGCCTGTGCCTTTAATGCTAGTTCTCCCCGCCCACCGTTCCCACGTGTCTGTCAGAGTGTGCCTCACTCTCTGGCAGTGTCAGTTAAACAGCACAGTGACCAACATGAAGGAAGCAGATCTCAAGTAACGTTTGTGAGAAATACTACAGTAAGTACTTTCCCAATGAGTATTTGATATATTTGTTGTGGAGTTAAATCAAGCCTTTTTGTGACGAGTCGCACACAATGTCGTTACAAAGTTCACGCACATACACACAGACACACACACAGCACGTGCGTTTAACTTTGCACTGTTTTTGCAAGGCAAATATGACACGATATACGTTAATATCCACTGCTGTATGGACATCCGTTATGTTAATGTACAAAATAAACCTGATTTAACATCCACAAACCGAGATTGAAGCGTCTTTTTTATAATTGTACTAACACACGGCTGTGGTGATAAAGTAAAGACGGTAAAATCGCTGTAATTCATTACACCCATGCACTGTTTTTAAACTTGTAAAAGTCATTCTTGATCACAATTGAAGATGATTGATGATCACAGCAAGCTGAACAAATATTTTAATCCCGGTTGCTTTGCGCACGTCCTGTCTTGTTGATACGATTTTACACGTTACTACGGAGACATGTTAATGCGCGGCTGTCAATCGATTCGGTGGGCGGGGAAACCGCACTCCTACATCACGTTGCTGTCGACCTCAAAATGGGAGAGATTTTAACATCAGGAAATTTAAAAAAAGAGCCTTATTCTCTTTATATCACCCCAATATAACAGTGGACACACTATACCTACACACAGTTCTGTCCAAACAGCTTACAAAAGATGATTTTCATAATAGGTGCCCTATAAAATATAATAAATCCAATGAATCATTTTTTTTCAGTGTACTGTCTATTTCTTGCTAGGAATGGGCGATATCTAATTGTTTACTATATACCACAAAAAGATTTCCCCACAATAAAAAAATAAAATATTATTTGATTTATTGTAATAATGATAAAACCTATGAATGGTCTGTCCAGTGAGTTATTATTACAGTAGTATGTGCTGTAGTTTTGCGTGTTTGAGCCTGTTTACAAAAAGAGATTTACTGATATGCTTTTAATCACTTAAATTCACTTTATAAACACTGGTTGAGTGTTTGAACTAACTCATTTTTGTGACCAGACATGGTTTAATACCACAGAAAAAAAGAAGAAATCGCGCTATTGTAGTATTCAGCACAGTGATGAAGGCTAGGTCAATTAGCATTGCATGATAAATATACGTTGTGCTTTTATAATACCCAGCGTGGCCTAAACAATACAAATAATCCAGATATTTCCACAAATGTGGGTTTGTCCTCATGTTTGATTAATGTATCAATGTCTATCAATTCATTTTTAAACATTTGTGACATTTTTAATTATTCAAATTAGGAGTTATTTCATGCAGTAGGCTCTAATTTGCATATATTTTCTACAGGAAAAAAATGGGAACATTGGATGAAGTCGGGTTTAGAATTTTTGTTAAACTATTTTCTGACTGTAATTAGAGTCAGAGGTTTTTACGGGGAGGATTTTGAGTATCTCCATCATTCTAGAATAAAAAAAAAACTGATGATGTACAGTGCTCCGCAGATATGAGTACACCCCTCACAAATCTATCTTTTAAATTCATATTTTTATTAGGAAGCTATACGACATTATATTTGTGCATATACATTAGATTAGTCAGTACTGAAGCCAAAACTGGAGCTAATCTAACAAAATAACTTGGGATAAGGGTCCAAAAACTAGTACAATTAAATTTATATGTTATAGAAAAATATTAAATACAAATTTTAAAAAGAGGAAAAATTAAGAGAAGCAAAACAATTAAAAAAAATTGTTGAAATTTTGTAGGTTGTACATTTTTGCTTGAATTTAATTGTATTATCTTTCAATTTCTAAATATGTTTGTTGACTAAAATATTCTTTTAATAACTATATCTGTTTAATACATCTGTTTTGTTCAAATGCACCAAAATACATTGCCTATATTTACTGAGAAATGGATAAAAATATTCCTTTTCAAAATGTGGTGTGCTCATATATGCTGAGCACTGTATGAACAATTACTTCTTTAAAAACCTAATTTCAAAACTAATTTTAGGAAAACAGCTTTCAAAAGTATGTGATGTAATTGGAATTTACAGACACACATTGATAAAGTGCATTTTGGATGTTTTCTTTAATCTGGTAAAAAAGTACTGAATAGTAGGATGAAAGAGTCAAAGACAAACAAACTGTCTTAAAGAAAATGGCAGCAATGATTTGAAGGCCTTCTTTCAACTTGCAAACTTTATCTAAGATGCTTTATCTGAGATATGGTGGCACATATTAAGTGATGGACAGTTTAGTGAGGAAGTTTTACTCCGTTCTCTCACAACTGACAAAAGTTTATTGCCAAAAGTTTTGTTTTTTATGCAGACACTGATGACTTTATTCATAATGATTCATAATTTTAAATAATTTGATTTGTTTCTATCAGTTGATGAAAATGAATGAATGAATAAACAGTTGAAGTCAAAATTATTAGCCCTCCTGAATTATTAGCCCCCCTGTATATTTTCCCCCAATTTCTGTTTAACGAAAGAAGATTTTTTTTCAACACATTTCTAAACATAATAATATTGATATTATTAAATTAAATTATTATATTATTATAATAATATTGGCTAATAATATTGACCTTAAAAAAAAATTATTATTAAAAACTAAATTAAATAAAAGCCAAAATAAAAGAAACAAAACTTTCTCCAGAAGAAAAAATATTATAGGAAATACTGTGAAAAATTCCTTTGCTCTGTTAAACATCATTTGGCAAATATTTGAAAAAAGAAAAAACTCACAGAAGGACTAATATTAAAACTGTATATTTTTCATTATAATTGCTGTAAATATGTGTATGTGGAGGTCATGTGGGCTGGGAGAATGCTTCTGACTGGCGTGACTCAGAAACATATGACATGCCAACGTATTTCTGAGGCGTTTCCAAAACTCCAGTCTGTTCTGACTCATTTGTGACTGAACAGCTGCTGTCACACCAGGTCTTATGACTGCAGTTTTGTTTCACTAGTATATTTCTTCTTTCTTTTACCTATATAGTACAGTAATATTCAATGTACAGTATGTCTGTAATGTTGCTGCAGAGACACTCGTCTGGTGTTTTATTCAAGCTATTCATGGTCATTTGTAAATTCTAATAAATTTTAAAGGGATAATTCACCCAAAAATGAAAGTTACCTGACCATTTACTCACCCTCATGTGGTTTTAAAACATTGAGTTTCTTTCTACTGTTGTGAACACAAAAGAAGA
>CAIGQW010012936.1:2818075-2828075 GCA_903798125.1 Danio choprae | reverse complement strand
TTTCTTTCTTTTTTGTTTGTTTGTTTGTTTGTTTGTTTCTTTCTTTCTTTCTTTCATTTTTTTTCTTTCTGTTTCATTCTTTTTTCTTTGTTTGTTTGTTTCTTTCTTTCTTTCTTTCTTATATGTTTATTATTTCATATTTTCTTTCTAAATTACTATTATTTTCTGTCCATCTTAAATATTTCATTGCTTTTGTCTGCATTTTACAAACACACAAATAATAATAATAAAAATTCCAAGTCTATTTTAATGTCTGGAAAATATGCCTTTTTTAGCTCTCTTTATAAAACATATAATACCAATACAATACTTATGTAAAATAAATATGTTTAAATAGTGTATTTTTAAAATATCATTAGTGTAGTTAGTAGATTTCTACAAATTTGGCACATGCCAAATTTCTATCCTCTTCTTCTTTTCTTAATAATGTACACTCGTGTCATTGACTTAATTTTGAAGAAATTATTTAGTTTTGCTTTTTAGCTTAAACTTCTTGATTATATTTCATAGAAATCATTCTGCCTATACTTACAACCATACACTGTAAAAAGTGCAGGATTCCGCACAGTTCATTCATGTTGTCCCAACTCAATTAAGTTAACATTACAAATGTAAGTGGATTGAACATAAAAAATTAAGTTTCCCCAAAAATCTCCAGAATTGTGTTTAAATAAGTAGTTTGAACAAGCAGCAAAAATCATTTGTATTCAATGCTGCTTAATCATTTTAATCTAATTTAATTGATAGCCTCCTATATCATTGCACTCTTTCAACATTTTTCACATCCTCTGTGCAGCATTTATCTATTGAAAACTGTTAAATGGAGTTACTATAATCAGTAGCTGAAAGCGACATCAAATTAGCTGAAGCGATTAACCAAAAAATCCTGATGCGTTAAATTTAGCCAATGACGTGCTTTGAAATTCTACGCCGTTTCATTCAAGCCCTCGTTTTAATCTAAAGCACAGGCTGCAGATATTGGATGGTTGCCATGTTTGTTCTTCTCAGAACACCCAGAAAGCCGTAATGGGAAACAACAGTTCATGACCCTCGCCAACTAATGGATTCAGGAACGTTCCCGCAAATCCTCCCTATGTAGATCTCGTCACTCACTGCCAAACAAAAGCTAGTCTGTAACACTCATCGGCTACACCCGTTGGCTCTAGTGAAGTACATGAGCGCCGACGGGCTGTGCCAACTGGCCAGCCGTCATCACGCCACCGAAAGAGCGAATCCTGGCCTGCGGTCAAAAGAGAGCAACGGCACTTCACGAAGTGACATAAGACTTGAGGATAAGGAAGCACAGAAATATAAATCCCCCAAATCGCCGATCCTTTTCACGGGGGCGAGCCAACAGGTCGTCCCTGCTTGTGCCTCTCCCAGGTGTGGAGCCAGGTTTATCCCCGTTTAAGGCGGGTGAGAATCTCCTACATGCAGTAGGGTTTGCATAGGGAGGAGCCACTTACCCTGAGGGCTTTACATGTACAGTTGAAGTTAAAATTATTATTATTTATTCTTTTCTTTTTTTCAAATATCTCCCAAATTATGTTTAAAAGAGCAAGGAATTGTTCCAAAGTATTTCCTATATATTTTTTCCTCTTGTGGAAAAAGTCTTATTTGTTTTATTTCAGCTAGAATAAAAGTCATTTTTAATTTTTTAAACCAATATAAGGTCAATATTATAAGCAATGTTTTTTTCAGATTGTCTACAGAACAAACCATTGTTACACAATGACTTGCCTAATTACCCTAACTTGCCCAATTAACCTAGTTAAGACTTTAAACGTCACTTTAAGCTGAATACTAGCGTCCTAAAAACAATCTAGTCAAATATTATGTACTGTCATCATGGCAAATGCAAAGGAAATCAGTTAATAGTAATTAGTTATTGAAACTATTGTGTTTAGAATTGTGTTCATACATTAATAATATTTTTATTTACATGAATAATATTTTCAATTTGTTCATACATTAGTAATATAGCTCGGGTAATGTTGGAATAATAATTGAGGATCGTATGCTAGGGCTGCACGATATTGGAAAAAAATTGACATTGCAATATTTAGCTTTTCAGCGATATACATTGCGATATGAAATATATTTCACCAGATGGATTGAATAACTCTATTTGTAAAGAATTGACTTCAGAATGTTTGGGGGGGGGGGGGGGGTTATAGGGTATTGCATCTGCATAAATGATTAAAATTAACTTTAAACTAGATTTTTAGGAAGGAAAAACAAACAAATAAGAGAAAAACGTTTTTTTCTATTTTTCTGGTAAGTCTTAATGACAGTTGGACACAAATGTTTTTAAAATCTAATGTAAAATGGCAGTATTCACTGTAAAAATATAATTGATTTAGTCTTTAAGGTGGCACAGTGGCTCAGTGGTTAGAACTGTCACCTCGCAGCAAGAAGGTCGCTGGTTTGAGTCCCAGCTGGGCCAGTAGGCATTTCTGTGTGGAGTTTGCATGTTCTTCCCGTGTTGGTGTGGGTTTCCTCCGGGTGCTCCGGTTTCCCCCACAAGTCCAAACACATGCGCTATAGGTGAATTGAATAAACTTGAATAAAACGAAATTGTTCGTAGTGTATGAGTGTGTGTGAGAGTGTATGGGTGTTTTCCAGTACTGGGTAGTGGCTGGAAGGGCATCCGCTGCATAAAACATATGCTGGATAAGTTGGCGGTTCATTCCGCTGTGGATGAAAAAAAAATGAATGAATAGTCTTTGTTAAAGCAACAAATGCTATTGTTTCTTGTGCCTGAAAGCTTTAAACTCACTCGATATGTTTAACAGAAGAAATAAAATGCAATTAAAAAACTTTAAATCCACAATTGTTCAACTTTGCCATTAATCTACAAGCTCCTGGTCAACAATAAGCAACACTTGACATTGCAGATCCAGCAAAGTGACTATTGCAGACTCGCACAATGCGATATCGATGCTGAAAAGGTATATCGTGCAGCCTTATTGTATGCTATAGTATGTATTAGGGATGGGTGATATATTATTCCTTGCAAAATACTGGTTAAAATTTCTTCCTACGATAAAAAATTGACTTATTGTGATAATAACAATAAAACTTCTAATTGGTTATTACAGTGTGTGATAGATTTGCGTGTTTGAGCCTGTTTACAAAAAGAGATGTACTGAAATACTTCACTAACCCTAATTATACAGAGTATTATCCATGTTATTTAATGAGTGACCCATTGAATTGTATTTTATTAACGCCTATCCTAACCATCACTTTAATGTAAAAACAGTAATCATACAGAGTATTACTTTAGAGTTTTTAGCAAAAATAAATAGTTAAACCTTAATATAGGGCCTCACGGTGGCGCAATAGGTAGCACGATCGCCTCACAGCAAGAAGGTCGCTGGTTTGAGCCTCGGCTGGGTCAGTTGGCATTTCTGTGTGGAGTTTGCATGTTCTACCCGTATTGGCGTGGGTTTCCCCCACAAGTCCAAAGACATGCGGTATAGGTGAATTGGGAAAGCTAAAATTGTCCGTAGTGTATGAGTGTGAATGAGTGTGTGTGGATGTTTCCCAATGATGGGTTGCAGCTGGAAGGGCATTCGCTGCGTAAAACATATGCTGGATAAGTTGGCGGTTCATTCCGCTGTGGCGACCCCAGATTAATAAATGAATGAATGAATGAACCTTAATATAATCTATATATGCAGTATACCTTTTCTCCATGAGAAAATTGCAATAGAAGCTGACATGGCGTTAAACACAAACAAACAAACATAGCAGCATGCAGTGCATCACTTTTATGATTGACAGTATCGCCCAAGAAAAAAACAAGTCACGTTTGTAGGAGGTTGCCTTCAGAACAACTTAAACCTGTCTCGGCATGTGCAGAGTCCTTTACATGGATCTTCTGCCATGTTTTATAGAGCTTTGTGAACTTTGCTCTCCATGTGCGCTATGAATTGAAGCCAAAAGCCAATGGTGCCTGTATGTCTGTAGGCATTGTGCTTCTGGCTGACCTGAGAGACATTTTTCTTGCGAGTATTTCAACTTTTCACATGTGAGTGGGTGCTGCCATTGGAACTTTATTGGCTTAAGAAAGTCTTTATTGGCTCATTCACTTCCATTGATTTTTAGTCGTTAAAAAAAAACAGGTCGTTGGGCTGCGTGATGTTGCAAACTTGTATATTCTTATTATATTATTTTTATGTATTGTCATGAATACAATTGTTTGTAGAGCAGTTTGATCGTTAATTATTCCTAGTAATTAGTCATTATCCTAGTCATATTCCCAAAGGCAAATGTATTGGCAGTTCCTAAACAATCGCAGAAAAGATCTTACTTCCAGATTCCAGAATAAGGTCAATAGGGCTGTGTGATATTTATTGACTACATAATTGTTATTTTGGCATATATATTTTTCATTCATTCATTTTCTTTTCGGCTTAGTCCCTTTATTAATCTGGGGTCACCACAGCGGAATGAAATGCCAACTTATCCAGCATATGTTCTACACAGTGGATGCCCTTCCAGCTGCAACCCATAACAGGGAAACACCCATACACTCCCATTCACACACATACACTACGGACAATTTAGCCTACCCAATTCACCTATACCGCATGTCTTTTGACTTGTGGGGGAAACCTGGAGCACCTGGAGGAAACCCACGCGAACACGGGGAGAACATGCAATCTCCACATAGAAACGCCAACTGACCCAGCCGAGGCTTGATCCAGCAACCTTCTTGCTGTGGCAGGGCTACCCACTGCACCACCGTGCCGCCCCAGCATACATACATACATATATGCATTCATGGCCAAAAGTTTTGAGAATGACACAAATATTAGTTTTCACAAAGTTTGCTGCTAAACTGCTTTTAGATCTTTGTTTCAGTTGTTTCTATGATGTACTGAAATTACAAGCACTTCATACGTTTCAAAGGCTTTTATCCACAATTACATGACATTTATGCAAAGAGTCAGTATTTGCAGTGTTGGCCATTCTTTCATAATCACTTCTTGGGGTTTGTCAGAATTAGTGGGTTTTTTGTTTGTCGACCCGCCTCTTGAGGATTGACCACAAGTACTCAATGGTATTAATCTCTGGGGAGTTTCCAGGCCATGGACCCAAAATTTCAACATTTTGGTCCCCGAGCCACTTAGATATCACTTTTGCCTTATGGCCCGGTGCTCCATTGTGCTGGAAAATGGATTGTTCTTCACCAAACTGTTGTTGGATTGTTGGAAGAAGTTGCTGTTGGAGGGTGTTTTGGTACCATTCTTTATTCATGGCTGTGTTTTTGGGCAAAATTGTGAGTGAGCCCACTCCCTTGGATGAGAAGCAACCCCACACATGAATGGTCTCAGGAGGCTTTATTGTTGGCATGACACAGGACTGATGGTAGCGCTCATCTTTTTTTTCTCCGGACAAGCCTTTTTCCAGATGCCCCAAACAATCGGAAAGGGGCTTCATCAGAGAATATGACTTTGCCCCAGTCCTTAGCAGTCCATTCGCCATACTTTTTGCAGGAAATCAATCTGTCCCTGATGTTTTTTTGGAGAGAAGTGGCTTCTTTGCTGCCCTTCTTGACACCAGGCCATTTTCCTAAAGTCTTCGCCTCACTGTGGGAGCAGATGCGCTCACACCTGCCTGCTGCCATTCCTGAGCAAGCTCTGCACTGGAGGCACTCCGATCCCGCAGCTGAATCCTCTTGAGAAGACGATCCTGGCGCTTGCTGGACTTTCCTGGACGCCTTGAAGCCTTCTTAACAAGAATTGAACCTCTTTCCTTGAAGTTCTTGATGATCCTATAAATTGTTGATTTAGGTGCAATCTTAGTAGCCACAATATCCTTGCCTGTGAAGCCATTTTTAAGCAACACAATGATGGCTGCACGCGTTTCTTTGCAGGTCACCATGGTTAACAATGGAAGAACAATGATTTGAAGCATCACCCTCCTTTTTACATGTCAAGTCTGCCATTCTAACCCAATCAGCCTGACATAATGATCTCCTGCCTTGTGCTGGTCAACATTCTCACCTGAGTTAACAAGACGATTACTGAAATGATCTCAGCAGCTCCTTTAATGACAGCAATGAAATGCAACGGAAAGTTTTTTTCAGGATTAAGTTCATTTTCATGGCAAAGAAGGACTATGCAGATCATCTGATCACTCTTCAGAACATTCTAGATTATATGCAAATTGCTATTATAAAAACTTAAGCAGCAACTTTTCCAATTTCCAATATTTATGTCATTCTCAAAGCTTTTGGCCACGACTGTAGTTTTTTTTTTTCCATTTTGTTTTTTTCAGTCACGCATGTTTCTTGTGAGATTATGAATGCAGAAGTCAATAAATCATAGACCATCTATGAAAGATGTAACTGTCAAATATTCTATTAATAGGTCTTTTCCAACATTTAAAAAGTTTTAACTATGCAAATCTTTTAGTCAATCTCTCCAGTGCACACTCACTTTCAAGATGACAATCTGTCACACCTATTCATTCAGTGTTTTCATACAGGACCAAAAAATTGATTATCACTTCAAAATTTTGATGTTGGGAGGCACAGTGGCTCAGTGGTTAGCACTGTCGCCTCACAGCAAGAAGGTCGCTGGTTTGAGTCCCGACTGGGCCAGTTGTCGTTTCTGTGTGGAGTTTTTATCTTCTCCCCATGATGGCGTGGGTTTCCTCCAGGTGCTCCGGTTTCCCTCACAGTCAAAACACATGCGCTATAGGTGAATTGGATGAACTAAATTGTCCGTAGTGTATTAGTGTGTGTGTGTGTGTGTGTGTGTAAACGAGTGTATGGGTGTTTCCCATTACTGGGTTGCGGCTGGAGTAAACATATGCCAGAATACTTGCCTGTTCATCCCGCTGTGGCAACCCCTGATAAATAAGGGACTAAGCCGAAGGAAAATGAATGATTGAATGAATGAATTTTGATGTTTTAATGTTAAAAGAGTGTTATGAGCGGAGGTCAGAGAACAGTACAAAATCTTAAAAAGGCGATTCATGACCCCTTTAAAGGGATAGTTCACCAAAAAGTGAAATTTTACTCAGTTTGCTCACCCTCAAGTGGTTTCAAACCTTTATGAGTTTCTTTTTTTATGCTGAACATGACATAAACATTTTTAAGAAGGTTTTCAGGAAACACCTGGCTTACATAGTGGGAAAAACTAATTCTATGGAAGTCATTTGGTCAAAGTTTTCAGCTTTCTTCAGAATATCTTTTGTGTTCAACAGAAGAAAGAAGCTCAAACAGGTTTGTGACGAGTGAAGGGTGAGTAAATGACAGAACTTCTTGAGTGAACTATACCTATATAACAGGTTTCTTTAGCAGGTATAATAACAAAAACAAAAAAAAATACTTGGTGTATTTCAAAATAATTAAATTGCAAAAATATTATATAAATCTTTATTATATGAAATGATTATAACTTGTATTCAGGTTATGACTATGATTTGAGTGTGTTATTGGGTGTTTACTAAGAAATGAACAGCACTTAGGAGTAATAAAAGTTTTAGTAATTTAATTGCAGGTTTAGATTAATTAACCAATGCTAACTATTGGAGCCTTATTGCACAGCGTTAATGTACAAGAACTCTATTTAAATAATCATAGACTTTTTAATCAATCAGCAACTTTCCCTTCACAGTAACTTACCTGTACATGTGCTTTACAGTAGCAGGGTCCTACCGCAATTTCATTTTACAGTAAAATAGCCCTTACCGCAACTTATTTTAATGGTAAAATGCCCTTTACCAGATTTTAATTTTTGCAGTGTGACAACTTTTACAGTACTTTTACTGTAACTTATTTACATTTCAAACTAGCAGTACAAAACCTTTTATCTTAAGTATTTACTATTGAATTTAATAAACTCAAGATCATGTACAAAAATATTTTCATTACTAATTTTTATTATTCATTCATTCATTTTCCTTTGGCTTAGTCCCTTATTTATTAGTGGTTGCCACAGCGAAATGAACCGCCAACTATTCCAGCATATGTTTTATGCAGCAGATGCCCTTCCAGCTTCAACCCAGTACTGGGAAACACCCATACACTTTCATATTCACACACACACTCATAAACCGGAGGAAAGCGGGGTAAACCCACGCCAACACGGGGAGAACATGCAAACTCCACACAAAAATGCCAACTGGCCCAGCCAGGACTCGAACCAGCGGCCTTCTTGCTGTGAGACGACAGTGCTAACCACTGATCCACCGTGCCACCTCATTGTTATTATATCCATTTTAAATGGTTTACAAAAGTAAATTTCATTCATCAATCTATTTTAAATAGGTTTTATGATACAAGATCCCTTTCTCATTTTTGTCTTCAAATACAGTAGCAGTACTTGATTACCTTGATTACCACAAACTCCTAATATGCAGTAAGTTACTGTAAAAAATGACCCACAATGCAGTAACTATTACAGTAGTGAACTGTAAAGAATGTATGCGGTATTTCACTGGGCATTTTTGCAGTAAATAACTACATTTGCGGCAAAGTCTAAAAGTGTATCAATGTGAGCTAACAAAATCAATATGGTTAGTTTTGATTTCCTGTGTACTTTAAATGAATGGAGGAAAATACAAATTGTACATTTTAATGCAAAACTGAAAAACCGCAATATCCATATGCATATTGAACCTTGGAGAGGCTTTGAGGGATGTAAACAAAAACAATAGCCCCAACAGTATTTTTACTGTTTTACATTTTTTATTTCTTTAGCTCCCAAGAATCCAAAAAGAGTCACATATTGATAAATAGTGTTATAATAGCTGTTTTAACATTAAGTTGATTGAATTGCCTCTTGTTACAGTCATGAAATAATTTGATAACAAGCAGGAAATGTTCATGAGCCAGTGACATGATCACATTGAAATCGTCTATACAAAGCATTCAGAAAGTTTTAATAATAAACAATTATTCGCTGTATTTTGGAGTGCCCATGATATCAATATCGTGCATGTTTATTATCACGATATACTGAATTATTGAGTATTGGCATATTTCTAACTCCAAGTGTGTAATAATCCCCCAGTTTAAACTTCTCCCAGAACTTTTAACATGAAAATATGTGAACATTTTAATCCGTTTTTTTTTTTAACCCTGCAATCACGCATCTGTTTACGGCAAAGTTCCCAGCACTGCAGACGCCAATGGAAGCCAGACAGCAATTACAGTCCTCAAGAGATGTTCAGGGAATCAGCCGCAACACCCCGAAACCATAGGAATCGTGCACCTTATCTTAGCCTCTATCTAATGACTTTGTGGAAGGTAGTGGAGGAGTAACCACATTTAATGGCCTCCCCCTGCTTCCCCCAATGCGGCGGTGCGGCAGTTCATGTACAGTGTGCAGGAAGTGATTAAGTGGGCGAGATCAAAGACACTGGACACGATAAACATTCCTCCCCAGGACGAGTGGCTTCGGGGCAAGACTCGGCTTCCTCCTCTCAGACTTCCAGCACAGCGAACACATTGACACCACATGACCATCCAGGATGTGTGGAGCGTCTTTGTTTGGGCCGTTTAGAGTCTCGCCAGGCTGAGAGAGAGGATGTGTGTGTGTGTGTATGTGTTTTGTGAATGGGTTTGAATAAGATTGAAAAGGTGGAAATGCTAAGGATGGAGAGTCTTATCTAAGGGACACTTGGGTCATCGCTCGCAATACACACCCCTTGGGTCGATTCCCTACAGCTGATAGGAAGATCTACTGAAGTAGCTGAGATCTGTGTGTGATGCAGAACACATCCGAAAGAGTCAGAAAAACTGAATTGTGTAGGATTTAGACAATAAGTGAAAGGTACCTGCATTAAAATGCAATGGGGATTTTATTTATTTATTTATTTATTTTATTTTATTTTATTTTTATTTTATTTTTATTTATTTTTTCATTTTTAATTTTTAATTTTTAATTTTATTTATTTTTTTATTTTTTATTTTTATTATTTTTTATTTAATTTTATTTTATTTTATTTTATTTTATTTTATTTTATTTTATTTTAT
>CAIGQW010012936.1:2803001-2813418 GCA_903798125.1 Danio choprae | reverse complement strand
TGCTGAAGGAAACACACCGAGGGAAAACCTCTCCATTTCACTGACGTCAAACTGCTTGAGCTAAACCTCATCGCAAGTTCAGACTGGAATCGGTTGAGGGTTTGTGCCAGTGTTTTAGGGATTGTGCTTACTGTGCGTCAGGGAGGGTTTTCGTCTTGATTATATTTGATCATTTAGGTTTATTGTTACTGTTTTGTGTTCGTGGATGTATTTGTACACTGTAAAAATGCTGGATTCCACATAATTCCTTAATGTGGCCTCAACACAAATCGATTAAGTTGTTGTTGAATCAATTGAAGTGGATTGAACATAAAACAAACAAAAAAACCCTCAGGGATTGTGTTGATTTGACTCATTTTAAATAATTCGTTTAAACAGGCAGCACAAATCTTTTTTTGAGTGTATGTTTGTGTTTACGCATTTGTTTACTGTATAACAGAGCTTTGGAAAAATAATAAGAGATAAAGAGATAACTTCAACATTCATAGTTTATAGTTATTATAGTTATTAGATACGGTTTTGAGGAAAAGGAGAACATTTTGTTTTATTTAATTAAAGTCTGATAACGTTTCTTTCAATTTTCACATAAAATATAGTAATAAAAATATTACTATTTTTTAAAAAACTGTTTAGCAATAATTATTACTAGCCAAAATTAAGTTTTGATATATTTACAGTAGGAAATTAACAGAATATCTCACGTTAACTTAATCTTTACTTAATATTCTATTGATTTTTGGCATAAAAGAAAATCATTTTGACCAATTCAATGTATTTTTGGCTGACTACACAAAACGATGGGATGCCACAACCCAACTTTAGGTTAAATTTGGAACAACCAAACATTCACTGTAAAAACATTACCTTAAATTAGCAGTTTTCCGTATTTTGTGATTCCAGTTTTTTTTTTTTTTTTTTTCCCCATTTTTTTATTCTTTTGAATTGCATTATGGGATCTCGATCTTTCTTCTAACAACTACTAACCTTGAAAAGTTCAAAAAAGTGACTTTTATTAGCATTGTTAATAGTTTAAAGTGATATATTGTCTGGGTTGGGGTTGTATATTACGCTACAAAAAACTTGTAATAAACTGCAAGTACATTTTTAGACTCATTTCTCTATATATTATTTCTTATACATTATATTAATTCAATCTACTAAAATGTCAATAAAAGTCACTTTATTGAACTGTAGAGTTGAATTTACAACACCAAAAGTCGACAGAGCAGAGATCAATCAACATCCCATAACGCAATTCACAACCGTAAATAAACGGAAAACACTTATGAATCACAAAATATGGAAACTTTTAATTAGCAGATATTTTTTGCATGTTGTGTTGGGTTAATTCTTTCAGTTAAATTAAAATGACACCTTTTAACCCAACTGTTGGGTTGGTCCATATTTAACCCAATGTTTAACCCAAACAACCAAGAGTGTATTTATCATATATATAAATCATTTAAAACTAAAAATGATGGAAATTAGCAAAAAGCATTCAATTAATTCAAGTATTAACTATCTTTAAAACCTTGCGGATATACAGTGCTCAAGATATATGAGTACACAGCTCACAAATCTCTCATTTAGATGAATATTTTCTATAGGAAGCTTTACAATATTACATTTATGCATATACATTAGTTTAGTCAGTACTGAAGCCAAATCTGGAGCTGATCTAACAAAATAACTTATAATAACGGCCCAAAATTAGTACACCCAAATTTATATATTAGGGAAAAATATTAAATAAAACATTTTAAAAAAGAGCAAAATTCAAGAGAAACAAAAAAATGTATAAAATTTTGTTGAAATTTTGTAGCTTGTCATTTTTCCCCCAATATTTCACATGAATTTAAATGTATTATCTTTCCATTTCTAAAGATGTCCAGTGACTAAAATATTATTTTAATAAACATATCTGTGTAATAAATCAAATGCACCAACATATATGACCTATATTCACTGAGAAATGGATCAAAATATTCATTTTCAAAACGGGGTGTACTTATATATACTGAGCACTGTACATATGTTTGTTTGCTTAAACCTCAAGGGAAAAAAGGCTCTTTTAAGTCTTTATTGGTTCGTGTGATGTGAAGTGGAACTCCCTCCATCCACACGCGAAAAGAATCCGTCATTCCTGCGACTTCAATGGATGGAGGATCACACAAGCCCTCAGTGATCTGAAAGAGACAATTATCCACAATTGAGCTCTGTCAGGAAGAACAAACCGACCCTTAATAAGCCGTGTGTGTGTGTGTGAGGGGGGGGGTTTCGTGCCGGTGTCCCATCCAGGTGAGTGACGAGCTCTCGGCCCTGGGCTAAAGGCCTGAACCCTGCACTCCACACGCTCGGCTGATCACAGCTCCAGACTGTCCTCTCACCTGTGTCTGTTTCATCAAGAACACTGTCTGTCTGATCTGAATGACCCTCTGCATCACTTGACCTTTTCAAAAGCCTCTTTTGTGCTGCACCGATGATCATTGAGGCGGTGTTCACTATTAGAGAGTTTGGGGGTTTGACTTTATTTGGCTTTTTTATTGAAAATGAGAATGTTAGATGTCATTTTTTATGTTAGGGTTTAGAGCGATCTGCAAAAGACTAAACGACTACTAAAAGGTTTTAGCTAAAAATCTTGTCGAGGATGTTTCGTACGATCATTCATTCATTCATTCATTTTCTTTTCGGCTTAGTCCCTTTATTAATCTAGGGTCGCCACAGCGGAATGAACCGCCAACTTATATAGCATATCTTTTACACAGCGGATGCCCTTCCAGCCGCAACCCATCTCTGGGAAACATCCACACACACTCATTCACACTCATACACTACGGACAATTTAGCCTAATTTAAGTGACATTCACCTGTACCACATGTCTTTGGACTTGTGTGGGGCTACTCACTGCGCCACCGTGCTGCCCCCGTACGATCATTTAAGGACATTTTAAAAGATGCAAAAACAAGAATAACTTTGATTTGAAATATTTACGCTATCCTCATTTCTTGCCACCAGGTTTAACCTTATTGTTCAGCAATAAATAAATATATATATTTAAAATAAATAAATATAGTTAGTTTGTTGTTGTTTTTTTGTATAATCACTTATATGTGAATATATCTGTCACGCTTCACATTACATTAATGTTCATAACATTTCACATTAGTTGCATTTAATCGTAATATTTATAAATTAATTAAAAATATTGTGTATGTGTGTATATTCCCTTTCAATCACTTCACATGTTAATAGCGTCACCCGGTCTGCTTATTTCCACCTTCGAAATATCCTTCCCTTACACCTCATTCAACTGCCATTCTTGTTCATAGTTTAGTCACTTCCCGGTTATTCATTCATTCATTCATTTATTTTTGGCTTAGTCCCTTTATTAATCTGGGGTCGCCACAGCGTAATGAACCGCCAACTTATCCAGCATATGTTTTACGCAGCGGATGCCCTTCCAGCTGCAACCCATCACTGGTAAACATCCATACACACCCATTCACTACGGACAATTAAGCTTACCCAATTCACCTATAGCGCATGTCTTTGGACTTGTGGGGGAAACCGGAGCATCCGGAGGAAACCAACGCCAAGACTGGGAGAACATGCAAACTCCACACAGAAATGCCAATTGACCCAGCCGGGGGCCGAACCAGCGACCTTCTTGCTGTGAGGCGATTGTGCTACCCACTGCGCCACCGTGCTGCCACTTCCCAGTTAGACTACTGTAATTCCCTTCTGTTTGGCCTCCTTAATAAAACCCTTCATAAATTACAACTGGTACAAAACGCCGCAGCCCGTATTATCACAAACAACCCCCCCCTCTATCTGTCACATCACACCCATTCTACAACAGCTTCACTGGCTTCCCATTTTATTCAGAATTAATTATAAAATACTTCTTCTTACTTTTAAAGCCATCCACAATCTTGCTCCTCCATACTGATAATGATAACAACGATTAATTTCCTTTTTTTATTATTACATTTTTATCAGAACAAGGCACATTGCAAGTTTCCCATTACAAAAGTATTTTCATAATAGTAATGATTTTTTAATCAGCTTATTAAGATGATTTCTGGTGGATTACGTGCCGCCAAAGATTGCATTAATGGCTGCTAAAGATTCAAAGTGTATTCCTATTTGCATTTTAAATACACATTAAATCTGAAAAAAAGTTATTTTAAATTGTAATAATATTTCACAATAGTTTTTATTTTTGACCAATTGAATGCAGCCTAACTGAGCATAAGTGATGGTTTCTGGGTTGTTGCTGTCTGTCAAAAGGGTCGATGTGTCTCTGTAATACTGTTTTACAGATGTGGCTTGAGTAAAAGTCTGGGATCGGTTTGTCCATTTTATCATCTGCAGTGTAAAAGTCATAAATGTGATCACTAGGACACTCAATTTAACTCTCTAAAGTGTGTGTGCACACTAGACAACTTAAACAGTTTAATACTTGCAATCAGGACCTTGTATTCACTTTGAAAGGGTAGTTCACAAACAAAAAAAATCTAATTAGCTGTTAATTAACTCACCCTCAGACCATCCAGGTTTCAGTAGAACATTAAAGAAGGATTTTAGATGAAACTGTGGCTCTCTGCAATTCATAAAATGCAATTCAGCAGTTACCGGGACTTTGAGAGTCAACAAAAAGCATTCATTCATTCATTTTCATTTCGGCTTAGTCCCTTTATTAATCTGGGGTCGCCACAGCGGAATGAACCGCCACAAAAAGCATATACAGGCAAAACAAAATGAATACCCGTGGCTCCTGACGATACGTTGAGGTCTTAGGAATTGAGTCAAACTGAACATTATTTACAGCATTATTACATTTCTGCCACAGGCAAACTGGGGAATTTGATTCTTTTCCACAAACCGGTTCTTTCAGAGAGTTTGTTTCTGCTTCAAATAACCGATTCACCAGTTCATCTGTCAGTGTTTCTCAGGCATGACCCAAAAGTTGGTCGCAGAAGCATTTTGAGTGGGTCATGACTTTGATTTTGAAAACTATTGAGGCTTTCTGTCAGACGCAGTTCATTTGCGTGAGAAAAATACATTCCCCTAAAGTTAGTTTCAGAGATGATGTGACTATTGCGAGGGTCTGGTTAATTTTCAATGTGTGCAGGCAATATGAGTGGTTTGACTGGCGGCACACAAACCAAAATCTTCCCACTTTCACCTAATAAATGTGGTGGCGCACATTGTATATGACTTCATCTCTGTATAAATAAAGACCAAAGTACAATACCGGCCTCATCGCATTTAAGTTTATTGTATCTATAAAAAGTAGTTCGATACTGCTGTTTAGTGTTTATTAATCTGTATTAATAATATTCTTTCGAACCACTTGCAGTTGACACACTCTGTGCTCTCCATACGCACCAACACACTTCTTATCAACACTCCATGTTACTGAAAGAAGCATCTTGAAATTCTGAGTGTGCTCCCCACAGGTGAGTGGGCTTGACAAACCACCTGTAGGATGCTCTCCTCTTCGTATCCTATCCGATATATCTGAAATAAATAAATAAATAAATAAATAAATAGCTTGTCATAGCATTTATATACTGCAACTCTCTGGTGATATGAAGTAGAGGTCTGCGCAGGACTACATTTTTAGCTCCCATTAGGTTTTATTCCGCACCCAACCGCTCCCGCTGTATATTCAGTCTTTGTTTACACGCTGCCTGCTTCCCGCTAAATTTAGATATTGTTTCTAAAATCTCACGTTTAAATTGGGTACTACCAAAAGAGAGAGAGCATGTGCATGTGTAACAGCATGTGTAACAGTCGTGAGCACTGGCTGTACCTGTTCTCATTAAAAATAAGGAAATCACAGATATGCTGATATGCGGGAGCACTATATTGTTAGACTGCCTGCTCCCGTTCAAATTACCCCAGAGTTACCCACCGTTACCGCATTTTATTCGGAAAATGATTCCCACGTCGCAAGAAATCTGATCGGCTACCCCTCCATACCTGTACCGCGGGAACACAGACTTCTAGTTTGAAGTGCTTTTATTCCGCTTGGATACAAGCGTCTGCCATATGATTAAATGTAAATCTTCAATTTATGTGTGGCTACAGTATGTTAAGTAGAGTGGCACTCGTGTTTAGCCGCGGCTCATTTTATTAAAGTACCCATTAATGAAACATGGATGTTTTATAAGTCTTTAGCATATCAAATCAATAAGCTAGTCTTTATTAAATAAACTTTAAACAATGAGAAACCATAAATACTTGAATTACCCTCTTCATTCAAGTGCTCAATTAACATATTTGCTTAATACTAGCTACTACATTTTTCAGTTCTTTAGTCGAGTAGCAGTCACGTCTGGAGTAAGTCAAAAGCTGATTGAGTTGGTAAAAACGAAATCATGTGATCATTTTAATTCTCAATGACTGTCAGGCGTGACATAGAGTTTTGATTGAGTAACAAGCATCAAATTTGTTTCAGATTGTTCAGTTTCATTGGTTTACAACTGGTTTAAAAGCCGGGCTGTGGATTAATAAGTTATAATATAAAGTTATAAAATAGTTATAAATGATGTTTAGTATGGTGGCACGGTGGCTCAGTTGTTAGCACTGTCACCTCACAGCAAGAAGGTCGCTGATTTGAATCCCGGCTGGGTCAGTTGGCATTTCTGTGTGGAGTTTGCATGTTCTCCTTGTGTTGGAGTGGGTTTCCTCCAGGTGCTCTGGTTTTCCCCACAGTGCAAAGACATAAAGGTGACGTATAGGTGAATTAGGTAAACTAAATTGACCTTAGTGTATGTGTGTGAATGTGAGAGTGTATAGGTGTTTCCCATTACTGGGTTGCGGCTGGAAGGGCATTCGCTGTGTAAAATATATGCTGGATAAGTTGGCAGTTCATTCCACTGTGGTGACCCCTGATGAATAAAGGGACTAAGCCGAAAGAAAATGAATGAATGAATTAATAATGTTTAGTATCTCCCACAGGTTTTTAGACTTTCATATACTGTAGCCACAGGCGTCAATTGTGTTTGACCTGTAAATGTTTTTTTTTGACTCTCAAAGTGCTGTTAACCATTTTATTTGCATTTTATGAGTCACCAAGGACCAATGTTTCAGCTAAAAAACCTTTTTAATGGTCTACTGAAGAAGAAAACAAATTTGGATGGACTGAGAGTGTGTCAGCTAACTTCCATTTTCATAATTACTATCCCTTTGTTTCCCAAGCCTGTTCCTAAAGCCACTCCAACAGTACACATTTTCAACCTCTTCCTATTCAAACACATCTAAATCAACTCATCAGAACATTAAAAGAGACTCTAAAACCTGAAATGAATGGGTCAGATTAGGGAGACATCTAAAATAAACTGTTAGTGTGCCTCCAGGAACAGGGTTGGGAAACACTGCTTTAACAAACACGTATTATATTAATTATAATATATTATATTATAAATAAACCTCAGTTTCTGGCAGTGTTGGGCAGTAGCGTTGCTACAAGTAGTGACGCTACTAACTTAACTACATTTCTCAGTAGAGTGGCGATAGCATCGCTACTTTATAAATCAAATAGCTTTTCTGTAGCGAAGCTATTTTTTTTGTCAAGTAGTACAGTACCGTTCACATTCACGTTCACGTTCACTGTACCGACATTCACGGAGCTGGGAGGCCAGTGTCTGGCCGATGAAAGTAAATCCATATGATGGTGAGAATGATGATTTCTTCTTCTACCTGTTTTACTGTGGTCGACAACAAATTTTTTGGTGCATCACTGCCACCTATCGCTCTGGTCGGTGACGTCTTATTCATGCTTGTTCCTAAATATTTCCCTTTACTATAAATTACTATAGTATTTTAAATGTGTAACACCTGGTTTTATTGGATTTTTTTGTTTTTGCTGTTATATACTATAATTTGTTTCTGTTTAGTACAGCATATTATTTGCAGTAAATAATTTAACTGAACAATTATGCCTCATATGTTTCACTGACAGTTTTATTGATCACTAAGATATGATTGACATGGATTTAAGTTGCTTCGATTTAAAAATGAAAATTGCAGAAATAGCTTAGATGTAGCTAAGCCACTTTGGCCATATATCTTTTAGCTTAGCTTGCTACATTCCCCAGAGGGTAATTTTTAGTGTAGTTAAGCTACATTTTAATAGAGTAGCTAGCTTAGCTCAGTACAAGTTTCAAGTAGCTTGCCCAACACTGGTTTCCGGGATTGTAATAGCTTGTAAAAAGCTTATAATATAGCTTTAATTTTATTTCACAGCCAAAACAAGATTATTTTATTTACCCCAATGGCAGAATATTTTGCTTGTTTTAAGGAAAAACTCACTTAATTTGGACTTACTATTTCTAAAAGCAAGACATTGTTTTTTGCTTGTCTAGAAAATGATTCACGATTTCAGAACTTTTAGATATTTGGACTAGAAGCAAGACTAAATAAAGAAGAAATAAGTAAATAAATAAGACTAAATAAGAAGCAGTGTAGAAGTTCAGCTGCACTGACTGAAATTCTCCTGTATGATTCATATGAAAACTTGGCTGTAAGTTTCGCAGAGCAGAACCATTAGTTATAGACATTATGTCACAGGAGACGCGATATTTCACACTCTTTTCTTACGCTCCCTATTATCGGTCCAGTTCAATTAAGCGTGACATGATTTGGACCCAGCAATTCTCAGGTGGTCTCCATTTCATTCTGGAAGGAATAATACCATGACTTATTGTGTCTTAGTTCCAGTTTGCCTTGACATTTTCAAACGTCTTCCTCCGCTTCACATGGAACAAAAGTCTTGGCCGTAGGCAAGAGCGCTGCGAGTTGGCCTTTTTCTCCAACACTACAAAGCTCAGCTGTCATTACATACAGTGCATCTGGAGAAACAAACAACACAGATTGTGCTCGGGCCCCCGTGAGGCAGAGCGGTTCCATTCGCGGATTACAAATTAGAGCTCATTTTGAATAATTATCAGAGCAAATCCACATGTGGCTTCAGACTTTCTCCGCATGCCATTAAAAAACATTTAATCTGATAGATTCATTTGTCTTCGCATCTGGGCCAGGAAAGTCAAGGGCAGGCCGGAGCGCTCCAATTGGCCGAAGGACACGTTGACATCACTGGGGGTGAAAGGTCAAGCCGGGACAAGCCTACATGTTCGGCGATGCCAAGTTTTGCGTTGAGACTTGCCAGGTGTGAAGGTTCTCCTTGTTGTTCTTGGGCTTATTTGAACATCTGTGCCGGACTACCGGTCAGACCCAGCGCTCTGGAATGAATTCAGCCTGACTCTGGCTGCAAATGTCATTTAAACACGAGGGTAATTTAGCAGAGGAACATTTCAGGGCGGACATGGAAGGTGGTTTATAAGGATTGGCTATATCAGAGTCCCAAGTGCAGAGGGTTTCCTCTTCACACCCCATCAAATTCTAGATAGTGATCTGGAAGTGACTTTAGATTATTACGCCAATCCTGGTTTGAGAAATCCAGTGTAATTGCTGTGGAAAAACAAACATGCTCACAAAACGTCATTGTGTTTTTGTTGAAAATGTTTTTAAAATGAAGGTTCTTTATTGCCACCTGCATCTGCATCTATGAAAATGTAACTCTTTTTTTTACTTTTTGGACTTCTGTCCACACTGGGACAGTGTTTCTGTATCCCAAGCGGGTGCATTTGAAAATGCAAGCGTGTCTCCATCAGGCAATAAACCAACAAAATAAGGTACTCGCAAATGTTGTCACAATTTTCAAAAGTTTAAGTTTTAAGTGTAAATCTTCAAGTTTAAATTTAACTTTAAAAAAAATCTAAATTCCTAAGTTTAAAATTAAAATCTAAGTTTATTTCTCAGAATGTATTATTTGTTTGTTTTAGAATTGATATTTTTTTAATACCTTTTTAAAATTCTGACTTTTTTTTGTCAGAATTCCTCATTTATCTCCTTTTTCTGTAGATTTTTTCTTCAGATTTCTGACATTTTATATCACACAATTCAAACTTTTCCTTAAGATTAGACGTTTTTCCTAAGAAATCCAGTTTATATCTCACAATTCTGACTTTATCTCTCAAGATTTCTGACCGTTTTTCGATTTTCCAGTTTACAGACGTGGACAAAATAGGTGGTACCCTTCAATTTGGTCCAGTCAGTTTTAATAGTTTGCCTTTTTTAATGCCACAATTCGAAATAAATATCTGATTTTCCTTTGTTTGTTTTCAGTAATTAATAATTACGTCAGTTTTAAGTTATTTTCATTGACTACTGTAGTTTTTATTTCTTCAATTGATGGGTACCAACAATTTTGTCCACATCTGCATAGTTTGTGTTGCTAAAATGTGGACAAGAAACTTCTGGAAATCACTAGTGTGGACATATACTGTACAGTATAGCATTTTACTGTGTTTAATGCATTCATTGAATGTAGAAAAAGCCTATATA
>CAIGQW010012936.1:2778482-2802601 GCA_903798125.1 Danio choprae | reverse complement strand
TATATATATATATATATATATGGTTCCCCAAAGAACCCTTGCCATGCATGAAATCGTTATAGTTTCTAAAAGTTCATTAGATCATTCAAATATTTTTCACCCTACAAAAAGAACTTTTGAATACACTTTAGCAAGTGATTTTACAGTGTAGTGTGAAATTTGTGAAGTTTGTTTCAAGTTTGTTTCATGACCCCAGATTAATAAAGGGACTAAGCCGAAATGGGGCCTCATGGTGGCGCAGTGGGTAGCACGTTCGCCTCACAGCTAGAAGGTCGCTGGTTCGAGCCTCGGCTGGGTCAGTTGGTGTTTCTGTGTGGAGTTTGCATGTTCTCCCCATGTTGGCGTGGGTTTCCTCCGGGTGCTCCGGTTTCCCCCACGTCCAAAGACATGCAGTATAGGTGAATTGGGTAAGCTAAATTGTCCGTAGTGTATGTGTGTAAATGAGTGTGTATGGATGTTTCCCAGCGATGGGTTGCAGCTGGAAGGGCATCCGCTGCGTAAAACATGTGCTGGATAAGTTGGCGGTTCATTCCGCTGTGGCAACCCCAGATTAATAAAGGGACTAAGCTGAAATGAAAATGAATGAATGAATGTTTCAACCATTGAATATTGCACATAACAGAAATGTACACCTCTTTATACAACAATTCTGACTTTTTTTCGGATTTTATAGAAGAAAAAGATAACCAAAATGTTTTTCACACTAAGAAAAAATAATCGTTTTAGAGGGCCTCACAGTGGCCTCGGCTGGGTCAGTTGGCGTTTCTGTGTGGAGTTTGCATGTTCTCCCTGTGTTGGCGTGGGTTTCCTCCGGGTGCTCCGGTTTCCCCCACAAGTCCAAAGATATGCAGTACAGGTGAATTGGGTAAGCTAAATTGTTCGTAGTGTATGAGTGTGAATGGGTGTGTATGGATGTTTTCCAGAGGTGGGTTGCAGCTGGAAGGGCATCCACTGCGTAAAACATATGCTGGATAAGTTGGCGGTTCATTCCGCTGTGGCGACCCCAGATTAATAAAGGGACTAAGCCGAAATGAAAATGAATGAATCGTTTTAGAACTTTTCACTACAAGGTTCTTTGAGGAACCAAAGTGGCATCACTATTTTGAAACTCGTATTCTCTGAGTGTACAGATGCAGTCTGATCTCGAGGAAATGTAGCTATTTTACGTTTTGTCAGTTTAGTGGTTAATTCATACAAATTCGTGCAAGTTCAAATGTACGATTTTTAAAAGGAGGCACCAAACCCACCCCTAAACCCAACCGTCATTCGGGGGTGAGCAAATTATACTAAATGGTACAAATGAGATCGTACGAATTTATACGTTTTAGCCACTAAATCGAAAAAGTTACGAATTGCCGTGAGATAGCGTTGACAGATCACACCGCATAAGATGTGGAAGTGATTTCTTCTGGATGTGAAGGTGGTTTTGTGCCTCGGCTTGTTATACGTCCCATCTGGACATTGAGTTTTGGCCAAGGTCAGAGTTCATGCTCCTGAAATGACAGTCCCCGCAGCCCTAAATTGGCCCATTTATTTTTAGTCTAAACAGGGCAATCCAGGCTATTAAAAGAAAGGCCAACATGAGGCGGTGTGCTAATTGCAGCTGGTCAGACAGAACTTTCTCTCCTCAATTGCTGCCATATGCGCACATCGAGACCAAGTCTTTTCCATCACCTCCTATACATCCCATTCACTTTCACTATTGGCAATATTTGGAACATTTTGCATCCCATTCACAGTTATGATTGGATATTTAATAGGACATTTGTAGTTAAATGTTTATCCGTAAAATTCTTTTAGAGGCACGTTTTGTGTTTGTTATGCAATCATTTCTGTGTCTGCTGTTTGTGCTAAACAGTTTAGTTAATGATTCAGTGCTCATTTAATTTGTTAAAATATTTGTTAAATATATAATTAAAAAAAACGTATGATTACTTGATTGTCTATTGTTGTCAGCATGTTCTTTTTTTTAAATATATATATATGTATAAATATATATATATATTCATTCATTCATTTTCATTTCGGCTTAGTCCCTTTATTAATCTGGGGTCGCCACAGCGGAATGAACCGCCAACTTATCCAGCATATGTTTTACACAGCGGATGCCCTTCCAGCTGCAACCCATCTCTGGGAAACATCCATACACACCCATTCACACTCATACACTACGGACAATTTAGCTTACCCAATTCACCTGTACCGCATGTCTTTGGACTTGTGGGGGAAACCGGAGCACCCGGAGGAAACCCACGCCAACACAGGGAGAACATGCAAACTCCACACAGAAAGGCCAACTGACCCAGCCGAGATATATATATATAATTTTTTCATGCCCTCCTCCAAAAATGTATATTTAATTTTTATACATTATATGGGTAAAATACATTTTAGAATTTGTAAAATTTTCTTTTCTTTTACTATTTGTTAGCATAAATTGGGCAAAATAATGTTTTATTAAGATTAAGTGTAAAATGAAACAACATATATATTCTGATCTGTGCCTTTTAGAATAAAATATTAAAATAAATTAATTATATTTTAAATGATTCAATCTTCTTGCTGACAAACTGGTTTTAAAAAATTAATATGGTTTAAATTTGAATATTTAAAATGGCAAATTTTAAGTATTTTGGAGCTGTGATCCTTAAATAGAGTATTTTAATATTTTATTAAATACAAAGGATTCTTATTGTAAATATGCCAGACAGAATACATTCATTCATTTTCCTTCGGCTTAGTTCCTTATTTATCAGGGGTCACCACAGCAGATTAAACCGCCAACTATTTCAGCGTATGTTTTGCACAGCGAATGCCCTTCCAGTCACAAGCCAGTACTGGGAAACACCCATACACTCTCACATTTACACAGACACAGATACACTACGGCCAATTTAGTTTATTAAATTCACGCATGTCTTTGGATTTGTGGGGGAAACCCCATCACCCGGAGGAAACCCACGCCAACACTGGGAGAACATGCAAACTCCACACAGAAATGCCAACTGACCCAGCCTGGACTTGAACCAGCAACTTTCTTGTTGTGAGGTGACAGTATTAACCACTGAGCCACTGTGCCGCCCTTGCTTGACAGAATATTCATTCATTCATTTTCATTTCGGCTTAGTCCCTTTATTAATCTGGGGTCGCCACAGCGGAATGAACCGCCAACTTATCCAGCATATGTTTTACGCAGCGGATGTCCTTCCAGCTGCAACCCATCACTGGGAAACATCCAAACACTCTCATTCACACACATACACTACGGACAATTTAGCTTACCCAATTCACCTATACCGCATGTCTTTGGACTTGTGGGGGAAACCGGAGCACCCGGAGGAAAGCCACGCCAACACGGGGAGAACATGCAAACTCCACACAGAAACGCCATCTGACCAGCGACCTTCTTGCTGTGAGGCGATTGTGCTACCCACTGCGCCACCGTGCTGCCCCTTCTTTAATGTCTTCTTACGTGTATAAAGTCACTTAATCAGCGTCGTCTTGTCTTTGACCCATATTCCTTCGGTTTAGTGATTTTTCGAGCTCACGCAGCTGATGTTATCTTCAACTTTAACTGCGTAATGGCCTCTTTATTTCACGCCGTGTAATCACAGGTTTGCACTGTAATGTGCACTTGACTTTAACAGCCAGAAATCTCTTCTGGTTTTCCTCTAATTGGCCTCATATTCTTGTCCGTTCCCTCGTTCTTATTTTGCGTATGAAATTCCACCATTGTATGCCGCGCTGATTTGGTGGTGTCTTTGGATGGAGATTAATTTGGAGAGACTGGTTAGCGCTCTGGATAGTGTCAGTCTGGTGAAAGTGGACACTTCGGGCCCACCCGCCTTGAACCCACCTGATTTGACTGATTTTCCACCTTACTTCCTCATTAGCTGTTTTCATCTGGAAAGCAACCGCTCCAGACGTGACATTTATCATTGCCAAACTTCACCAGTGCACGTGTTGTAATGCTCGCCGCTGCTTTATCTCAAAGCCTGAGAGATTTGTAATAAGTGCACCTGTAGAGCTGCACTTCTCACTTTTTTTTACTCTTCATGTTGTTGGTTTTACAGCTTGTTTTTACATGTATACAGTGCTCAGCATATAGGACTACACCCCATTTTGAAAATTAATATTTTTATTCATTTCTCAGTGAATATGGGTAATATATATTGGTACATTTGAACAAAACATATTTAATAAACAGATATATGTATTAAAATAATATTTTAGTCACATCTTTAGAAATAGAAAGAGAATACATTTAAATTCATGCAAAGTATTGGGGAAAAAATGACAAACTACAGAATTTCAACAAAATGTTAGAAATATTTTTGTTTCTCTTAAATGTTGCTGTTTTTAAAATGTTTTATTTAATATTTTTTACTAACATATGAATTTGAGTGTACTAATTTTTGACCATTATCATAAGTTATTCTGCAAGATAAGCTCCAGATTTAGCTTTAGCACTGACTAAACTAATGTATATTCTCAAATATGATATTGTAAAGCTTCTTATAGAAAATATTCATCTAAATGAGATCAAATGTGTTGAGCACCCTAAGTAATATACTTATATTAAGGTCATAAATAAATAAAATGACAATTAAAGCATAAAACGTTTTGTACTGTAAAACTGTCATTAATTGTTTTCCCAATTAATTAAAATAAAGATTTTTTTTTTTGCATGAAATAAAGTTGTAGTTTTTTATGTTTGTTTGTTTGTTTGTTTGTTTGTTTGTTTGTTTGTTTGTTTGTTTTACTTCAGAAGGGCTAAGAAATCAATGTTTGGTGGAATAACTTAATAATGTATTTTTATGTTGACCTATTGTCATTTTCTGGAACAATAAAACACTTAATGACAATATCTGGCAACATAGAAAAAATGTTTCCAGGCTTTTATTCAATTAAAAAACTAATATTAACATTTTACTCAAATAAATGCTAATTTGGTCTCATGGTCTCTTTATGCATTTTTATATACTGTAGCTTACAACAAGCTAACATGAGGAAGGCGTAAGATGTGTTGCGTGAATGAATGAATATGAATATTCAAATAGTTATAATAGTTATAACTTAAAAATATAATAACATTATTCATTCATTCATTCATTTTCTTTTCGGCTTAGTCCCTTTATTAATCTGGGGTCGCCACAGCGGAATGAACCGGCAACTTATCCAGCATATGTTTTACGCAGCGGATGCCCTTCCAGCTGCAACACATCACTAGGAAACATCCACACACACTCATTCACACTCATACATATGGACAATTTAGCTTACCCAATTCACCTATACCGCATGTCTTTGGACTTGTGGGGGAAACACGAGCACCCGGAGGAAACCCACGCAAACACGGGGAGAACATGCAAACTCCACACAGAAATGCCAACTGACCCAGCCGGGGCTCGAACCAGCGACCTTCTTGCTGTGAGGCGATTGTGCTACCCACTGCGCCACTGTGCTGCCCATAATCACATTATATTTAATCATATTATTATGTGGTTATATTTTTAAGTAAAGTTTCAAAAAAAGTCTGGTGATTTTTTTTTTTAATTTTTTTTAAGGATTTTTTAAATATTTAATATTAATAAATACCCTGGAAAGTGTGCAAACAATTAACACTGAATTAATATGAATGAATTTTAGATTAAGGTTTGTTTTTTTTATACGCACTCCAATACCATTATTTTATTAAGATATATTTCAGATCAGATTTTTTTAACAATATATGCATTAATGCAATGTCTGATTTCCAGCAATCGTTTACAGAAATGTATATTATATCAGACATCTTGAACAGTAATACTCATTTTAAAGCTGTATCTCCCTCATCTCTCCCTGACTGCCTAAAATCCCAAAATAGCTCACGATTCCGGAACCCTTTTCCCTTATTAACCCCTTTCCTGAGAGCAGAACGTAGGTGTTTCAAGATGCTGGTGTTGGGCAGGTCAGATGGGGCTCAGGGGCTGCTATTAAACTGACACAGGCTTTGCCCTCATCCAGCTGTCAGTCTGGCTGATAAAGGCCAGACGCCCAAAAACCCCATCACCACCAGCTCTGAGACTGAATATTTGCTGAGATTCTCATTCAGTCACAGTATGTTTACACCAATGTGTATTCATTTTAAAACACACAACTTTTACTATGTTCATACCTGGCATCCACGCTACTCTGGAGTTTTCGACCTTCAAAAATGTATGGAAACACCCGTTTTGGTTAGAAATCAATTCAGCTTAAACAGACCAAAACACAGACGAGAGGCGTTTCTGCTCACATGTTTTCAACCAAAGATGCAAATTAGGCAAATTAGTTGAAGTTGATAATTATTCACCCTCCTGTACATTTTCCTTTCTTTTTCAAATATTTCCCAAATGATGTTTAACAGATTCAAGAATTTTTCACAGTATTCATTCACTCATTTTCATTTTGGCTTAGTCCCTTTATTAATCTGGGGTCGCCACAGCGGAATGAACCGCCAACTCATCCAGCATATGTTTTACGCAGCGGATGCCCTTCCAGCTGCAACCCATCACTTGGAAACATCCATACACACCATTTCACACACATACACTACGGACAATTTAGGTTACCCAATTCACCTGTACCGCATGTCTTTGGATTTGTGGGGCAAACCGGAGCACCCGGAGGAAACCCACGCCAACACGGGGAGAACATGCAAACTCCACACAGAAATGCCAACTGACCCAGCCGAGGCTCGAACCAGCAACCTTCTTGCTGTGAGGCGAACATGCTACCCACTGCGCCACCGTGAGGCCTTTTTCACAGTATTTCCTATAACATTTGTTTAATTTCGGCTAGAATAAAAGCAGTTTTTAATTTTTTTAAAACAATTTTAAAGTCTTAAAACAATTTTAAGGTCAATATTATTTTTTTGGATTGTCTACAGAACAAACCATCGTTATACAATGACTTGATAATGCTGACTTGCACCAACTGTATGTGCAAATACGGAATATTGCATAAAAACATTTGTGAATAAAGCACCATTTTAAATGAGTCAAAGAGAACAAAATCATCACTTATTGACAAACTGGTGGAATATCAAGAAAGAAAATGTTTTTTTTTTTGTGGTAGGAGAAGCCAGCGTGGACCTTTTTGTTAAATAATAAATTCCTTGCACTTCAGAAGGTGGTAATACGAGTGTCAGTGTTCTGTCGTGTCCATGTGCTTTTGTTGTTATCATGTGCTCCCTTTGTTCCATTTCCCGCCATCGTCAGTGTTCATTAGTTTCACCTGTGTTCATCCCCTGTGTCTCCTTAGTTAATCATCATCCCCTGTGTATTTATACCCTTCTGTTTGTGTCCTCCGTTGTCCGGTATTGTATTGTCTTTGCTCCGCTGTATTGTCAACCTCGATGTCCTGTCTACGTGTCCTATCTCATCCAGTGCCTGTACCTCCTAAGTGTTTGTAAATAAATCCATGTTCGTTCCAATCCTGTGGTCCCGTGCCTTCATGTTACCTAGCGAGTCCGTGACAACGAGTTCTTAAGGTAATAATACTCAACCACTTTAAAGACAGACTTTGGCTGAGAGATTTTAGAATGACCAAAACAACATTTCAGATGCTTTACAATGTGGTCAATCCAATGGATATCCATTATCCATTGCACCCATTATTGTTATTATTGTCAGAAATAAAGGTACAAAATCTGTCACTGGGGCAGTACCTTTTCAAAAGGTACATTTTTGTTCCTAACAGGTCCTTAAAGGTACATTTTAATACCTAAAAAGTACAAATGGGTACCTCACAGTAACTTAAAGGTACAAAAGTGAACCTTAAAGGTACAGAAGTGTACCCTAAAGGAACTAATGTCCTCCTGTATGGTACAAAAGTGTACCTTTTGAAAAGGTACCGCCCCAGTGAATGATTTTGTACCTTTATTTCTGAGAGTGTACCACATGATCTGTTAAAACAAAATCTTTTTTGATGCATATGCTGGAATTATTTGGTAAATGTGTTTCCATTGTAGTTTATGCATATTTTTTATTGGATAAAACGTTTATCCTACTCAGTGGGGCATTTTTTAATGCACATTTTCCAAAATGTGTGCACATCTTGGCATTTCATTTAAGCATGTTTTTAATGCAATATTCCAAAATGTGCATAAAAATAAGTGGATGGAAACATAGCTATTGACTCCCTGATCGTCTTTCTTGATTGGTCAAGCCTCTGTCATGTGACCATTACACTTAGTTAGTGTTTCATTTTTTTGTAAGGTGCTTCTCAAGTTTCATCCTGAATGTTTTCTTCAATGTCTTGCTTTTATTTGTATAATGTGGTCAGGTTAAATGGTCAGTTGTACAGTCTGTGTTGCCAACTGATGCTTTATGTGGATACCAGAAAATAATCACAATATAACATTTGGTTGCTAAAATATTTAGATTTTTTTCAAATATGTGACATTTAAAAAAAATCATTCAAATCAATAATGCAAAACCTTAGTTGTCCTAAAAGTATCGAACAGCACTCAATGTTGTCTACTGATACTAAATGGGAGTGGAGAATGTTGAGCTTTGTTTACAGTGACTGGAAGGCAACAAATCACCAGCAGATACAACAGTGGTGTCACAGCACAGCACTTCTATCTGTGTATAAGATAGCCATGTCCTCATGCTAAAGACCCTGATATACTTAAAAAATCAACAGAAATACATAATTTTGAACAAAGTCCATCTCAATCAAAGTTCTTTTTAGCAGTTCAAAACAGCTCACAAAAGCAAACGAGTTAGTTTTGGCTACTAAACACATTTGAGCTAGCATTGGTATGTGGTAATTGCACAGTCTATTGGCGTGTTCTGGAACTCTTCTTTCTTTGACGTGATTGGTTCATATTTCATATTCATGGTCAGACAGGAAAACAATATCAATACAACAAAACAAATGTCGTCTTAGGACAATTTTGTAAAATGTAATGTAATGTTGACTACTGTCTGAGTTTCATTTTTGTCTGTTCTGAATACAAGTAACATTTAAAAAGAAAATTGTTGCCATCTTAAACTCACTCTCAATAGAATTTAATAGTTGTTTCTTACTTACTAAAACTACTTAGTAATAATATGCTCTAATTATAATGATAGGCTGCAGTTTTGTTTCATTTTCAGTTGTGTAGTATGATGAAGATCTTTTCTGAAATTTAGTGGAAACACCAATATAGATTGTTTTGGTATTCAGATGTCAAGTTAAAATGAAAATGCACATATAAAGGTGCATATAATGGTTCTTTATTTTTCCTCTGCTGACTGAGACCTAATTTCCTGTTTGTTGTGTGATCCTCGGTCTACGGAGTCATTTTTGTTGTTTCCTTTTGTTCTTGCTGTTGTTTTGTTATTTCCTCTGTAACACACTGTGATTTTACTGGAGGGCGAAGCTTGAAATGTGGCGAACACATGTACCTGCAGTACAGACGCAGATCTGAGACTCTTTCCCAGCGCTCTGTCCTCTTCTCATTCTCACCGCGGTCTTCTAATACATTGTGAAAAATGATATGATCAATAACTCATGACAACATACACCGGCAAGCCATTGCATTATGACCATCCATAGCCTAGGGCAAAGAGCGCACCTGGAAACTGAGCGCTGGCACAGATACAGTTCACAGAGCAGTATGTATGCCACCCGAGGACCGGCTTTCAGTCAGTAGAGTGTTCTGTGTCAGAATGGGAAAAGCTGATCATTTATTGGAGTTTAGTAAATTGGTGGACAAATTATAAAGGCAAAGCACTTAAAAACTTAAACACGCAAAAAAATAATGGATCAAATATGGAGACACCGAACAGCTTTAAGTTTTTCACTTAAATGGTTAACCCATAAATTGAGTTTGCCCAAATTTGACGTAAAATTGGGTTAAAACAACATAGCATTTGTTTGAGTATATATATCAAAAGTGGTGCAGAGAATTGTCATGCAGCCATGTGTTCACTGCTGCTTTATCTTAAAGCCTGAGAGATTTGCTAAACGTGCACCTCTACAGCTGCACTCCTCAATATTTTTGCATTTATTTCCAGCAAATTTTTTACGTAATAGTATATAAGTAATACACTACTTGCATTATGGTCATAAACAAAATGAGAATAAAAGCATAAAATGTTCTGTATTGTGAAGCTTTGTCATTAATTATTTTCCCAATTTAAAATAAAGATTATTACTTTTTTTTGTTGCATAAAATAAAGTTGTAGTTGTAGTATCACTGATACTAAATGGGAGTGGAGAATGTTGAGTTTTGTACACAGTGGCTGAAAGGCAACAAATCACCAGCAGATACAACAGTGGTGTCACAGCACACCACTTTTTGTCTGTGTACAAGCGATCCATGCTCTCATGCTAAAGACACTGATATGGTTCAAAGAAAATTGTATAAGCAACAGAAAAGACATCATTTTGTACAAAATCTGTTCAAAACAAAGTTAATTTTGAGTTTGTTTCGGCAGTTAAAAACAGCTCACAAAAGCAAATTTTAGTTGGACTACGTTTTGGCGACTAAACCCCTTTGAGCTACCATTGATCTGTGGTGATTGTATGTTCTGCAACACCACTTTCTTTGATGCTGGATTGATTCATACTTCATATTCATGGTCAGTCAGGAGAATAACATCGAAAGACAACAAAAAGTTAGCAACATGAATTAACTTGAGAGTCGAGTTGCAGAGCTGGCACAGATGTATACGCATCTGTATGATCACTCGCGGAGAGACGACCAAGGCATAGCACCACGTCTTTTAAAATTCTTAGCATGGTTCTTGATTGTATGCACACTAGGGTTGGGAAGTTCGGATCATTTTACTGACTCTGACTTTTGAGTCTCATTCATCGAGATGAACAAATCTTTTTCCGAGTCGTTTCCTTTATTTCGTTCAGTTGCTTCCAAACACATCTACAACTAGCCCGAACGTTGATCACACTACAAACAAGTCATAACTACAATTCTATAAGAAAGAGAAAAAAATCATAAATTTGTTAGTCTTTTGTCGATGATCATCTCTTCTGACAGGTCTTCACATTTGCATGGTTCATTCACGTGACACAGACAGTCCCATATAAGCTTAACCAAAGCACACAGTCTGAGCCCGAAGGACCCATGATTAGTTCACCTTTCGAGGCTTCAGGTTTTTGAGTCATTCGTTCATCGTGATGAACTCATCAAGAGATGACTCAAAACTGACTGGATATGATTGGCTTCTGTGTTTCACGTGATGAACGAACGACTTAAATCTGAGGACCCGAGAGAACAAATCAAATCTTTTTCCGGCTCTGACTACATACAGTTGAAATCAGAATTATTAAACCCCCTTTTAATTTTTTTAAAGATTTCCCAAATGATGTTTAACAGAGCAGGGAAATTTTCACAGTATGTCTGATAATATTTTTTCTTCTGGAGAAAGTCTTATTTGTTTTATTTTGGCTAGAATAAAAGCAGATTAAAAAATGTTAAAAACCATTTTAAGGTCAATATTATTAGCCCCTTTAAGCTATATTTTTTTTCGATAGTCTGCAGAACAAACCATCGTTATACAATGACTTGCCTAATTACCCTGTCCTGCCTAGTTAACCTAATTAACCTAGTTAAGCATTTAAATGTCACTTTAAGCTGTATAGATGTGTCTTAAAAAAATATCTAGTAAAATATTATGTGCTGTCATCATGGCAAAGATAAAAGAAATCAATTATTAGAAATGAGTTATTAAAACTATTATGTTTAGAAATGTGTTGGAAAAATCTTCCCTCCTTTAAAAAAAAATTGGGGCTAATAATTCAGGGGGGTTAATAATTCTGATTGCAACTGTAAGATTGGCTCCCATCTTTCATGTGCAAACGACTTGAACGACTCAAACCCGCTAGAAGACTCGAAAAAAGAGCTAATCTTCTCCTCCACCTGCACAAATGTGCGCATGCGGGAATGAACGAATCCCTCCCTGAGAGGACTCATCGCTCTCAAGTCACATAAAAGATTCTTTCAAAATGAACGAATCGTTGAAGAACGAGCCATCACTAATGCACACTTGTGGCGCAGTTTGGAATATGTCCAAAGCAAATAGAAAATAATTCAGATATGTTGCATGCTGCTGTAGCGTTTCCTGTCTGGTGTGCAACTGGCTGGAGAAGGCTGTTTGCCTGATGTTAACTAAAACTGTTCTTCTCTCAAAGCCACCATCATTGTTGTGCTTAGGTATACACGCAAGCAGTGTGACATGTTTGCAACCCTGCCCACTGCATCCATCCATCCATCCATCCATCCATCCATCCATTCATCTAGTGTTCTTTTTATTGATATCTATCATAGGCTTTAGCAATATTCAATTATTTCATTTACTTTTCTCTTTTTTTAAGGTAATTCATATTGATAATTAATATTAATCACATGCATAAAATGTATTTAATTCCTGCCATGAATAGATGAGTGGGTGGGTGGGTGGGATCGAGATAGGATCGAGATAGATAGGATCGAGGATCGAGGATAGATCACTGGATCGAGCTAGATAGACTGCATCGAGATAGATAGACTCAAAAAATTATGTTTGCTGTTTGTTCAAACTGCATATGTAAAATGAGCTGAAACAACACAATTCTCCGCTCTTGCCTTCATACTCTGCCCTTCTGTTCCTAATGATTATTTGAGCACAGATTGGGTTGCATGTGGCCACACTAGTACCTGCAAAGCATTCACAGCTCAGATGGACCACTCATACAGTATGAGGACCTACTGTTGTTGAAGCAACTAATAAGCTAACTTAAGTCCTTTATGTTGTCTTGTCCCAACACAAATCAATTGTAGATAGATAGATAGATAGATAGATAGATAGATAGATAGATAGATAGTGTATACTTTAGATATATATTGACTTTTGTCAAGTGTTTGCAACCAAAAAAATAATTAAATAATAACATCTTTTTGATTACACCAGTGATATTTATTTAAAGTGCATGTCACTAATGAGTGTTTAAATTAGGCTCACCCCTCATATTTATGTCAGAAACAGCTGGAGTGTTTGATAGGAGCCTCGCACCCCTCCACTTTTATTGCTAATCTCCCTGAGAACTGAAGGAGTGGCGTCTCTTCAGGCATTCCCGGGGTCCGCAGGGGTCCACGGGCTGGGTCCGGTTGACTGGCAGGCCTGCATTGGTGATGGAGGGCCAGCATTGTTCGAGAAGGGGCGTCTGCACAGGTGGGCAAGGCCCGGTTTTGTTGTTGTTGTCTTTGTTGACGAGGCTCAATAAACATTCCAGCCCTCAATGCTGGAAGGTAACTAGACAGCCGAGCGGGGGAGGAGTGGAAAAAGTGGAGGAAAGAAGTCTCAGAAGAAGTCTACGTTAGAAGCAGAGTAACTAGTAATAAGAGATTGTTAGTATCAGAAAATTGAGTCTTTTTTTTTTTTTTTACTATGTGCCTTCTATTTTTTCCCAAAAAACTATGGAAGACAATGATTACAGGTTTCCAACATTCTTCAGAGTATCTTCTTTTCGGTTTAACAGAAGAAAGAAAGTCAATCAGGTTTGGAACAAGTAAATTTTGGGGTGAACTATCCCTTTAACGTAGGAGTGTAAAAAAAGAAGTCAAATCTCAGAAGCTCCAAAACAATAGAGGATGAACCTCCAAGCACTGTGACCCCACAGGCTCTCGAATTCACTGATGCATGACAATGAGAAGGGCCACTGTGCGGTCCGTTGCCTCGAGCCAAACCACCAGGCCGGGTTTCCGTCAAATATTTGAATGCGCAGGACAGAGACTGGCGAGATGCGTGTCGTTCTTGCCCTGGTGTTACTGGAGCACAACACGACCAGCATCTGAGGTGGCGAATGCAAAATGATGGAGGTTTTGATACACTGAGATTTTGGGAGAGTTGATTTGCTTCGGTCACAGGCCACGGCAGACACTCCCTTCCTGAGCACAGCTTAGAGATTTCTCTGTAATCCCTTAAAGCCTTGTGCTTTGTGTCCGATATTTAGTTGAAGGGGCAGATCAGACCTGCTCAGATTTATGGGCTTCACCTGTACGAGGGGGACTTAAGCTTTACCTGAGGATAGATGAAGAAAGATCAGGCTGATGTGCAGGGCTGGGCAATTTAGGGAAAATATCTAATTGTGATTTATTTTATTTATTTTTTTTGGACAATCATTGCGATTTGATTTGCAATTTCATTCAAGATTAAGCTCAATATTGTAGTTTACACACTTTAAATTAAAGGAATAAGAACATTTTTTGACCTCAATATATAAATATATTCATTAATTATGTGTGTGTTATTTGTATACTGTACATTTGTGTGTATTGTCATTATTTTAAATGCAGTATGTGTGTGTTTTTCTGCATAAAAAGATTTTAATATTATTTGATGAACTATTATCCTAACATCCGCCAATCAGCTTTTCATCATGATCATCATCACATTATTGCTAATTATTGCTACTATAACCTGTCGGGCTTCTAAATAATCACTTTGTGTGTTTGCAGAAGTTAATCATCGCTGCATTTTTAATTAATTTGCAGTTTAGAATTGAAAAATAAATTAATTTATTTCAAGAGGATTGTAAGGATTCTCAATCCTCTCAGGATTTACTGGATTTATCAGGTTGTGGTTTGAGTAAAATGTTAATATTTGTTTTCTAATAATGTCCTTAAGCAATTTTCAAATAAAGAAATTCTCATTCATTCATTCATTTTCTTTTCGGCTTAGTCCCTTTATTAATCTGGGGTCGCCACAGCAGAATGAACCGCCAACTTATCCAGCATATGTTTTACGCAGCGGATGCCCTTCTAGCTGCACCCATCACTGGGAAACATCCATATACACCCATTCACACTCATACACTACGGACAATTTAGCTTACCCAATTCACCTATAGCGCATGTCTTTGGACTGTGGAGGAAACCCACGCAAACACGGGGAGAACATGCAAACTCCACACAGAAACGCCAACTGACCCAGCCGGGGCTCGAACCAGCTGTGAGGCTTCTTGCTGTGAGGCGATTGTGATTGTGCAAGAAATTCTCATTTAGAGCATTTTATTTTTCATAAAATGGCAATTGTGTCAATTGAAAGACAGGATTTTTTTCATCGTATTTAATTTCTTAACTCTTTTAAAGTTAAAATTGGTATTGTGTTGTCAGAAATGTGAACCTGGACCACAAAATTTGTCAAAACTGTACATTTTTGGATTGTGATTTATACATCATCTGAAAGCTGAATAAATAAGCCGTCCGTTGATTTATGTATTTGATAGGATAGGGCAATATTTGGCCAAAATACAAGTATTTGAATATCTGTAATCTGATGGGTCAAAAAAATTAATAATCTTAATACTTCCTTTCGAGTTGTTTATATGAAAGTACTTAGCAATGCACATTACTAATCTGAAGTGAAGTTTTGATTCTATATTTGCAGTAGGAAATTTGGTCCGGGTTCACAAACGTTGTTGTAAATTTGGAGGAAATCAGAATAATCAGTACAATACAATATAATGCAATACAGTAGAACAGAATAAAGTATACTTTTACCAAACAATTTTAGTATATTGAATATATTTTACAGAATAAAACCAAAATTACACACATTACAATCCTAAACACAATGCTATAAATTGTAAATCCAAAGAAACTGAGGAACAGAAGTCTTTCTAATAAAAGTAAATTAACATAAGTCAGCACATGTATTGTTGTTTGTTAGTAAGGTAACCTATTGCTTGTTCTCCATGAACATCCATGAATTGTATTCAAACACGATGTGTATTAGCATCTGTACATTTAAGGGTGTTATTCTGGTTAGGAAATTGATATAGTGTAGTGACTGTTGTTGGCAAGAAAGTGTCAATTATAATGTTTCCCCTTTGAACTGGTATAAGATTTCCAGCATTGTCCTTCAAGACCAGTAGTATAACATGCCTAAAAGCAACGTTTAATTGTTACATGCCAGTTCGACAAAGCTTACACAAAACTTTTGTGTTTTCTTCTGCTTTATTATTTGTAGATACTCCCTCATGCTGCTTGTCTTCTCAGAGGATTTCATTTTTCCAGAAATTGCCACAGGGTGACAGGGAGAAAACACATGCATTTTTTGTTTCGATTTCATCAGTATCACTCACAAATATGCACTCAAAAGATATACCCTCGAAAAATGTTTGCTGTTTGTTCAAACTACTTATTTAAAATAAGCTGAGACAACACAATTCTTGAGGATTTTTGGGGACAACTTCATTGTTTTAAGTTCAATCCACTTATATTTGTTACATTAACTTAATACATTTTTATTGGGAGAGCAGGAATGAATTGTGTTGAACCCTGCATTTTTTACAGTGCACTCAAAAAATGACGTTTGCTCTTTGTTCAAACTACTTATTTAAAATAAGCTGAGACAACACAATTCTTGAGTTTATTTTGGGACAACTTAATTGTTTTATGTTCAATTCCTTCATGTTGTCCCAACTCAAATCGCTTGTGTGGAAGTCAGCATTTTTTACAGTGTTTACACTTTACAAAAGATATGTTTATACAAAGGTTATTCTTCTTATTTTCACAGCCATTACACAATAAATAATAAATGATTTTCTGCAGCGTAAAAAGTTAAACGCAAACAACAACAGCTAGGTTTTACGAGCAAAGTGAGTACAAAAGGATTTTACATTCAAACTAAAAGATTCATAAGACGATAAGTCTTATCAACACTCTCTCAGGCATTTCCTTTGCTTCAGGATCAGCCTTTCCTATCAACAGCTTGCTGTTCCATCAATGTCTTGCCTCTCTATGATGGATATAAAAATGTACAGTTGAAGTTAGAATTATTAGCCCTCCTGTATATTTTTCCCCCCACTTTCTGTTTAACAGATTGTTTTAACATAGTAGTTTTTATAACTAATTTCGAATAACTGATTTATTTTATCTTTGTCATGATGACGGTCCATAATATTCCACTAGATATTTTTCAGGATATTAGTAAAGGGTTTACTTAAAGTGATATTTAAAGGCTTAGACAAGTTAGCGTAATTAGGCAAGTATTGTATAATGATGGTTTGCAGACAATCGAAAAAATATTGCTTAAGGGGGCTAATAATATTGCCCTTAAAATGTTTTTAAAAAAATATTTAAAACGCATTTATTCTGGCCGAAATAAAACAAATAAGACTTTCTCCAGAAGAAAAAATATTATAGGAAATACTGTGAAAAATTCTTTGCTCTGTTAAACATCATTTGCGAATTATTTGCGAAAAATCTGCATAATTTCTAATAGTTATGACTTCAGCTGTATATGCTTATGCGAATGATAAAGAGAGTCTCCGAATCTGAAAGCAAGCTCTTGGCATTTCAGACCAGAGGAGTCCATCTTTTCTGACAAACCTCAAAGCTGAATTCCATTCAACCTAAATGGCCACAGGCTACACAGTATTCAAGGTTCGACAACGCTGTTCTTCCTATTACGCTCTTGTGTAATTTATGAACGCACACATCTCAAAACGTTACGCAGATGAAAACAATGCATTTGCGTAATACCTCTTGCGTTCCAGAATACTTTTATTATTATTGTTGTGGTTCTGCAGGGACTTGCTCATTTGGGAGGCTGTAGAATTGAATTTCGAGATGTTATAATCACCTGCAATCTGGGGTGAAACAGAACCGTTCAGCATCATTTAACTCTTGTTTTTGTACGAATTTCAAGATCGTAATACATTAAAGAAAGAGAAATGTTAGGGAAGACGAAGACAATGCATTTGCGTAATACCTCTTGCGTTCCAGAATACTTTTATTATTATTATTGTGCTTACTTCTGCACAGACTTGCTCATTTGGAAAGCTGTAGAATTGAAATTCAAGATGTTATAATCACCTGCAATGTGGGGTGAAACAGAACCGTTCAGCATCATTTAACTCTTTTGTTTTTGTATGAATTTCAAGATCGTAATACATTAAAGAAAGAGAAAAAATACCCAGCCATCTAAAGAAACGTCCACAGCAAAGTTAATCAGATAAAAGTATTTTCCTTGAGAGTTTCTTCTTTTCTCCAGCAGTTTTTTTCTTTTTTGGTCGCCCTCTGTTGTTTTTTTAGCTTTGCCCACGGGACCTGATAATGCTAATGGGACTGTGTTAACGTGACCAAAGGCAGCCGCCGTCAAAAGCTTATCAAGTGATCTTGCTGTAGCTGGACTCAGAAAGAGGAAAAAGACAAACCCTCTGGTAACATCAGAGACTTATCTTGATGGTAAACACTGGCGATGTTGGAAAAGAGAGCTAAGACTCTGATACCACACACAAACCATCCATGTCTTTTGATGTGTCACCTTAAAGAGGCTAAATGTATAGAGTTCAGTACATACAAGAGACTAAACATGATTCAATGCCCCAATATATACACTACCTGACAAAAGTCTTGTCGTTGATCCCAGTTGTAAAAGCAACAAATAATAACTTGACTTCTAGTTGATCATTTGGAAAAGTGGCAGAAGGCAGATTTTTCTGATGAATCATCTGTTGAACTGCATCTCAATCATCACAAAGACTGCAGAAGACCTACTGGAACCCGCATGGACCCAAGATTCTCACAGAAATCAGTCAAGTTTGGTGAAGGAAGAATCATGGTTTGGGGTTACATTCAGTATGGGGGCGTGCGAGAGATCTGCAGAGTGGATGGCAACATCGACAGCCTGAGTTATCAAGACATTTGTGCTGCTCATTACATTACAAACCACAGGATAGGGCAAATTCTTCAGCAGGATAGCAGCGCTCCTTCTCATACTTCAGCCTCCACATCAAAGTTCCTGAAAGCAAAAAAGGTCAAAGTGCTCCAGGATTGACCAGCCCAGTCACCAGACATGAACATTATTGAGCATGTCTGGGGTAAGATGAAGAAGGAGGTACTGAAGATGAATCCAAAGAAAACTGATGAACTCTGGGAGTCCTGTAAGAACGCTTCCTTTGCCATTCCAGATGACTTTATTAATAAGTTATTTGAGTCATTGCAGAGATGTATGAATGCAGTCCTCCAAGCTCATGGGAGTCATACACAATATTAATTCTTTTTCCACTGCGCCAAGACTTTATATATTATACTGTACATTATTTCTGTTAAGTGGCAAGACTTTTGTCTAAGCAAAGTCAGACCTTACTGTCCTAATTAAATAATTAAAAATCAAGGCATGATCATATTTTATTTTGGTAAAATAAGCGTAATCTAGAGGCCTTTGCCTTTCATACAAACCACTTCTGATACCAAATGATCAACTAAAAGTCAAGTTAATATTTGTTTTTCCTAAAACATGGATAGGCGACAAGACTTTTGTCAGGTAGTGTACAAAAGAAGTTAGAAATATAGTCATGTGACAAAGTTAGGGTCCTTGACATGTTTTAAAATTTGGAAGATAAACCTCAGATGAACAACCTCAGATGAATCACATGACTTAATAAAAATAATATATATTAGTTGTATTATCCGCCTTTCTTAGACTCATGGTGCTAAAACATTAGAAACAGTGAATACATAAATAATACAGAAAATAATACGTAACACAACATCACATGATATCATCATAAGATCTATGACCTTAAAAGCAAATAAGAAAAAAAAATAAGATCAAGAGTCAAGAGATGAAGTTTTCCTTATGGGAGCAGGCAAATAAATCTATAAGTTAAGTTTACATAGTTTTAAGTTTACAGCGACACTAGTATAACGTAAGAAAATCACTGGATCGAGACAGTGTGGACACTCAAACCAGATTTCAGATGTACACTGGAGCCAGCCCATGTATCGCTGTATAGGTTAAAATAAGTACTATAATATGTATCCATATGCGATTGAAAACTGGTGTAATATGGCTATGGGATGGAGTATGAGTTAAGACAGGAGCAGCGGAGGTTTGTACATATTGAAGTCTCTTAATCTTGTTTGCAGGTAATCCTGTAAAAAGAGAATTGCAGTATAACAAAGGCATGACTTGTCATGTCATCAGTTATTGATTAGTTATTCTGATTTTATCTGTTTGTGCTACTGGTTGTAGTTTAATTTCGTGCCTTTGCTGACTTTTTCAATCATGTTTTAAGTTAGGTTTGTATTTTTATGCTATTACAGTGGTCCCTTGTTAATTACGGGAGTTGCTTTCTAAAAATAGCAGTAGGTGAAATACGCAAAGTAGTCCGCTTTATTTTTTACAATTATTCTAGATGTTTTAAGGCTGTAAAACCCCTCACTACACACTTTATACACTTTTCTCAGACAGGCATTAACATCTTCACACTTTTCTCTCTTGTTTAAACACTCGCATAACTTCTACCTTCCTTTAGCATGTAGCAATGTACAACACCAACCCAGACAATATATCACTGTAAACTATCAGAAATGTTCATAAAAGTCACATTTCTGAACTTGTCAGGGTTAAAAGTTGTTGGAAGAAAGACCAATGTCCAATAATGCAATACAAAAGCATGAAGAAATGGAGAAAAATAAAAACATGAATCACAAAATATAGAAAAATGCTAATTGACAGATATTTTCTTACAGTGTGCATGCAGTCTCTTTAAACAGACATTCGTGCAATACAATAAACTGTCTTACCTCAGAGTACCGATATGAAAACGTTACACTGGCAGTCGAAGCCGTTGCAGGTCTTCTTGGAGTTTTCCAGAAGCATCTGTGATTATTTCTTTGTGCTAACCGCTGAATTAGCCCTCGTGAGATTGAGAGGGGACATATGTCAAGGGGCGAACAGCCTGCATGTGGGAGAGCAGAGCAGCTAACAGGTGTTGGCATTGATTGGACTAATTATCACGCGCTGAACACACCTGTCTACTTTTTCATCTGCGCGCCTCAGCGTTCAGTGCTCCATGGACTCTATCGTTGTGTTGAAGACTCGCTGTATCCGAAATGGACTTAGATAGTGCACTATATGAAGGAGCAGCAGTTTGTAGTGGTGTCTGAAACTATGGATGAAATTTTAAAGTGCACTCAATCAATCCCACAATGCACAGCAATAACAAGTCTGCAACCCATGCACACTGAACAGCTCGAAAATTCCCATGATGAGAGTTTGCACGCCGAATAAACTTCAACATCTGACCACAAGATGGCATGTAAAAGCGCAGTCCTATAGGTGTACCTTTCAAAATACAACATTTAATTTAGTATAAATGACAGAAATCAAAATAAAGGGTTCAGAGGTGGGTAGAGTATCCAAACTCTATACTCTATATATAAAAGTATAAGTACTTGAGGAAACTTTTACTCAAGTAAAAGTAACCTTAAAAATGACTCGAGTAAGAGTAATAAAGTATCCGATTAAAAACTTACTCAAGTAGCTTGTTACTATTTATTCATTCATTCATTCATTTTCCTTCAGCTTATTCCCTTATTTATCAGGGGTCACCACAGCGGAATGAACCACCAACTATTCCAGCATATGCTTTACGCAGCGGATGCCCTTCCAGCTGCAACCCAGTACTGCGAAACACCCATACACACTCACATTTACACACACACTCAAACACTACAGCCAATTTTAGTTTTAACTAGTTACTTTTAATCCTGCGATGTCAGCTCGATGTACAGAGTGCATCCAACAGTATCTCTGTGTATCGCATTAGGAAACTATTCTTTTTGACATCTTAGAGTGAAGACAGAGCTTGAGACCGCGGGTGATTTGATCTGATAAACTCACACATCTTCAGCCATCATTCACACAGGCACACACCTCTCGCCACACAACCTCTCCAACATGGCGCCTTGTGATATATATATATTTTTTATTGCTGAGTAACAGTACATAGTGGCCGCACGATGGCGCAGTGGGTAGCACAATCGCCTCACAGCAAGAAGGTCGCTGGTTCGAGCCTCGGCTGGGTCAGTTGACATTTCTGTGTGGAGTTTGCATGTTCTCCCCGTGTTGACGAGGGTTTCCTCCGGGCGCTCCGGTTTCCCCCACAGTCCAAAGACATGCGCTATAGGTGAATTGGGTAGGCTAAATTGTCCGTAGACAATATAATAATACATAAAATACAATATCAATCAATAAGTGACATTGACAAAAAAAGTCACATGAATCAATCATATTCATTTCCATTTGACAAATATAGTGAAGTTAAAGTTTTTTCCTCTAAAAATGTACTTGAGTAAAAGTACACACAATGTACTCTAATGTACTTTAAATGTGCAAGTTACTTAACAATTTTACTCAAGTAAATGTAACGATGTAAATGTAATTCATTACTTTCCGCCTCTGTAACTGTTAAATAACTATCACAGGGTCTGACGCTATCCCTAACCAGGACTGTAGATTGGATAAAGGAATATTCTGGGTTTAATACAGGTTAAGCTTGTGTAGGCTTAATGTTTAATATCACCCCTTAACCCCCTACCCAAAACAAAGTCTTTTTTTTGCAGTTAGGACCAATCAGTGAATAGGTCAGAGATATTAAATAAGGGAGTTCATTCATTCATTCATTTTCATTTCGCTTAGTCCCTTTATTAATCTGGGGTCGCCACAGCGGAATGAACCGCCAACTTATCCAGCATATGTTTTACGCAGCGGATGCCCTTCCAGCTGCAACCCATCACTGGGAAACATCCACACACATAGAATCATTTCATGACATATTGGGTGACTCTGCCTATGGGTCAAAGTGAGGCATTAAAATATTTAATATTTGTCATATAAATACTTTTATGCTTCAGCAAGAACTTTTTAATAATTCAAAACATCATAAAATGTATTTTCATCTTTTAAAAAATAATAATAAATTATCATACTAAGTATATTATAGGGGCAGCACGGTGGCGCAGTGGGTAGCACAATCGCCTCACAGCAAGAAGGTCGCTGGTTCGAGCCCCGGCTGGGTCAGTTGGCGTTTCTGTGTGGAGTTTGCATGTTCTCCCCGTATTGGCGTGGCGTGCTCCAGGTTCCCCCACAATTCCAAAGACATGCTATACAGGTGAATTGGGTAAGCTAAATTGTCCATAGTGTATGTGTGTGAATGAGTGTGTATGGATGTTTCCCAGTGATGGGTTGCAGCTGGAAGGGCATCCGCTGCGTAAAACATATGCTGGATAAGTTGGTGGTTCATTCCGGTGTGGCGACCCCTGATTAATAAAGGGACTAAGCCGAAAAGAAAATGAATGAATGAATGAAGTATATTATATATAGAATGAATGAAGATAGACATTATTTGTCCCATATTTTGACTCTTCATGTTCACATTTCATATGCTCTTGTCAATTTAATTTAATGCAAACTCCAAAATATCTTTGACTCAAATGTTAAAACACTTAAAACAACACTTTTAAACTGTAGTACTGTCTCAAGACATAATCGTATAACATTATACTTATACAGGATTTTGAGGTTAAAAAATAAAAAGTAGATATTAGTAAATGAACATTTCAAATGGTACATTTTAGGCATGTACCTTTACATTTCTGAAATAGACCCTTGAGATGCAATTGTGTACCTTTTGAAAAGGTGCCGCCCCAGTGACAGCTTTTGTGTCTTTGTTTCTGAGTGTGCGCAGAGAAATATTACACAGCGCTTTTATGAAATCATACGCTTCACATTTCTGGAAAAAAATGGCCACATTCACTGAGTGTAAGTTTCATTGTTTATGTTTTTAAGCAAAAGAGGGACAAAGCTTATAGGCTCAATGGAAGCGCAAGCCTGCAGCGACGTTTCTGCTAAATGATATTTTGTACACTGATCCTAACTGACAGTGTTCATGAAAAAACTATATAAAAATGCTTTATTTTCAAGCTAGCATGCCAATTTAATTTGATTATTCATCTTTACTATTGTGTGGGACTGTTTTTCTATCTCACAAAAAGCTAGTCATATGGAATGGATTGCATTCATTTACAAAACATATTATTTTACAAATCATGTAATACGAGAGTTGTGTTTTGAGATCTTATGGTAGTAATCTGCTATGCACATGCTTGTATACAAGTATGCATTATACATAATACATACAAGTCAAACTTGGTCAATCTGCAGTTTTGAAAACACTATCGGTTGGGTTTAGGGAGGTGGGTAGCAGCTGGTCAATCTGTGGTTTTGAAAACACTATCAGTTGGGTTTAGGGAGGTGGGTAGCAGCTGGTCAATCTCTGGTTTTGAAAACACTATCGGTTGGGTTTAGGGA
>CAIGQW010012936.1:2757173-2778382 GCA_903798125.1 Danio choprae | reverse complement strand
GGTCAATTGGTGGTTTTAAAAACTGTCGGTTGGGTTTAGGGAAGTGAGTGGGCGCTGGCCAATCGGCGGTTTTAAAAACTGTCGGTTGGGTTTAGGGAAGTAAGTGGGTGCTGGCCAATCGGTCAGTCAGTGAGTCAGTCAGTCTCTCGACAGGATTTACGCAAGAAGAGCAGGTGCGAATGGCACTCACGAGAGAAATTTGAGATCTGAAAAAGGTGTACACAGCGAATTTGTGAAAAGAAACAGTGAAAAAGAATTTACCTTCTGGGACGTAACTTCTGGGACTTCGGTATTTCTTTAATAATGAGTCTGGGTTGTTTTTTTTCATTGTGTGATCAACCTTTTATTAATCTAAAAATTACTTTTTTCCACTACAAAGAACTTTTTGTTTGTTATAGTTTCCAATGGATGTTAAGTGCCAATAAAGGTCCTCATTTTTTTATAGTGTATTCATAACTGCATGTAAAGGAGTGTTTTACTGCCACTAGTGTTTGTTTCAGCTGGAAACTACAGTGAATTTCATTCATCAGCACGGTTTTGTTTCATACATTTGCAGGTAGACACAGATTTTTGCAGTTTTTCTAAAGCCAAAGTTCAGAGAGTGAAGCCACAAGCCGATTTGGCAGTTTGTGGCTTTCTGTTGTTGAAAAAAATGACACCCGAGGGATTTTCTTCACACTTTTCCCCTTCAGTCTGAAGATTACTCAGGTATCTTGTTAGCTAGCAAACATATTATCTCATTAGTCTTGTTTGTGGTTTGTGGCTCACTCTCTCTTATTATCTTCACCATGTCCTTTTGTGATCTCAACACAACTCCTGGTAGATCATTAAGGCTAATCAAAAGCCACAAAGGCTAGCCACCGTCCTCACAGTTTCACTTCTTTTTTAACCTTTCAGAAGTTAACCACGTTTCTGTTTTTTTCACCATTTTAACTTTTCAAACCCGTCAAATGAATAACCAGGGACTCTTTGTTTTGAATATAAAGCTGCAAGAAAGGCTCTTCTAAGCACGCCAACGTTTCAATTACATGAACTGTGCACGGTCTGTTCCTCCATGCTAAACCCATGAGGTTATGTTTATGAATTAAGTGCGCTATTGTGTGCGATAATGATTTCTTGATCTACCACAAATAATTGCATTGACTCAAGAGGAACAGACAACAACAGGTCCCACAACCCGAGATCATTTGTCTTACAGTCGTCATCAGTGAGTGTCACAGAGAGACCATTCACAAGAACTTGTGGGAAAAACAGGTGTTGGAATGATGTAAACATATCCCAGTTTGTACCGCTTGTATCGACGGCCTCTGTACTGTAAAGCACAGCCCACTTTGTCTGACGAACAGGAGAGTGGCGCGATTATGGCATTAGCACTCGGTGGCTGCACAGTAAATACAAGCATGACTATTGAGACTGGCAAATAGGGATGCTTGATGACTTGTTCCCACAGGAAAGTAATCCGGCTCCGCGAGACGAGGTCTCAGTGGCTCTGCTTTTTTTTTTGTTTCATACAGTTGGACGTTCTCAGGAGAATCCGTGCTATTTAGTGGGTTTTCTCAAAGTGCTTCTTTGTTGACTAGGATTATATCCCAGCGCTCATCTGAGGAGCTTTTATTCCGAATGAGCGCTTTATCTTTGCCCACTGGAAAAGGATGATTGGCAAGCAATGACTGAGCACATTAAATTATGTTTCCCCGATTTTGGTTTTGCTTTATAGATTACACAGTCTGCTGAATTTTGGTGTAATTCCTCACACAAGCGTCCTTAGTTTTCATATGGTGACCCCAGATGTGTTGTGTTAATTTTAGGGTCCAATTAAGTTGATCTCTTTTGGGAAAAACGAAGAGAAGGCAGTGTGTATATTTGTGTTTAACTCTAGTTTTGGGGTTGGTGGTGTTGGACATTTTTTAGTCCATACCTGTCTATTTTTGTCATGTGACTTCACTTTATATATGACTACATCTTCATGTTTATGACCAAAATCTACACTCTTAAAAATGTAAGTTCTTTATTGGCGTTAAATAACCTTTAACATCTATAGAAAATGGTTTAATCCACAAAAGGCTGTTTAGACATAATTGGTTCCTTTTGAGGAACCAAATATGATGCTCCTGTGTCATCGCTGCAAATGCCCTATTCATTTTTAAGGGTGTATTAGCTAGGTTTTAATGCTCAAAAATACATATTGAACACGTATTGAAATTATTGGTGTAATTTAGGACTGCGCAATATATAGTTTCAGCATCACCATTGTGATGTACCAGACCGATCTCACAAGGAAACCAAACCCCGCGCCAAAACCCGCCCCTAAATCCAACCGTCATAGGAGGATGAGCAAATCCTACTACATTGTATGAATGAGATCGTACGAATTCATATGAATTAGCCACTAAATCAAAAAGTTACGAATTGCTGTGAGATAGCGTTGGATGTGCATATCCTCAATTCTCACAATGTGTGATATCAAATCTGGATTACAGTTTACCAGACACCACAGTTCACAACACATGTGGATTAATTGCACAGTTGAACCATAATAGAGTTCAGGTCTATCATTTTGCTTGTGTTTTTAAGACTAGGTTAAAACGTTCAGGCACTATATATTCTGACGTTTGTATCAATTTCTGAATCTGAATTCTTTCAGACTCCCTAGTTAAACACATTTATGTATGCTTGTAATATGCTTACTTTTACAGATGCACTGTACAATATTACCCAAATCAAATAGAGAAATTTAGGTTTTTCCAATAATGTGCAGCTCTAGCTGGGATTCTTCATATGATTATAAGATAACTGATACAAGTATTGTATTCTGTAATGCCATTTTACAGGTGCGTATTATTATTATGTATTATTATTTGTCAATGTAAAATGCACCCTCAAGCACTATATATACATTGTTTACCCTATATACACTGTATGACTCCTGAAAAGCAGGGTTCATGCTCAGTTTAAGCACATCCATAAACGTTTAAACCCCAAAAAACTCATAAAATCAGTGAAACTGAAATCTATGGTATATTTACACAGTTTTTAATAGTTTTTTCTACTTTTCAACAAGGCAAGTCCAATTATGTATTACTTAAAGTGAATATGAAATGAAAATTGCACTTGTTGTGGCTATTTTCTTTAAGGAGGCTCTCTCAACGGTAAAGAAGACAAAGTCTTACCCAAGATGTCTTTTAAAGTTTTATTCTTTGCAAAGAAGGTCAGACAGTCATACAGTAACACAGGTTCCTGGAGAGTGCGACACTCAAAGAAGAGTGTGTTCCCTTTTTATCTAGTTTCTTCCCTCTAAAGCCCACAAGGCCATAGGTGACATAGCAAATGAATCACGTCACGGTTATCTTAACACTCATGATTCTCTTTTAGTTGTCTATATTTCTATCCCATACCCCACCCGGCTGTACTGGTCATAGGTCACCATACATGGATTACAATCTTGTCTTATGATAAAAAGGTGCCAAAGTGGTCACGCATAGCTTAACTGTGTAATGTAGACATAGAAAAGGAAAGAAGAACAGATTAGAAAATGCATATAAAGGTATATAAATGAATTTCCATAACACACTCATCCTTGCATCTTTTGTTTTATTATAAATGCATATACAGTTGAAGTCAAATTATTCGCCCTCCTGTGAATTTAGTTTTCTTTTTAAGATATTTCCCAAATGATGTTTAACAGAGCGAGGAATTTTTCACAGTATTTCCTATAATATTTTTTCTTCTGGAGAAAATATTGTTTGCTTTATTTCGGCTAGAATAGTTTTTTAAAAATCATTTTCAGGTCAATATTATTAGCCCCCTTAAGCAATATATTTTTTTTGATTGTCTACAGAACAAACTATTGTTATACAACGATTTGCCTAATTACCCTAACTTACCTAATTAACCTCACTTTAAGCTGAATACTAGTGTCTTGAAAAATATCTAATAAAATATTATGTACTGTCATCATGGCAAAGACAAAAGAAATCATTAGAGTTCAATCATTAAAAAAATCTTCTTTCCATTAAACTGAAATTGGGGGGGGGGAAATATACAGGGGGGCTAATAATTCTGACTTCAACTGTGTATATATATATATATTCTTACCTCTGTCTTCATGTAAAATGGCTTACCACGAGTGACGTATAATGGTCGTGCATTTAAACCCTGCCCCTTGCTTTCAAATAACTGCAAGCTTGCCTTTATTTTCCCACATCTCCAGATAAAACCAGTCCCCAGCCTTTCATTACATCAGCACTTTGAGGTATCCTAACTACCTGTGACCGTCACTGTGGTCAGCTTCCTTTAGTTGCACATTTACTGTACAGTATACTTAGTACGGTCCTACATTAAACCTAGCGTTTAGATACCAGACTTAAGTTGCAAGACGATACTTTAATAATGTAAACTGTCTATGGTTAATAATTCAGGATAATGCCTTTTAATTCCAAGCCTGTCCACCGAGGATTAAGGAATCCTTTGTTTATTACAGTAGCTCACTAGGTATTTTGACCGCAGTCATTTTTCATAATGACTGATCTCAACGCGTGTAATCATATCTGCGGTGTTCGCTGTGAAACCCGACTCTGGAGGGTCGGAGCTCTCTCTGCATTCCTGCTGATGTGTGGGACAGCGTTTCACCCCAAACTGGCTGCATGCCTCAACTTCACCTGAAGGTGCAGCCAATAAGAGAAACATGCTTTGATCTGCGGCTCCACCCGTGTGCTGCCTCTTTCCAATGGACTAATTCATTACTGGACCAGTCGATGGCTCTCGGCCCTCCTCTTCAAAGCATGGCCGTTCAGTTGTGCTGAGAATCTCTGTGTTCTGAGACCGACTTTTAAGCTCTCGGCCTCCCTTGGGCTATAGGACTGGTATTTAGCGTGAAAGGTTAAAGTGAAACACCTACAGTTCCTCGGGTTGTGCTGTTATTATTGTAAGAGCAGACTTTGCTTCTTTCCCACGGGTAATAAACTTCAATCAGCTGGTCTTTCGGCTTCGGTATTGTTTAGTAGCATTTTATTTTTTAATTACTGCTACTTACTTTTGACTTTATATTGATGGCTCAGAGTCCATATTGATTGATATTGATTGATTTTAACCATTATAAATATAGATCATGGCTCAGTGGTTAGCACTGTCACCTCACAGAAAGAAGGTCACTGGTTCGAGTCCCGGCTGGGCCAGTTGGCATTTCTGTGTGGAGTTTGCATGTTCTCCTCGTGTTCGTGTGGGTTTCCTCCGGGTGCTCCAGTTTCCCCCACAGTCCAATACATGCGGTATAGGTGAATTGAATAAACTAAATTGGCCGTAGTGTATGTGAGTGTGTATGGGTGTTTCCCAGTACTGGGTTGCAGCTGGAAGGGTATCCGCTGTGTAAAACATATGCTGCATAAGTTGGCTGTTTATTCCGCTGTGGCGACCACTGATGAATAAAGGGACTAAGCCGAAGAAAAATGAATGAATGAGTGAAATATAGATAATAAATCAATATTGGTCAAATTTGAAAGAATCATGACTCAAAAGTGGTCCAGATTGAACATAAAAGCGCTTATAAATGCAGCGAAGCATTAGAAATAATAGCAAATCTATTTAAATTCACAATCAGCTGCAAGGTTATGTTCCGATTTACCTCAATGCTTGAGTGTATTTCTACATTTCCTTTAATGTGTATAACCCGGCCCTGCCCTATGTGGTATTCTTTACATTTGCATCACATAGGTATTTGCCTTTTCTTTTCTTTTTAGATCCGCATGGCTTGATACAGGTGGCTGGTTTATGTTTGAAAACTTTTTACCCTAAATACTGAAATAATAATAATAATAAGATTTCATTCAGTTCTGTAACTAATTACCATCAGTCAAAATTCCTCAGAAAAAGACACAACAGGCTTCCAAGCTGTGCATAAAAATGTATCTAATGCAACGAAACATAAAAATATTATTCAAAATCTAGTTACATTTGCAGTCACCTGCAGCCTTGAGTTGAGACTTTCCACCATTTTGATTACTACACATTCTAATGGATAAACCAAGTTTCAGGCTTTCAGACTCTGAATATAATTGGCAAAATAATTACAATCTGGTTACATTTACAATTGAACACTCGTCAAGATATTTCTCTATTTTTCAACCTATGCTTAAATTCCTCTGCCTATTTGCTTCTTCTAAAGCTTTTTTTCCCTCAAATGCTCATCATTAAGATTTGCCTCCGTTTTTGAGAGCAACAGCTACACATTAACCAGTGGGTAAAATCAAGCTTTTCATTCATTTTCCTTCGGCTTAGTTCCCTTATTCATCAGGGGTCGCCACAGTGGAATGAACCGCCAACTTATCCAGCATATGTTTTACACAGCGGATGCCCTTCCAGCTGCAACCCATCACTGGGAAACATCCATACACTCTCATTCACACACATACACTACGGCCAATTTAGTTTATACAGTTCACCTATAGCGCATGTCTTTGGGCTGTGGGGGAAACCGGAGCACCCGGAGGAAACCCACGTGAGCATGGGGAGAACATGGAAACTCCACACAGAAATGCCAGCGACCTTCTTGCTGTGAGGTGACAGTGTTAACCAACTAAAATCAAGTTTTTATTGTTTATATTTAATTATTAATGTATACAATTTGATATAAATTTGATATAAAAAGTTTTAATATATTAAAATATGTTTCCCAGAGATTGGTTGCAGCTGGAAGGGCATCCGCTGCGTAAAACATATGCTGGATAAGTTGGCGGTTCATTCCGCTGTGGCGACCCCAGATTAATAAAGGGACTAAGCCGAAATGAAAATGAATGAATGAATGAATATTAAAATATATTTTAATATAGAAATAATTTAATGACATTTTACTGCACATTGTCAGATCTTGGCATTGTTTCATTCACTTGTATTAATGCTTTACCATAAATCAATATTTATTTTTAAAAAAGCGAGAGGCGGAAAAAAAGAAAAACATGCACATGCAAAAATGGTTAAAGCTGTACTCATATTTAGTGAAATGCGTGAAGCCTGGCAGTGACGTGTGCCGGTGTTTCCTGCACGTGACGACAGACACGGTGTGATGTCTGATTACTGTTTTAAATGAGTCAGAAACCATTCAGGAAGCAGTCCAGAACTTGCGTCATGTTGAATCACTCAGTCAGTAAATCGTTCAAGTTTGTCATTTTATCCGACAGATATTTGACTCCTAAATGTGTTTTTGTAACGCTCATATGGTACATTTACCTGACAAGTATATGTACTAAAGCAGAATTCCACTTTACCAATTCATTTTTTAAAATGCTTCCCGTACAGACAGCAATATTGTGAAAATAATCCTAATTCACAACCGAAGCTCCATGGAAAGGACTAAAAGCATTATGTTATGCATACCAAGAAAGATCATGTATCTGTATGCACACAATCTTGTCGTCCACCATTGTTGTATTAGTTGTGATGTACTTGTGCATGCTTTTGTAGACCATACACATTTGCATGACTTCACCGTTTTCACAAAGTCACATTTTGTACTTATTTTAGAGACACTAATGCAGTAGTTTCGAAAAACGTGCACTTTAATCCCCTATTGGAATCTGTGGGAAACATCCATACACATTCATTCACACTCATACACTACAGACAATTTAGCTTACCCAATTGGCCTATACCGCATGTCTTTGGACTTGGGGAAACCGGAGCACCCGGAGGAAACCCACGCCAACACGGGGAGAACATGCAAACTCCACACAGAAATGCCAACTGACCCAGCCGAGGCTCGAACCAGCGACCTTCTTGCTGTGAGGCAATCGGGCTACCCACTGTGCCACCGTGAGGCCCTACAACCTTTAATGTCCATGAAATTTTTTTCAAACATTCTCTTAAACAAAATATTTTGTGGCTTTTTAAAGCAGTTTCCTGATGGGTGAATTGGAATATAATTGAATTGAAAACCTAAGTCATCACTGATCTATATTGAATCAAGAACCCTACACTGTAATAAAAATATCCGTAAATTAGCAGTTATCCCTATTTTGAGATTCATGTTTCTATTTTTTCCCATTTTATTTATGCTTTTGAATTGCGTTATGAGATCTCGATCTTTGTTCCAACAACTTTTAACCTTGAAACGTTCGAAAATGTGACTTTTATTATAATTCTTAATAGTTTAAAGTGATATATTGTCTGGGTTGGTGTTGTATATTACGCAACAAACACCTTGTAATGAGCTGCCAGTACATTTTCTCTAATTTCACAGACTTATTTCTCTCTATATTATTTCTTATACATTATATTATTTCAAACTACTGCCTAAAATGTCAATAAAAGTCACTTTGTTGAACTGTAGAGTTGAATTTTCAACGTCAAAAGTCGACAGAGCAGAGATCAATCAACATCCCATAAAGCAATTCACAACCACAAATAAGCGGAAAACACAAAATACGGATATTTTTAAAGTATAGTGTATAGAATCCAATGCCTTTTTTACTCTGGGGTCATGCTTAAGAGATTTGTCTTTATTCAGTGCTAATAGAGCCTTTCTTTGAGTTTTTTTGTTGTCCTAATTACCCATAGGAAGGCACAGAACAAATGGTATTCATAAACATGGATCAGGTTGTATGGAATGTCTCCACCTCAGGCCTCTGGACCACACTTTTGCCATTGAGATGCGCAAGCCCCTACAATCTCAATCCCACGCAGACCCACATCACCCATAACACTTGCCAAGTCTGATGTCAACCCAACTCCCCAGGCTCATGTTCCATTTCTGTTTTGACACCAGGCCCTAATTACTGATGTAAATGATTGATCACCTAGATTATGCTGCAAGGGCGGATGGAAGTCTTCTGCCTATCAAGTGAGACACAGACTCTGATGCTGAACTAGTACAGAGGTAAACAGATACCCGGGCCGTCCTAAGAGATGAGGGATTAGGTTCTGAGCACCTGCAAATTGGACCAAAGGCTTTTCCCATTAGCAGACACTCCACCGGCCACAGTACCCACACAGGTGTCGGAGGATCTCCATGGCCCTTTTGTTCACTCTAATCCCACTTCTTTCTGCTCTCTGGTTCTCTCCTCCAGGTCTAAGCCTTCTTTTTGACACCTGAAGGATTTGACCACTGGCAAGTAAACTCGGGCACTTTTAAAATGTGATTTGGCTAATTGGGTTTGGAGTGGAAGCACAGAGTGCCTTTGGGGGAAATGCTCCAGATGGCTTCGGTCTATAGACCACAGTATCTAAAGAAGATTCTAAAGAAGGGAAACCAAAAATTGCAGTTGCAATTGGATTTGATAATGCACAAGCAGTTTCCCATACTTTTAGGAGAAACTTTAATTCAATTCAGTTCATCTTTATTTTTATAGCGCTTTTACAATGTAGATTGTGTCAAAGCAGCTTAACATAGAAGTTCTAGTAAATTGAATCTGTGTCGGTTCAGTTTTCAGAGTTTAAAGCCTGCCATCAATCTGTCCGTTTTTTTATAGTTCATTATTTATATTATAATTATTTTGCAGTGAAATGCGGCAACAGTAATATTCTTTTTTTACATACTTTTGTTTTTATACCAATATTATAAGTACTAGTATGTGTATGTACACACACACACACACAAACACACACACACACACACACACACACGCATGTTGATCTTGGATTTGGTCTTTGATTTAGACACAGAAGTGAAGTACAGTAATGTGGTCAGATCTCATTTACTTAAATAATCTGTTGTGCTAATTTCAAATAGTTTTCGAGATATAGATGAAAATTGCATGTGTGCATTATATGGCTGCTTCTGTGCTTCTCTCTTGTTAGTATGGAAGTAATGCATTGATATAAAATGATGCTTAACTGATTGGAACTCTCTGTGCCATTAATGCACTGATTCCAGAAAATCAGGATGTTCACTTAACGTTTCTGTATGGTTACACTTTGGTTACTTTTGGAACCACCTCCTAATATTTTAGAAACATCCTTTATATATATATTAGCAGAAAAAAATTGGTAGGTAATTCAAATCAGTACCTAAAGTCATCCTGCATGTTTGATGCCATACCTGAATTCAGTATTATTTTAAAACTGAATGTTGTCATTAATAGAAATTTTATCTGAATCGTTAATACTATAAACCAGTTTTGGGCAGTAGGGTGGCATGTTGGCTCAGTGGTTAGCACTGTCGCCTCACAGCAAGAAGGTCCCTGGTTCGAGTCCCGACTGGGCCAGTTGGCATTTCTGTGTGGAGTTTGCATGTTCTCCCCGTGTTCTTGTGGTTCTGGGTTGCAGCTGGAAGGGAATCCGCTGCGTAAAACATATGCTGGAATAGTTAGCGGTTTATTCCGCTGTGGTGACCCCTAATAAATAAGGGACTAAGTTGAAGGAAAGTTTTAGACAGAGTTTTGGGCAGTTGAGCTTGAGTCCACATCGTTGTTTACAGTGTTTTCAAACAGTTGCATGACATTACAAAAAAAAGGCAATTTACATAATTACTGTAACTGAACTTTTTAAAGTTCTACTTTTTTTAGTCTGAATCCCCTCCGGTATTCTCAGCCCAGGCTCATTGGAAATACATACCTCAACCTTAATATTTGCTAAACATAAAATACGTTTCTCCTGGTACGTTTTGATGCACGTTTCAGATGACAAATCCACTAGAGGGCGCAGTCTGCATTTTTGCAAAATCTGAAATACATTACCGGGGTACTTTTTGTTGTACTTTTCAGATACACATCCTTCTTATACACATCCACAAGAAGGCAGGGCTTGTCATATTGATTCAATCCTAAACCCAACTTTTAAAAGCCAACATAAGAGAAAAGTGCACTGCAACCACATAGTTTTACCTTGATTTTACACTACTTTTATCTCTTTTGTGAAACTGTGCTTTGCCGGACTCAAACCCGAGCAACCAGAGTAAACTGATGACATCAGGAAAGTTGTCCACATAGAGAAAGATACTACAGGTCAGGCACACATATTCGATTACAAATCATAGACTCCATTAAGTTGTTTTGTGGCATTTATTTGGTGTTGTGCAAAGAACTACATGAAATGAATTCTTTATTCATCGATAAATGTCCCTGAAAATATCATTAGTGTGAAAAGGAACAAAAGTTGTCGGTTTCATACTCCCCTGTAGCATTCATTTGACCTAGAAACTCCAGTCAAATATATAAATACATTTTTGCGGTTTCACAAAAAATGTAGGCTGAAGAACATATTTCCAATGAACCTGCACTGGGTATTGTTGCATAATTTCTGTACATGAGCATGTGTATGAAAGCATGTTCTGCATTGTGACAAAACAATGGAACAAAAGCTGTATCAACGCACACCTCATCTTTATCCCAACCACACACACACACACCCTGCAACCCCCCTACATCCGCGACAGGTATGAAGACAATCTGGCCAGTCTTTCTCCTAGGGGCCAGGCGAGGTTTAGCTCAATCTTCTCATTTTCCCAGACACACATGGCCCTCGCAGCTGCAGCAGTTGATGGAGGTGCTGCGGGGAGATAAATTGGAGGGGAAATGGCTTAATTGACCTCACTCTCACTGCTGGAATGCAGCAGCTCTTTGTTACCCACCCAAATCTTCGCACGTTTGGGTTGCTCCTGTTATGTCGACAGCAAGAGCTGTAATATGCTCGATGGCTGTCTGTTCGATTTACAGCATTTGCCATTGAAGTGTCATAGCACTGCAGGTAAATAGGGAAAATTAAGAAAATTATGAATTGTTTAACACCATAACTCCCAAGTCGATTGATTACATTAAGAATTGCAAACCTTGCAGACACGTTTTCAAAATGTTACGTTTAAATGTGCAATGCGAATGAGGGATTATTTGATGAAATATGTGTTTATTTGCATACATTTCTAATTTCTGTTTACTTTTTTGACATTACAGTCAACAATATTACAATTTTACAGATCTCTTTTTATCACTCGCTGAAAACAAATCTGTTAATGATCAGTTTCCATATTTTGATGTTGAACATTCAACTAAATACTGAATTCAACTGAATAATAAACACTATATTTATAGTATGCGCTTTATATAACTATTCATTCATTCATTCATTTTCATTTCGGCTTAATCCCTTTATTATTCTGGGGTCGTCACAGCGGAATGAACCGCCAACTTATCCAGCATATGTTTTACGCAGCAGATGCCCTTCCAGCTGCAACCCATCTCTGGGAAACATCCATACACACCCATTCAAACTCATACACTACGGACAATTAAGTCTACCCAATTCACCTGTACTGCATGTCTTTGGACTTGTGGGGGAAACCGGAGCACCCGGAGGAAACCCACGCCAACACAGGGAGAACATGCAAACTCCACACAGAAACGCCAACTGACCCAGCCGAGGCTCGAACCAGCGACCTTCTTGCTGTGAGGCGAACGTGCTACCCACTGCACCACTGTGAGGCCCGTATATAACTATACCAGATAAAAAATTCCCAGAAAAAAAAATATATATATTGTCAGTTTATTAACAGGTATTGTACCATCATTTACAATACTAACCCAGACAACAGATCACTTCAAACTATTTAAAGTATCAATAAAAGTGACTCTTTCTAACATTTCAACATCATAAGTTATTGGAGGAATGATCAAGGCCTCATAATGCTATTCACAAGCATAAATAGACAAAACAAACATGATACAAAACATGAAAAGCTGTTAATTTATGGGTATTTTTAGAGTGTATAATTCAGAAAATACTGCAGACCAGACTAGAAAAGATCTGTAGAATAATTGTTGTAAATAATCAGTCAAATTATGTATTTATCCCTTGGTAAATCCCTCAAGATTAGAGATATGATTAAAACTGTAAAGTTTGCCTTAGGGGGTGGCACGGTGTCTCAGTGGTTAGCATTGTCGCCTAACTGCAAGAAGGTTGCTGGTTCGAGTCCCTGCTGGGCCAGTTGACATTTCTGTGTTTCCCCCATAGTCCAAAGACATGTGCTATAGGTGAATTGAGTAAACTAAATTGGCCATAGTGGATGAGTGTGTGTGTGAATGTGAGAGTGTATGGGTGTCTCCCAGTACTGGGTTGTGGCTGGAAGGGCATCAGCTGTGAATACAAAAACATATGCTGGAATAGTTGGTGGTTCATTTCGCTGTGGTGACCGCTGAAATAGAGGCTAAGCTGAAGGAAAATGACTGAATGAATGAATGAAGTTTGCCTTATGTATCATAATTCATGAAGTGGTTCTTTTAATTGATAAACTTTATGAAAGTCCGAAAGTCCAACATTTTTGTAGAGCCTGTTGTCCAATGGAAATACTCCATGGATGTTTAAGGTGTGCGCGTGCTGGTATTCATCATTATGAGGACCAAATGTCCCCTGAAATACAATAATATCAATAATTTTTGATATTTTGTTTAGTCCCCCATTAAGTTTAAGTTTAACAACTTCATTAATCCAGCAGGGGCAATTAAATTAGGGCAGTAGCATCATGACGCAACAAACACATAAATCACTTAAAAACAATATTTAAAAAACACAATCTAATCCATTAGGGACTATGAATGCCAATAAATAACCTTTATTGTGAATCCAGCATGTTTAAAGCACATGTATGAGAAGGTATTTGTGTTTTTGTTGTTCTCCCGCAGGTGCATCTCTCGGTCTCTGCCCATGGGTCGTCCAGATAAACAGGCTCGGAGCTGCATAAAGATGAAAGAGTTAAACAGGCAGACGTGGGTAACCTGCACGGCTTTGATCTTCTTCAAAGGTCACTGATCTTTCCCATCAATCTTCGTGTGACCCCTGAGCCACTGTAGAGGGCGCTGTCTTTCAGGTCAGTTCTTTGTGTGGACAGCTTCATATGGGACTGTTGGAGATCACAGTGAACGCAGACACACAGGTATCACTGAAGATCAATCAGTGCAGTGCTACACTTCTAAACTGCAGAGAGAGAAAATCAAAAAAGCTATCTCTGTTCTGAAACGCGGTGATCTGTGATGCTGTTTACTCCCTAAATAGGCAGCTCTATATGACACACCACATGAATAATAACTTGTTAAAGAAGTCGTTTCAGAATTACATATTTCACACAAAACCAAATAACTGGTCACAATAGTTTCACTAGTTAATGTTAGTTAATATATTTACTAACATGAACCAATTATGAGCAATACTTGTACAACATTTATTTATCATAGTTCCACATTTACTAATGCATTATTAACATCCAAATTCATGCTTGTTGACATTAGTTAATGCACCGTGCATTAACATGAACTAACAATGAACAACTGTATTTACATTAACTAACGTTAACTAACATGAACAAATAATAAATATATTATTCATTGTTTATGTTACATTAACTAATATTAACGAATGCGACCTTATTGTAAAGTGTTACCAACTAGCTAACTAACTAAATAAACAAATAAATACAGAAATAAATAAATGAATTATGTACTTCTATATTTTTGCATGTGATATTAATGTATATATATACATATATTGGTTTTATATAACTTACTACTATATATGCAATCTATATAGTGCTTTCAACATGTTGGATATATTATATTAATTGTTATATAAGATTTATTGTATATTTTATTAGTGTGTGCGTGTGTGTGTGTGTGTACGTGTTTTTGTGACATGTCAGGACACAAATCTGCATAATGACATAGGTATGACACAGGTTTTTAAAAAGGGGGGTGAAATAGGAGGACATTGCTGACGTCCTCATTTCTCCAAAAGCTTATAAATCACACTGAATGAGTTTATTCAGAGAGTAAAGCTGTACACAGTCTCCTGTGATGGTTGGGTTTAGGGGTAGGGTGGGGTTAGGCCAATACTATATATGGTTTGGACAGTATAAAATAAATGGAAACCTATGCAATGTACCCACTTTCCACAAAAGCAATTGTGGTTGTGTGTGTGTGTGTGTGTGTGTGTGCGTGTGTGCGTGTGTGCGTGCACTGGTATTTATCATGTTATGGGACCAAATGCCTGCTGAAGTAGAACAATACCATTAATTTCTTAATTTTTTTTGTCCCCATGAGGAAAACAGCTCATAAATCATTCATTCATTCTTTTTTTTTGAAGGATGCCCTTCCAGCTGCAACCCAGCACTGGGAAACACCCATACACTCTCATTCACACACATACACTACGGCCAATTTAGCTTATTCAATTCACCTATAGCGCATGTCTTTGGGCTGTGGGGGAAACCGGAGCACCCGGAGGAAACCCACGCCAACATAACCACTGATAACTACTGAGCCAGTGTGCCACCCACTCAGAATTAATTAAATCATTCAGAATTAATTAATTTAAAAAAACTGCAGAATATTTTCTGTGAGTGTTTGGTTAAGGGAAGAGGACAGAATATGCAGTCTGCGCAATAGAGGAATCATTGTCTATGGGAAGTCCCCTTAAAACATAAAAAACTCAACCTATGTTTGTGTGTGTGTGTGTGTGTGTGTGTGTGCGAGAGTGCGTGCGTGCGAGCATGTGTGTGTGCGCATCTTTTTTTTTAGATTGTTGCAATTCATTCTGGGCCTCCTTTGTAAAGCACGCAGTACATTATAATTACACTTAGAATGCTGCCTACATAGACAGCTCACTAGTTTTTGAAACCGAGCCTTCATGTCCTGTCAGTCTGCAGCGCTTGAAGTTTTAAAGAGTGTATTTAAAAGTGGGAAGAGACGAGTGTCGCTCTTCTGTCTTGAGCTCGTCTGAAGCGTCTCCTGACATTCAGCTCTGACAGCAGCAGAAACGTGGACCCTTTGAAGTGAGCGCTTCGTCCCTCAAACGCCAGACAATCTGACGCTTAGCAGACACGGCTCCTCTCTCCTTCCGGCTCTCCTTCCGCTCAGGCTTTCACACATGACAAGCTGGAGGTCAAGCTGTAATTTCATTTTTGGTTTTCTGCTTTACATCTTCAAGGCAAGACTCTGCAGGTGAATCCTGACAACGAAGGGTCAACAAAAATTAACTAACAGTCATTACTATACTTCCCCATTTAATTGAGTTCCAAACATTTACGTTTTCTAAAATGTTATGTTTAAATATATGCAAATGATACATTATTCATTTAAATATACACTAATTTGCATACATTTCAAACTAAATCTGGACAATGAATGAAGTCAAGTTTAGAATTTTTGTTTCTTTGATATATAAATAAATGTATATATATATATTTTGTATTACATAAGTTTTACTAAAATGTAATGTTTAAATATATGCAAATGAGGCATTTTTATTTTAAATATACAATAATTTGGGCAGCACGGTGGCGCAGTGGGTAGCGCTCTCGCCTCACAGCAAGAAGGTCGCTGGTTCGAGCCCCGGCTGGGTGAGTTGGCATTTCTGTGTGGAGTTTGCATGTTCTCCCCGTGTTGGCGTGGGTTTCCTCCGGGTGCTCCGGTTTCCCCCACAAGTCCAAAGACATGCGGTATAGGTGAATTGGGTAAGCTAAAATTGTCCGTAGTGTATAATATTATTACTTATTTTTTTTACTTTGTTACTTTACTCGTTTCTTAGAAAAGTAATATTATTACGTAACCCACGGTACTTATATTGCATTAGCCCCTACACTGTTTATTACAGGATATAGTTTTTGCATAATATTCTAAATCAACACACTGTATTGACATCCCTGACTTTCTGAAATGTACATACACGTATGTAAACCACATCCAAGCGCCGCTCTCCGATCAATGAAACATGTCAAATGTTGTTATTTTCAGAAGTGGGACAGATATGTTGCGGCATATCTCCGTGATCTGATAACCCGTCCGCATCCAGGGCTCCTGTGTTATTCATCAGGGACGGCCCGGGTGCTGTGAGGCCCATTGTGTGCCATTGTAGGTCACAATGGAACTTAACACTTGACGGAGCCGGGGACTTCTTGTCAGGAGCCGAACTTGATCCTGGTGGTTTGTTTCTATTGAGGAGCTCTGGAGAGCGGGATTTGACCTTGGGGCAGGCGCTTTCCTAATATTTGATTCCAGGGAGTGAAAAAAAAATCGTCGATTAGGTGGCAAGAGCACGGTGTGTCTAAAATATCAGTCGGTCATGGAGAGGAGTTTGTTGTTGAAACTCAAATAAGTGAGAATGTCTTTCTCAGGTTTCCAGTGCAGGAAGTGCTCATGTTTTGCTTAGACAGATGTCAGGTCCGCTGAAGCTGGCCGTACAGATGGACTAAGCTGAGATGGTTAATCATACGGCTCAGAGGATGCTCAGGGCAGAGTAGACCACAATACCACAGGCTAGAGGAGGTCACGTTACCGAGGGCTTGGGAAACCCCAGAAGGATAATCCCTGGACCTGGTAAACCGGTCTTTAGAAGTTCCCTGTGTATACCTGGCAACCCCAGGCCTTGTGGTATTGTCTGTTGATTGGACGTGCATGTGCTCTGCTCCGCTCCCCTGGGATAAGCCTTCAACTGTAGGCTGGACAGTTTCTCCCACCTTCTGCCATCCTCATGTTCTTCGTTCTGCAAGACATTGGTGTAAATACACTCAAAAAAAAATGTTTTTTGCTATTTATTTAAAATGAGCTCAAACAACACATTTCCTGAGGGTTTGTTTTTTTTGCTTTTGGCACAGCTTAATTAAAGTTCAATCATCATAGGCCATGTCTACACTAATCCGGATAAATTAGAAAACGTCCACACTGTCGTTTTCATTCGTTTTCCAAAACTTTGTCATCCACACTGAATTGACTAAAACTATTTCACTATTTTCAACTATTTGTACTGCGCATGCGTGAAACGTAAGACATTTACGCCTGACGTTTGTTTTCTTTCCATCTCTTTGAAACGTCGTGGCAAAATGTTGAGGAAAAGCACAGTGTTTTTTAAATGGACTGACAATGAGGTGGAGTTGCTGAGCTGCCGCTGAACGACAGCTCTGAGTACAGCTCTGATTCCGTGTCCTTTGATAAAAACCGAGCTGGAGCACGTACAAACTTACATTAATTTTTAACAATGCTTTCAAAACTGAGAGCATCCAAAACATGCTGCATGATGTGGTCCACCATTTTTGCTGAATTAGTAACATGACTGTGTCACATGATTAAAAATGCATCAGCATTTTCGAAAGCCTCAGTTTTCACAGTCCACACTACGACATGAATACAGCGTTTTAAATTGATCCACTTTGGAGAGCGTTTTCAAAAAGATATGGTTTATTTTCCTAAAAATGCATCTCAGTGTGGACGGAAGGGCAAAACAGAGACAAAAATATGAGGACAATATTAGTGTAGACATGGCCTTAAAATTGCAAAGACCATTAAGTTTACTTAATCGCTTTGCGACGGGACAACATGAAGGGATTGTGTAGAACCCAACATTTTGTACAGTGCAGAGCCTTTGAATAACAGCAAGTGTGTCACTAGCTATGTTTGCATTCAAATATACAATTTAAACTAAGCACATTTTATAAACGTATGCTTAAAGTGTCCTTTCGATGAGTCAAAAAGAGCTAAATCCTCATCTGCTGGTAAACTGGTGGCAAAAATCAAATATAAAAGTGGAATTGTACACTGTAAAAACACTGTTGACTCAACTTAAAATTACAAAGCTTTTTTGAGTTGACTCAACTTGTAACCCAAGTTCTGCACTTGAGTCAACTCAAAAAGCTCTGCACACTGTAAACAAATAATGACACAAAGTCAAGACAACAAATATGCTTTAACTTGTTTTATTTTAGACGGTTCATTCCGCTGTGGCGACCCCCTTTATACCCCCTTTGTGGCGACCCCCCTTAATAAAGGGACTAAGCTGAAATGAAAATGAATGAATGATGGTTTTATTTTAATTATTTTAATCTTAAGTCAATCAGGTTTCAACAACATTTTTTACAAAGTTTAACTTACTATTTTTTTTGATTAATGTAAGTTGAGATGACTAGAAAAGTTAATTGGATTCAGCAAAAAAAAAGTTAAGTCAGCAAAAATTTGTTTTAAAAAGTTTTAAATTGAGTAATTTTACAGCATATTTTATGCACATTTATTGGCGATTCCATTAATTAATACAATAATAATACAATAATAATACGATTATAATACAATACAATAATTTAATACATTATTCCAAAATGTGCATAAAATAGGTGGATGGAAACTGACTTACTAAGACTGATGGCTGGTCCACCCAGTCTAATGAGTTACTAAATTATTTTAGTGAGAAAGATGAAAACTCCAGAGCTGGATTACTGACCATTTGAATCCTAATCAATTATGAAATCTCGTTGAATGGCGCAGATAAGGAGCATCTTCAACTATTTTCTTTCCTCAAATCTTAGACATGCACACAGTATATATACACAGTATATATATATAAAATTATGGCACGCATCACAGACTGAAGTATTATTATCAGATATTAAAAGATACTGCCAAGCACCTCACCTCCTTGAATATGTCCCATGCTGGTAGAGCCAAACGGGGTTACGTTATTTTCATGACCTCAATAGAAATGAAGATTATGAGTGCGTTTCCACTGAGTATGGTACAGTACAGTATAGTATGGTTTGGTATATAGGTTTCACCAATCAGGCTTGTAGTACACTTACTTGTTAGGCAGTCCAGAAAGTTGCGATTAACATTATTCTTGCTAAAAGAAAGTTAAATGGGCCAGTCATATACTGTGTGTTTTGCGCACTCAAATTCAGTATTTGAAAAGTAGACACACAGCAAGTGCTTTCCACATGTTTAGATGGAAATCGTGATCATGTGGCACCGAAGACTGCAGTAATTATGTTGAAAATTTAGCCTTGATCACAAGGTTTTTTAAAATATATTAAAATAGAAAAACGGGCTGCACGGTGGCGCAGTGGGTAGCACGATCCCCTCACAGCAAGAAGGTCGCTGGTTCGAGCCTCGGCTGGATCATTTGGCATTTCTGTGTGGAGTTTGCATGTTCTCCCCGTGTTTGCGTGTGTTTCCTCTGGGTGCTCCGGTTTCCCCCACAGTCTAAAGACATGCGATATAGGTGAATTGGATAAGCTAAATTGTCCGTAGTATGTGTGTGTGAATGAGTGTGTGTGGATGTTTCCCAGTGATGGGTTGCTGCTGGAAGGGCATCCGCTGCGTAAAACATATGCTGGATAAGTTGGCGGTTCATTCCGCTGTGGGGACCCCGGATTAATAAAGGGACTAAGCCGAAAAGAAAATGAATGAATGAATAAAATAGAAAAACACTTGTTAAAATAGTTTACATTTACATTTACATTGTCCAAAGCGACTTACAATTGAGGAGGCATTTAGCGATTCAATAAGAAGAGGCAATACACACAAAAAGTGCTAATTATACAGCAGAACTATTCGTGCTCAGAGAATTAAAAGCTAGAGTCAAGGGTTGGGGGGCGGGATGTGTTTAGAGAGAAGAGTGTTTCTAGCCCACTCACCTGTTTGAGGGGAAGAAGAGGGGGTCTTGGATTAGTTATATATAGTTAAATGTTGTTAAATATAGATATAGTTAAATATTTACTTTATTTTTAACAAATTAACTGCAGCCTTGTTGATCCTAAGAGACTTTTTTTAACATTTGTGTTATTAATGTGTGTGTGTTGGTTATGCTGTGAGTGCTGGAGTTGTGTTTCACCTCTGGGCTTCAGATCGTACCATCATACATGTTGTTCTGTTCTGTGTGACCTGAGCTGAACTGTGCATCTCTTCCACACTAAACGTCCCGCCGCTGATCTGAGCTCATTTCTCAGCGCTTTTTTTTTTATTTTTGTGGTCCATGGTGACATTTACAGTGGAAAAAGCCTGGTGTCGTCTCGTCCTCTGGAATGTGTCTTTTGCTCTGAGTGTCAGAAAACAGTTCAATGCTGCTTTCGTTTTTCTGCCATCCAGATGTGAATGTTTGGAGCGCCGAATACAATTCTGTCTGTCTGTCAATCTCTTTCTCATTCTTTCTCCTTTCTGTGCTGTTTCTCTCTCTTCTCCATTTTGTTGTCTTACTGCAGTGTGTGTAACTTGATATGATTAAGTCTGAGTAGGATTAGTACTTTTTCATTCATTCATTCATTCATTTTCATTTCGGCTTAGTCCCTTTATTAATCTGGGGTCGCCACAGCGAAATGAACCGCCAACTTATCCAGCATATGTTTTACGCAGCGGATGCCCTTCCAGCTGCAACCCATCTCTGGGAAACATCCATACACACCCATTCACACTCATACACTACGGACAATTTAGCTTACCCAATTCACCTATACCGCATGTCTTTGGACTTGTGGGGGGAAA
>CAIGQW010012936.1:2719495-2741427 GCA_903798125.1 Danio choprae | reverse complement strand
TATTATTATTATTATTATTATTATTATTATTATTATTATTATTATTACTATTGCATTTTATGGTGATTATTAGCCTACTATTATACAATTATCATTAGTAGGCCTATATATCTTTTCTTTTTATTTCAAGACAGGTTGTAATTAAATGCTTACATTAAACAGTGTTATATTTGTATAAATAAAAATATAATAGCCTACAATTTGACATGTTTCCGTTTAAATTGATGTCATGTTCGGTCATGTTAAACTATTCTAATAACGCCAGAGTTGTACCATAGCTTTTCAAATTAAATGACTGTTTCAAGTACAGTGTGTGACATTCCGCATTTAATCACGTCACGTTGTGAAGTTGCAGTACAATAGATATTTGTTTGTCAGTTTCTGTAAATACTTACAGCTCGCTTTGCTTTTTCTTTCTCTTCTTTTTATGGTAAAGTAATAATTCAATTTAAACCCGTGCGTATTTTAAAGATCATTCTGATGTGACATGATCGATATCAGAGCTCAGCATATTTCGATAGCAAATGCTCATCAACTTCATTTAGCTCTCCCTGGTGTCGCGTGACGCACCAATCAGCGCGCGCTCTCGCGGAGCGCGAGTCAGTCAGAAACACACAGGACCGCGAGCCCGAGGTGACTTTAGATATTGCGCTGTTTACTCATGATTTAAGAAAGATAACCTTCGCGTTCACCTATGAGATTCTGTGCAGTGGTTTTGGGAAATACGTTTTTATCCAGAAATTCCTTTTGTCCCGGATTATTTGGGGATGGATCCGGTTCAAGCTCTTTCTCGTGCACTGTGATCGTTCAATGCAGCACTCAGACCATCATCGGGCTTTATGGACTTGACGGTTAATGATGTCTATGAGTTTCATGTCTGATACGCTGAATAGTTCAGATCCTTCCAAATCAGCATTTTTAGAGTTCGGCCACGGGCTTGCAAGCAACCAGCAGCATTTGTCGGGATTTGCGCACAATATTTACCCGGTACATGGATTGCACTCAGGCGGACACCTCCAGCACGATGCTCCCTACCCTTCCAGCGCTCCTCATTACAGCCGGCCGCTGGGATACGCCTACCCCGGGCCGGTGAGCGCTGCTGCTCCGGGTGCTTACATGCCTTACCAGCCAAACAACCACAGCGGTGCTCTGGCGCACACGAGGACTGAGGACACGAGTGAGTATCTCCATAATAATGCATTCATATTTGAGAGCCTGATGCCACATTTAATTCTTTGCGCTTGTAATAAAATAAATTAACAATACCGTTTGCTGGTACATTTTTAAAATGCAATGCATGGTCGAACTTTATACATGTGTCGTTATTTTATATTGAAATAGCTCATATTGAGTAGGTTTGTTTTGCATATTTACTTTGCATTCGTGCCGCGCCAGTAGCTAAAATTATTTTATGCACAGTGTATTTTAAATAAATACCAGACTTTAAAGAGCATGCATGGTCTAATTCATTTTAAGATCATTTAGGGTAAATCAGTTGCAAATGGTAAACAAAAGTCTCTGTTGCACACAAGGTTCTGACCTTTCAACAACAGAAAAGCCTTTTGTAAGCTTTGCTAACCTTCTCCTCGTTGTATAGGCCTCGAACTTACAATTTTTCGAACGAATACAATTCAAGACTGAATTTTTGGTCATTGTAAAAAAAAAGAGGAGACAATAAAATTAATGCATTGAACAAAACGTATTTAAACAAAATGTTTATCGACGATAAACGTTGCATATTGTTCAGCTACATTATGCAGAAATTAGAGCAATACTCACACTTCATGTAGGCTAAACCTAAAATAATATAATTGTTAAAATATCATATTTTCCATGCACTATAGGTAAAGCTGTTAAAGTGTGTAGTTAGAATTGATTTTGTGTATGTGCACCGAAAGTTGAGCGCTGTCGAAATGCCTGTCAAGTTTAGCGAAATTGTGAAGAATCTTTCCTGATTTTGTTTTAATTAATATTTTGATTGGTAGGATTTTTGATTCTTCCTTAAGGATATTATTACGTCTTGCGTTAAATGTCATTGTTTGCTCCGAGGTTCAAGTTTAGGCTCGTAGGCCTGTAAACATGACTTTAAAACGACGTTAATTATGGTTTACTGATCTTTAAAATGATGACCCATTAATGTTTCCTTTAAAACACCTGATAAATCTCTTATTTACCTATTGTAAATCAAGCCGACATTTACAGCTCTTTAGTGCGTCATAATTTACGTTTTTTTGGGAAGGTTTTGCAGGTGTGAAGACAGTTAGCCTGAGCATTTACTGTGTCATAATGCTGTCGTTTTATTTCGTCTGCATGCCTGAAGACCACGAAAAGCCAGCGGTCATTGAGAATGGTGAGATTCGCCTTAATGGCAAGGGGAAGAAGATCCGCAAACCGCGAACCATTTACTCCAGTGTTCAGCTCCAGGCTCTGCACCAGCGCTTCCAGCAGACCCAGTACCTCGCGCTGCCCGAACGTGCAGATCTGGCCGCCAAACTGGGACTGACGCAAACACAGGTAAATATCCAGCATATTCTCTTTTGTTTGTGATAATGCAACTCAAACACGTTCTTCATGAGGCCTAGTACTAAATATGGCAGGACGAGTTGTAGTTTTTATGTCGAGGAGTGCAGATTATGAGTTATATTATGTAGGTTTATACTGTTTCATCTGTTGATGAACCACGTTAAGATGACGTCGGTTTTATAGCATTTGTCATATGTTCGTGAACAGCTGGAAGACTCGAAGATTTCGACATAAGAAAAGTACATTTTAGCTCTTTATGTACGCAAAAACGACGTAGACACGAAAGTCTCATTGAAAAATATAAGAAATTGGTCGTTTTAAAAACAAAACATCAAAAGAAGTAGCATTTAAAGAAATATAGCAGAACGCTGAAACTTAGCAAGCTAGCAAAACATATGTAGGAACTTTTTCCGATAATCATTAAATTATGATGATTATATTTCAAAACGTTTTTTATACAAACAACAAGCTAGCATTCAGTTTTATAATTTTATAAATATCAAGCGATGCTATCTCTGAATATTATACAACAAATGTTTTCAAATGGGAAATCAAACTAAAACGCTTCTGGAAAGTTCCACAAAGAGACAAAGACGCCCAATTTTGGCGTCTGCATAACATTTACCAAAATGATTTATAAATCCATACAAAGCATTTCAGATACAAGTAAAGTGTTTCAAATATACATTTTACTTCTCAGATGATGGATAGAATAATCTCCTGTCGTCAGTCAAAGGAGCATATATTCATGTTAATATGAAACAACATATTTATCCTTACCTATATCCTAAATAGTAAATTATCCTAATGCTTTATTTTATTTGAAATAATAGACTTTTTGCTGACATACTAACTCATAGTTGTATAAAGTATGGTGACAAAGATGGATAAAGTGTTCAGATTAATAAAATTGCAATTATTTTGGGCAATGATCCTTAATTCTTTTAAAATATCGTCAAATTATTCTTGTTAAATATCCCTGACAAGATTTTGCTTTGTAAACTATTGTTACACTGATTAGATTTTAGTGAGTGTCTTTGGTAAATCATGCTGAAACCGATATGGCAGTCGTTCCTTTATTTATCAGAAAGAAATTGTAAATAGATAAGCTGTACTACACTTCTCTTGTTTTGATTCTTGAAAACCCTTTTCGTCTTGACCCATAAATAACAGCTTGAGAAAATTATTAAAGATCATTGCACAGGAAATGGTTCAGTACACTAAGTTCCCTGTTGACAGGTTTTTATTCCTAACACAACAGTATTCATGCATTTTTAACAGGCTCAAATGCACACCAAAAAAAAAACCCATCTTTATGGCCACTGCAAATCTCTATGAAAGCAATTATGCTGAGGTGAGGCTTTAACTCGGTATCATACTGGATGAACGCTCAATGAGTCAGTCATTACTGGTTTCTGAGCATTTATGTTTGTGTCATGTATACGCAAGTAGGCTGATTTGTTTCTGAATTGTTCAAGCTAAGTGAGGATTTCACTTAATCCAACCTTTACTTTCATATTTTTCGTTAGCCCACTAGCTTTTGTGTTCTTAGTCTTTACAGTACGAGACAGCTTTCTTTTCCCCTAGTGCTTATGCAGTTATCCCAAGTATTATTTATTCTTGATTGCTTAAGCCTCATGCTTAATAACACATATCCAACTGCTCGCTCATGATGGATTTAACAAAATACGGTCATTTCTGGGCCAGTGGATAAGACAAATGAGTCGGTGCAGGGTTGTTTTTATTTTAGCTAAAACACATGCTATCCCTTTTTGTTTATTTATTTATTTATTTGATGTGCTCAGCATCTTTCCTATACATTCCGGTTGGGAAAACAAATGGATTAATAAGTCGCCTATGCTTGTTTTGTTGATGTCACACCCATTAATGAGTTCCTGTAGGGCGGCGTTATGGACATTGATTTATTTTTATAAATCCCTCCTGCTGACACGCACACACCGAGTTTGGACGGTAAAATATCAACGCATGCATCAAACTTGTGTGCGTTTGGAGAAAAACGTAAGCCTGGGTGCAGCCATATCGCCCATGGCATACATAGCGTAAGCCTGTTTTTCATTCACAGCGTTTCTTTCCCTCCCTCTTTTTATATGCGTTAAACACTTGCCGCCTTGAGTGTGACAGGTTGCTCCTCAATTTTGGCCATGGAGAATGAGTTCAGTCTGTCCTGCTGCTTTAAGAGGTTTCCTGTCCCATTACGCCTTAAAGCGCATCAAAGTGTTCCTGTCAGCAGTCAAAAAACGCCTCCACGTTTGCAGCTCAGATGGAAATCGCATTGCTTAGAATTCAAACTGATGCAAGTGAAAATCCATGGTTTGAATGCGGAAAATGGTTGCCAGTTTCCATTTGATCCATAAACGTGATTGAAGGCGCATAAACAAGTGCCACACAGCGTATGCGTTTGGCTTTTCCAAGTCCTTCCTTACACATATAATAACATCGGTCTGGAATCCATCACCTCACCATAAAAGCTGTTTGGCAAACCCGATTCTTTGGACATAAAAAATAAAATCCTTTTTACGTGTGTTTATTAAATCTGTTGACAGCCAAACTAATAGCATTGTGTAAAAGGCAAGGCTGCTGCATAGATTTTGATAGTCTGAGGTTATGGAAACTGCATTAGGTGGGCTCTCTTGACTGCTGCTTTGTGTGTGTGTGTGTGTGTGTGTGTGTGTGTGTGTGTGTGTGTGTGTGTGTGTGTGTGTGTGTGTGTGTGTGTGTGTGTGCGTGTGCGTGCGCGTGCGTGTGCGTGTGTGTGTGTGTGTGGGCTGGATTTTTATAAAGGCACAGTTTTTGTGTCTTCAAGGTGTTTCTAAATTGAGTGCAGATTGTGCCACCGCATAATTATGGACACGTCTAAAGCATTTGTGTATTTGTCGTGGAATAAATGCATTTGAAGCCTCAAAACATACATCAGGATAGCTTTTCGGACCAACAAGCAAATCGGGCATTGTCTAATTAATCCTGGACTAATTTGCCTACATTTCAGGAGCAAAAAGTCAGTTTTAAAATATTGTCAATGGCATGAAAAGTGCATAAGATGATATATTAATCAGGTGGATGATATACAGTATATATCTTTAATTTACACTTACTAACTTTAATAAACTTTACTAACATTACTTTCTTACATTTACATTACAAACTAATTTACATGAATGATTTTTTGTTCATAAATACAAGTGAAGTGATATTCTATTGCATATATTAAAATATGTGAGCACAAATCCATCAGGGTATATTTTTAAAATATATATATTGTTTGTCAGATGGGGCAATATTTCAAAATCTAGAATTTCGGCATTCAAAAAAGTCAAAATATTGGGAAAATCATCTTTAAATTTGTTTAAATGAACCGCAATACACATCACTAATCAAAAAAATTACATTTTCAATATATTAACTGCTGTATATTAACCAAACGTCTTCATGGAACATGATCTTTACTTAATATTGTAAGGATTTTTGGCATAAAATAAAATTTTTTGGCTGTTCCCACAAAATATACGCATGCAAATTTAGATTTTTGTGGTCCAGGGTCACATATATAAAGGAACACTTGATCATACAAAATTTTTGTATATTTTAAATGATCAAAAAACATATAGCTAACAAATAGATCAAACCAAATGTAGGCCTGTCACGATACCTATATTTTGTTGTTCGATATATTGCACCAACATATATTGAGATAAATGATACTGTTGTCATTTTAAGACCTTTTTATGCCACTCATTATATAATGCCAGAATGACAATATAATATCATCACGATGCAAGTACACCCTTCCAAAGAACACACCATATTTTATTCTTAAGAATATTTCATTTAATTATAGTCATTTTAACAATTTAACAATCAGGCATTGGAATCAGAATGTGAAAACACATATCCTAAATAAATAATGATAAATGTTATCAAAAAAGTAAAATAAGTAACAGAGGCTGCGATATCTGCTAGCAGATCTATTAAATACTAGAGTGTTTTTTTTAACCATACTGACACTGACAGCTCCAATAGAGACAGAGATGCTGCACAATCAGCTGAAATGTTGCTAGAATTGTTTTTTATGTATGGGCGATATATATTTCATCACCAAAAATGATTGAGGTCATGTCCATGTGTTGTGCGATAAGTCCATATGTTGATTATTGTGACAGGCCTAACCAAATGGTTTAAAATGCAAAGTATAAAGATTTAAAAGGACAATTAATGAGTATTTTGATGCTGCACTGTGGTCCCTAAATAGAGTCTTTTAATATGGCATTAAAAGAATCTAGTCCTAAATTAACAGTCATTTAAAGTATTCATTCATTCATTTTCATTTCATCTTAGGCCCTTTATTAATCTGGGGTCGCCACAGCGGAATGAACCGCCAACTTATCCAGCATATGTTTTACGCAGCGGATGCCCTTCCAGCTGCAACCCATCTCTGGGAAACATCCATACACACCCATTCACACTCATACACTACGGACAATTTAGTCTACCCAATTCACCTATACCGCATGTCTTTGGACTTGTGGGGGAAACCGGAGCACCCGGAGGAAACCCACGCCAACACAGGGAGAACATGCAAACTCCACACAGAAACAGCAACTGACCCAGCCGAGGCTCGAACCAGCGACCTTCTTGCTGTGAGGCGAACGTGCTACCCTCTGCGCCACTGTGAGGCCCCATTTAAAGTATATAAATCCCTTTTCATCTTTGACCCATAAACTGGAACAAAAAGGCAATAAAAAGGGAATAAATCTGACCATTTGGTTTATGCAGGTGGTTTAGTGCATGAGGGGAAAAAACTAAGTTTGGGAAAAGCCTTTAAGATATGTATTTCAATTGAAAATGTGAGATGCAAATAGATCAGCTGTAATAAATATTACTTAAATGTGTATTTTATATGTTTTCAATGTACTAGCCTGAATGAAGATATGATGTGCACTGTAAAAAAATTACCTTTCTAGTCATTCCAACTTATATCAATCAAACTGACTAAAAATATTAAGTTAAACTTTGTATAATTCAAACTATTTAGTTGAAACCTGATTAACTTATTAAAATAAGTTCAAGCAACATTCATTCATTCATTTTCCTTCGGCCTAGTCTCTATTTCAGAGGTCGCCACAGCGGAATGAACCGCCAACTAATTAGGCACATGTTTTACACAGCGGATGCCCTTCCTACCGCAAACCTGTACTGGGAAACACCTAAACACACTCATTCACACACACACACACACACACACACACATACACTAGGGCCAATTTAGTTTATTCAATTCACTTATACCGCATGTCTTTGGACTGTGGGTATACCGGAGCACTTGAAAGAAACCCAAGCTAACACGGGTAGAAGTTCAAGCTACATAAAAATACTGTTTGTCTTGACTTTTTGTTATTAAATTTTGTACAGTGTGGATATTGTAACCCTTAAATGCATTCGAGGGGTTCTTTTATCAAAATCTGCCAAGCGTATACTCTCTGGAAGTCATTTCAGTTCAGCTAAATTTAAATGTATTTTTAGTACGCTGTGATTGTTGTTGTCAGACACATGCTTCACTGATGTCATAACAATGGCAGGGTGGAACAATTGCTGAGGATGCGTGTAATGAAACACAGTCCATCTCGACAAAAAGCTGTCTTGAAATCAGAATCATAATGAAAAAAGGGTGTCAGAAATAGACCACTGACGCCATGATGGCTCCATTATAAAACAAATGCAGTCTTTATTCTAGCCATGATGTGTTTTAATGCCCATTTTTTGTGTGTTTAGGTGAAAATCTGGTTTCAAAACAAGCGCTCCAAATATAAGAAGATAATGAAGCACGGGTCAAGCGGACCTGATGGAGAACTGCTTCACACCTCCTCCTCGTCTCCATGTTCTCCGGGTTTGTCTCAGCTCTGGGAGGTTTCAATGGCCAACAAAGTGCCACCGATGCATCCCAGCAGTTATATGAACAATTACGGCCACTGGTATCCTCCACACCACCAGGATCCTGTGCCCAGACCTCAGATGATGTGATTGAAATCGGAAAAATCAGAGCCAGAGAGACTCCATTCCGTGTCGACACCTGCCGTGAAGGTGCTTTCCTTTACAATGTTCTTGACTCGTGTTTTTATTGCTAAGTGTGTTTGAAAGGACTGTGTTTACTCTCTATGCAAGCAGGTGCTCCCGAACTCCCATATTACACTTCAGTAGCTTTTCAACCTTTTCCAGATCTTTTACAATGTGCTTGAAATAAAGGATTTATGAAAGGATGAAAGTGTTTATGCTGTGAATGTCTGACTCAGATAATATTCTTATTTGAATTGAATACAATGGAGATGATAACATGTGGTTCCTATATTGGCTTTGATAGTTCCTTTAACATCAACTGAAACTTTCCTTTCTGCAAATTTATTTATTTATTGTGAATTATGTAAACTGATCTTTACAATAAGGAAAAAAATGACTGGCAAAGTTGTATTTTAGGATGCCCTTTTTGCAAGTTTGATATTAGCATTTCTGTTTGGAGTTTGCATGTTCTTCCCGTGTTCGTGTGGGTTTCCTCCGGGGGCTCCGATTTCCTCCACAAGTCCAAAGGCATGCAGTATAGGCGAATTGGGTAGGCTAAATTGTCTGTAGTGTATGAGTGTGAATGAGAGTGTATGGATGTTTCCCAGTGATGGGTTTCAGCTGGAAGGGCATCCGCTGCGTAAAACATATGCTGGATAAGTTGGCGGTTCATTCCGCTGTGGCGACCCCAGATTAATAAAGGGCCTAAGATGAAAAGAAAATGAATATATATATATGTTCATTCTGACTATAACCGTATGTACTTAATATTACTCTGTATTATATCTATAGCTACTCTATAGCAAAGACACCACAAATTAAATCTCGACTTTTTTTTTATTATAATGATGATAATGATCATTGATGATTATAAGGATTATTTTAAGAACTGTTTACTAAAATATTTTGTGGTATCACTGAAGAAAATCCGCTTTTGGCACTTTTATTAAGAGTAGTTCGTTATGTTTAAACAGCCATTTTATTCATGTTGTTAATAATTAATAAACTCGAGTAATTTAATTTAGAATTGCCTATACACGAGAGATTTATAATGGCCTATAATTAGGGGTTCTGCAATAAAATAGCACACAGTTATAGTCGAAATGAACGAAGCAGAGGTTGAGATTAAACGAAATGATTTGACGCCAGAATATGAAATTGCGCTTATCCCATCAGCTACAAATTCCCTTGTGCAAATAACAGTGCTCGTGTTTTAGAGATTTCGTTGATACTCGTTGAAATTGTGTTGAATAATTGAATGAATATTAAATTAAAAACTGATCATCTATTTGATCGTCTCCACTGATAACTTGCGCGAGCATGTTGGATATTCAGTATTAAATTATCCGAACAACTACTCTAACTGGGAAATAAAAGTTGATATTTGAAGTCCATTTTTCTGTTAGAATAGTTAATCATAAATCATCAGAATCATATAAATATAGTCTATGCAATGAAAAAAATAATAATGCCATGCAATTAATTTATAAATTAATAAATAGCTCCAGTCTGTTAGCTAAAACAATGCAATGATAAATTGGCATTTAAAAAAAATGGCCTCTCAAATCAGCAAACATCTGCTTTTCCACGGGGGTATTTCCCCCCTCTCTTTCTAAAGTAGTGGTAAAATAATTCCGTGTGCTTACTGAGTGGATGTCGTGATGCCACCATGATAAATCACCGCAACACTCAATCACGCGCATGATGGAAATAAGACGTACTTAAATGTTCATTCAGTGCTTAAACTATATAAACACGGCGAACACGGCGTTTGTATTACTGTAAAGAATCCCACCTTACGCCGGGGCTCGTTTAATGTCACCCTCGATGATTTATTGGTTGCTTTCTTGTTGCGATTATTTTCCAGAATACTCCTTTTGTATTTAGCGTTTAAAGACGTGGGAAACGCAATGTGAATTGTTGTTTAATATAACGTCTGAACTCGATTTTTAGGCCGCAGCAACAAAAAAAAAACGAAAATCTATATTAAAAGCGGGTTACCATTGAAAGTAAGGGGCGCCTTTACTCTGCTCCACTGTAATGAGATGCCACCTGCAGGAATGCGGGGTCCACTTGACCTGACTTTGACCCGGTTCACTCAACAGGGTCTTGTCTAAACAGCCTTGTTTAAACAGCCATATTACAAAGCATCTCTGTCATTTCAAGCTCTTTAGATCCAACCTAACCCAACTCAGCATGGTGTGGGGCTCTTTCGGCTCGAAATAAATCTGGCTTAATCAGTCGCAAGCGGCAATAATGTAAATGAAATTGCTGAGTGAATATTTTATGCAACATTGTAATATAAAATAATGCGAGCCACATGCAACTCTCATGCAAATAAACAATAATGACAAAATTCTTCCAAAATCTTTTACAGCGTGAAACTCTAATATCAAGCACAATAATACGCTTTATGGGCCTCTGCAACATCTGTAGGAGATTTACAGCGATGACTCTACAGTCCCACAATCAGTTGTTCCCTTTTACATGTTAAACCGTCTCAGTGGCTCAAAAATGCCCAGTGAAAACCCCAAGCGCAAAATCGCTTACCTACTTCCTCCTCACAGGTATAACAAAGACAGAAAAAGATCCACCAGACTTCTGTAAATGTGAAGCATCTCTCTGCACTTATGGTCCAGAAAAGTATGGAATAATTTTAAGATGCACCTCTTTATATACTCCCTTCCCTGAGTTCGATTAGTGGAGTTGATCTTGCTCCGTTTACTTGTGACAGTCATGGGAAGAGAAGACAAGTGTTTTTGAATGAAGTAGCGAGCTCTCACAAGGGAAATTATGGGCAATTTTACATCTCGAGATTAGAATAATGGGTGCTCAAGTCGGACAAGTAGAGAAAAGGGGCTTTCAAACAGGGCAATTACGTGGGAAGCTGATTTGGGAGAGCACTAAAGGGTGATGGGAGATGGACTGATAGTAGTTCAGGAGATGTCCATGAGGTGCTGGATGAGTTTTAATTTGGACGCGTCTGTAGGCGTACAGGCGGTTCATTCCGCTATGGCAACCCCAGATTAATAAAGGGACTAAGCCGAAATGAAAATGAATGAATGAATGTAGGCGTACAGTCTTTGGTGTAATTCAGAACGGATTCAGGTTTGAAGGACAAGGATGGAACCCGTTCCCGAAATTGTCCCCAGTTTGTGGGGTGAAAGAGAGTTCAGAGGTTCACAGCTGTCAAGAAAACCTCTCTCATTTGATCGTATTTACTTTTGGAGCAGAACGATGCTGCTGAGTGAAGCTTGTGGACTCGGGCATTGAGCGGGTGTCAGGCAGCTGCCCTCTGTCTTTACATGGCAACATGTGCGTGTTCCAACCGCAGCTGACCTCCTGTTCAACCACCCCAGAGGCCTCCTGTGCCATTTTTTGGATACGGTTTCTCGTCAAACACGTAAAGATTGGCCCTCCCTATCTTTATTTAGGTGTTGCGGTGCACTGAATCTTAGTATCATGTTAAAGTTCAACAGTTCAGGCTCGGACGGAGCTCACGGGACCGTGGGCTTCTTGTCGAGGTGACCACGTCAGGCCACACACTCAGCTTTTGGGTTTCTCTGAATGAGCGATGTGTCCCAAGACGACGCCACCGAGATCATAGACCATAATTGAAGGCCACACACCACGAACAAGCCCAACGGAAAGCAGATATGTTACATATGGCCCAACTACAACTGCAAATATTGTATCAAACAGATAGCAGCCGTTCTTTATGGACCCTATGGCACAACTGCGTCAGATGAAAGTGGTAAACACATTAGAGGGGGATAAAATGTCTTAAGGTTTGAGCTATGGCCATTGTACGCAGATGACGGGATTATCATGTTTTAAAAAGAACTAAGTGGCCTGACAGGTTTTAGGTGTGAATATGACTCTTTCTTCTCTATTGGAGGTAGAAGAGTAATTTAATCGCATGCGACGACGAGGAAAGTATTATAAGACCTTTATGACTAATTCTTCAACTATGAAACGGCCAGAAATGACTCACAGTTGACCAGCCAACCATCTTAAATATCTCCATCATGGCATTAATTTTTTTTTCTCTCAGCCTCAGCATCTACATCCACCTATGCTTTGAATTTCATTGCAGTATTTTTGGATGCAAGATATGTAGAGTTGGTCGCGAAGATGGATTGTTTATGTTGCTTGTAACGGACTCGACAATGGTTGCTGTTATAGTGCTATTTCCATGTGAAACATCTCTAAATATCTCTGTATTTTGAAATACCCTCTAAAGAGAAATATAAGTATTGTTGGTTGGATCATCCACAGAATCTTTATTAAACAAAAAGAGTATAAGGTTATCAATATAAAAAATCCCATTCCTTTATTTTTAAGATTGCTCGAGTTAGAAACTATTTGGCTTTTCCCAGAGTTTTGCCATAAAGCAACACCATGTGCAATAAGCTCCCAAGTGGGTGGCCACAAATAACCTTTTTACATATTCAGATTCCTTAGACAATGGTGGAAATATATAAGAATAGCCCACCATAAACACCGGGCCTATAAAATATAAATATAAAGAGAAAATAGCTAGACTTATATGTTCAAATGCTGGTCCATTTAAGACTCCAGTATTAAAAAGTCAACTTTTACACTGGATTACTGGATTTTGTAACTCATTCTGCATAAAGGGTTGAATGACGAACTTCAACATTAGCGGTTAGTCGTATGATGTCTGCATGAAAACGGATTATTTATGGTTTCTGTGGTTCAAATTATGGTTTTGCGCCCATTCCACCTAAACCAGAGGGCAAACTTGTGTGAAGTCTGTTTTTTATGTCGCACAGTTATAATACGATACACCGAAAAAAACCTTTCATCTTATAGGAGACGTTTTACTGTGAACTGAGAGAAAAATTATATTAATCTGACCATATAAAGCACATGGTGTTCAGACAACACCTAACAATTACGATTTTCTGAAGTTTTGAGATGCGTAGTGTCTGTTTTTTGATTATATTTAATTGACGTTAGTAATTAAAATCACAAAAAGCAGAAAGAAACAAATTGTCTGCGCCATGCACAATAAGATGGATGATTCATGTTTAAGGAACACTAGGTGCTAATGTAGGCCGCATATAATTATGCGCATAAGAAATACAGACATCGTTATAAATTTGACCTGTGGTTTTAGTTTATTTGTAACACTTTATATTTTCTTTAAAACCTTAACAAACTTCTATTACATTTGCTTACAATATTTATGTGCATTTAAAATTATATTCTTACGCTATTTATTTACAATAATATTATATATTCGTATTATGATTATCTGTCTTCAATATGATATGTCGTTATATTTGTTAATGCCATAAGTGTTTCCCAAAACCTTATAGCCAGTAAAGTTAAATAAAATTCGCATGGAGGGACTGTCTACATTTTAATTATTTTGATTTTGGCACCTGATATTGATTGTAGGCTATATTTGTTACGAAATCGATTCATATAATTATTTTCACACCTAATTTCTGCATTGTGTTTTGGCTAAGACTGGACGACTTCTGGCCAATTTCCTTGAATAAACATCAACAACACATGTTTTCAGTAGGACTTACAGGAAATAAATTCTTCCAGAAAACATCCGATGCTGGTAAACTCCAGACCACCAGAAACACTTGCATATTCCTGAGACCGTGCGAACCTTTTCACTTTTAAAAGGATAGTTCGCCCAAAAATGAAAATTCATTCATCCTACATTCACCCTTGATTTGTTCAAAACCAGTTTGAGTTTTATATTGTGTTGAACACAAAAGAAGCCTAGATGATTTTGTGACCTGTGACCATTGTCTTCCATAGTAGAAAAAATAAAATAGAGTTACTATAGACTCAGTGGTTATGCAGGTTTTTAACATTCTTCAAAATATCGTCTTTTTTGGTGAGTAAATGATGACAGACTTTTCATTTTTGGGTGAACTGTCCCTTTAACAGAAGGTGTTGTCTATAGAAATGTATGGAAACACTCAACAATTGTATTTTGTTTTCTTGACTGACACGTGAATGTTTGTGTATTATTCATGAGCTAAAAATATTCAGAGATTTTCAGTTTAAAATGAACTTTCAATATTTTTTAATGTAAAAAATATAAACGCAATGAACCAAACAAAAGAACTTAAGTCAAGGGCGAGTAAATGATGATAGCATTTTCATTTGTGGGCGAACTATGCCTTAATTGAAGTTGTTGTCTATAGAAGAAAAGTGTATAATTTAAGACAATTCAACAATCGGCTTGACAAGTGAATGTGTATTATTCATGAGGTAAAATTCTGCGATTTTTAGTTTAATATGAGCTTACACTTTATTTTAAATGTAGGCCTACTGATAAAACAAAAACCCAATGAAGCGAACAAAAGAGCTCAAACTTTTGAACAAGTCAAGGGTGACTAAATTATTGAATTGTTTTCATTTTTGGGCGAATTAATTGAAGTTGTTGTCTATAATGTGTTATGTAGGAAAATTCAGCAATCGTATTTTGTTGCCTTTCTTGACAAGTGAATGTTTGTGTATTCATGAGATAAAATTCTGCGATTTTTTGTTTATAATGAGTTTACACTATTTCTTTTGAATGTCTGAAAAAACAAAAACATGTGAATATCCTACTATGATATAGCTTAATAACAGAAGGTCATTAGAGACAGATAATATGTACTGGCTTGAAAAAGAAACCAAAACCGCGGGAAGGCGGAATTTGGGCGGGAACAGGTTAAATGTCTCTTTGAAATACCGTCGGGCTGCAATTTACATATACCTGTAAACCTCGTGGGGTTTTTCTAGTTCGATGTCAGATGCCTTTGTTTGCCCTGCCTATTCTTGTTGTGACCGACTATCCCTAAAGCTCAATGCTTTATTCCAGTAGTCACCCCCTCCTTCGCTGTAGTCTATCTTGTTATCTGCCAACAGAATACTAATAAAATCCAGTGACTCCAACATGTCTGCTCGCCTGTCGCCTCCTACAGCCTCTTTGCACGCAGCCCTACCAGGCTTATGCATGCAAACACATCACAAAAATAACATCTGTCTGCCTTAACCCTTTCCAAACAACACGATATCACTGCAAGCTTCGGATTTGTAAATAATTTAAGTCTCCACAATCAAACAAAGTGAGTGAACGAGGGAGTATTTTTATTTCGCATTTATTCAGTTTGACAGAATAACATTAAAACTACTTACAGGAATATAAAATGGTTCAAGCACCGCCGTGCAGTCTCTATCTGTCCAAGTAACACAAATTTAGTGGTTCTGCTTTATTTAAACACATATGTACAGCTTTCAACATTTTGTACAGTCTATAACTTATGTCCTGAGTCTGTGACGCGCGCGCCACTCCAGCCCACATTGTGGGTGGCGTACGTGGCTGATAACTACACAATTTGGGATTCAATCATCCTTTTAAACATTTTTAATAATCACCTATAAATGAACAAAACATGAATATAAAGGAAGTCATACAACATAATAATTTAAAAACACTCTAAACTTCCTTTACATCGTTACACCTATGTGCATGTGAAATAGGTCTGAGTAGCCGGGACACATTGAAACAGTTATTTATTATTGTTATTGTTATTATTATTATTATTATTATTATTATTATTATTATTATTATTATTTCAACACAAAGCATTCATATCGACAGATATGTGTTCAAACAGTCCAGAGATGTGCTGTCCCACTCCAGATACTCGCGGAGTATCTGTCAGCTTATTTCTGCGGAGTTTTTCCAAAAGTCTTTTCGCGCTTATATTAAACTCTTCCATCAGTGTCTGTTAATACACGGCCCCCACGCTCTGCGGTGGTCCCGGGTGGTGCACTGGATGCTGTAAATGTGATCCCTGCTGGTACCAGTGATTGCTGTAATCTTCCATGTAGGGGGGTGTGGAACTGAGGGGTGGCTGGGGGATCTGCCCCCGGTTGACCTGGCTAGAGTGCGCGTTATTGTCCCAAACAGCCGGGGACGGAGGCGAGTTGCAGGCCATGGAGTCGCTGGCGTTCGGGCTGTGCTCCAGCGGAACCTCGCCGTTCTTGTAAAGCTTCTTGAACTTGGATCTCCGGTTCTGGAACCAGATTTTCACCTGTTCGGAAAACAAAACAACGTTCAGTTTCTTTTGAGCAACATTAACTCAGTTAAAAATGATTAAATAAATAAAACTGCAACCTTAATTTAAAAACTAAAACTAAATGATGCCAAAGGTAAACTTTGAAAATTGTTGCAATGAGTGATTTTGTTGTAATGAGTGATTATCCTGCTAAATGTAACCTATTTTTATACAAAACGTAGGGTTTGATTATACAGTTTAATAGAAATCAAAGCACGCATTTTCACCTGTCGGCTATTAGGCCAAAAAAACGAAGTCAAAGGAGGTAACTAAAGAAAGCTGTTCACCTGCTTTCGATATTTTAGGCCTATTATGCATAACGTAAATATAGATTTAATACATGACAAACACTTAGTGTTTAAATGACATTCGCTTTTGCATTTAGATCAGCTACGTTTACATTATTTTGTAGACATTTTAAATCCATTTAAAGCCGAAAATGCCTCACTGTAAAACAGGATTAATTGGATTCACTATGTTTAAGGTAAGTGCTTGCAAACAATTGATATGTGCTGAATTTAAGCTGAACATTAATAAATTTAATTCGTTTGTTTAAATTCAGCCCATATCAATTATTTGCAACCACTTACCCTCTAAAAATAGTAAATCCAATTAATCATTTTTTTCCAGTGCATTTATTACAATGGAATATTTAAAATTTATATTGTTTAATTTGCACACTAACTTAAACTATAGGCGAATTTTGTAAAATGCTATATAATTGATAAAAATAAACATGTTATTCGAAAACAGCGATTAAATCATTTCTGCAGTGTAAATATTGCCCATATAATTCCCTTATAAGCTGTCAATTCGTGATATAACTTTTGGATAAGATTAAAGCGAAGAACAATATGCTTTCGTTACAAAACACTGCAAATAAATAACGATTGTTATTTTTATTAATTAATTAATTACACAATTAATTAATTATAGAGGTGACAAATGCGGGCAATGGCATTTCAACACATGAGCAGTCTTTTTATGACCTGATAAGATTGCTGCTTATCCTTATCTCAGTGTGTTTAGTGTCAGCGATAGAAGTGCAAGACATCGCTTTAAGCTGTTAACGCAATGCCAAGTGGCAGGCGGTGTTGTAAATAAATGTGATCTCCAGGTGTACCTGTGTCTGTGTGAGCCCCAGCTGTGCGGCGAGTTCAGCTCTCTCCGGCAGCGCCAGATACTGCGCTTTCTGGAAGCGGCGCTGGAGCGCGGCGAGCTGGTAACTCGAGTAAATGGTGCGCGGCTTGCGAATTTTCTTGGGTTTTCCGTTTACCATCCGCACTTCAGTCTCTGGTTCCTCTTTGACTGGAAATAATAAAATACAGAGCACGTTATATTTCAGTAGCATTATCACAAGGCATAAAGAAAACCAAAAAAACGGATGGTCTAATTTTGGGATCGTATAACATTTGATATAAACTAATAATGTCTTAAAATCATAAATAAATCTGCTTCTTGAAAGCTAAATAATCAACATAGAGTACAATGATATACCTAGTCTAAAAAGAATTAGGAGGTAGGCTAGGCTATAAATTAAAACCCCAAAATTTGGGTTTGACCAAAAGGTGTGTAAGAATGGATTTAATATAATTTTCTGTAGGCCTACCCTAACAATAAAAACATCGTGACATCTAACCTACACCGAGCATCGAGTAATAATGATTAATCGCGTTACAGATGCAATAAAAACGTCATAATTGTTTTACAGCGACCGCAAGTCTGTTTCTAGACAACTTTCTACCCCACTGAAATATATAAACTTTACCAGTCCTCTAAATTGAGAGTTTATTTGGACAATATAGATTTAAACGTTACCAAAACAACCCAAGAAGTAGGTTAAATAAGTATGAATAATTTACAATATTTTTTCTCAAGAGGAACACGAACTTTAGTTCCTAACTTGAGCCGCTAGCAAAGGCAATTACAGTTTTTATGTAGAGGAAAACATATATACTGAAATTGCGGAGAAATATATATTCATTAGTGCGTATATCTGAATGCAATGTTATAAGTCACCTGCGCTTTGTGGTGGCGTCTGCAGGTCTCTGTTGTAATGTCCGTATTGTCTATAAGTATTGTAAGGATACTCTGTCTTGGTGGGATACGCTCCGGGTGTTGCCCCCATCCCTGAGAGATTAAACTGATGATATGAATTCATCTGTTGAGGATATGGAGGACTCTGGTAGTATTCGTGATGGCTGCTGTAATAACCCATGTCTGTAGCCGATGACTCTGGGAGAGTCGGAGAGTCCTTAGAAGTCGGATGGCAACTCATAGAGCCTGAAAGATCGGTCGAAATACCGGGTATCTTCCTGTCATATGTCGGTCCACTCATCCTTAAAAAGGGGGAAAAAACAACGATCGTCCACTTTATTTCCAAGGCAGACCGGAGCAAGTCATGCAGACGTTGGGTTTGGGACGATGCCTGTAACACAAAATCCTCGATGAACTGCTTTCTCAAACTCCCTCGGTTGAAGCACTGAAGGTAATGGCAGGGATCTAGTATGAGAAACTCTGAATTATATGGCACATGGGAGGACTCTCAGCTCCTATTGGCTCCTCGCTCTTGTGTTTTTTTCTCTCTCTCTCTCTCTCCAGCCCTGAAGGCGAAAAGATCTTCTCCGCCTCAACGTCTCCACACTTCGGCTTTTGGGGATTTAATCTGTTATGGTGATAATGAAGATGTGAAATGCTGGAGATATGTTTTGTAGATGTTCTAGTTGGTATAGAAATATGTTTCATGTTCTGTCCCAATTCACATGCGTTTAAAAGAACTTCAAACATATTTTAAATTTCCCACATCTTATTAATATGAGCTTTGAGAAGTACATTATATTATTTAATAAATCAGCGTTAGATTGGTACACTGTGAAATGCGATTAGTTGCTTCACTTAAAAGAAGTGAGTAAACCAGTTGCCTAAAAGCGACAAGTTGACTTTACGTAAAGTAAGTAGCTATTACATCTAGCAATAAGTTATTTTAATAATTTAGTGCTTAGCTATAATGCAGATTATGTAGAGTTTTTTAAGAAATATGTAGCTTGTTTATCTTTAAGGCTCTTAAAATGGATTCTTTACTGAACCAAAGGAGCTTTAAACGTTGATGAAAAATGAAGGTTCTTCATTGGCTTCAACTGCTCCATTGAGAACTGTTTTCGGTGCAATAAAAGGTTTAACATAAACATCGCTTATTTAAGGGGGGAGGATCTCTGAAAAGTGTAAAAAGCATCACTATTAAACCCTAATTTTGGAAACGAACTGTTTATTTCTGATTATAAAGGACATTTCACTGATCTAAACTACTCTTTTCACTCTAAAGAAACTGTTGTCCACAAAAAGATCCCATGTTAAAGGCAAGTCTCTTGTTTAAAGAGTGTATAGTGTCGGACACGAATGTTTTAAGGACAGGCTACATTATTTTTAATTCGTAAATGTAGGACATGCTTGGCTATGGCTGACAATGGATGAACTGTTTTGATCTCATCAGTTCACTTCTTTTCTGATTCAGAGTGGCTGTGAAAGGAGTCTGGAGAAGTTTATCTGGGCCACTGATCACCCCTGCGGCTCTCGCTTGTGTGCCTCTTTATTATGGCAAGGCGTGGTACCAGAAGTAGGTCTTAACCTCTAGTACCCAAAATAACCTTTATCAAAACTGACCAATAAATGAAGGCCTAAATGAGGAATTGAGGAAGACTGCTCGTTATTTACTGTCGGTGTAGGCAAATGTCGTGCACATGAATGCGCTGTTTTTATGTTTGACGGTAAACGTGTGTGAACTGTGAACTTCAGCCTCAAGACATCGGTTTGTCACATACCTGATGTGCACAGTCGTGGCATGTAGTCAAATTCCATGGAGTCTTTCGAGAGACATGCAACCTGTCTTGAGATCTGTGAAAATTCTGCCTGATGGCAGTGTCCGATCCTAAATGTTTGTTGTTGTTGTTGTTGTTGTTGTTGTTGTTGTTTTGTTTTTTATATATATTAAATATATATTATACTTATATTTCATTAAACTGTCATACATTTTATCGTCCATGCACAGTTGATGTATACAAAATATTAGATTTATCAAAAATTGAATATACACGCTTTCTCATTTTAAGTATAAGAGTTTGATTTATTGAACGTGACATTAATGTTTTCTTGTTTTATCTGTGTTTGGTTCCGGTTCGCTACAGCGGTGAGATGTTTTTTTTTGTGTCATACTGCCTCCTTGTGGTTATAGTGCAGTAGCTCGTGTTGCTTCATTCATTCATTCATTCATTTTCTTTCGGCTTAGTCCCTTTATTAATCTGGGGTCGCCACAGCGGAATGAACCGCCAACTTATCCAGCATATGTTTTACGCAGCGGATGCCCTTCCAGCTGCAACTCATCACTGGGAAACATGTGTTGCTTCATATTGTTAGAAATATATTTTCCTGGGTGAGTGAAATATTATATATCCAGGCCCGTAGCCAGCCTATTGAAAGGGGTGGTGCTTTTTCTGAAAAAGTGGACCCTTTTTTGCAGTTATTCACCTCATTTTTCTATTTAATTATTAATTTTAGTGACATTTTAAGAAGTAATGCTTGCTGGATCAACTTGTCAAATGGTGATCATATCCATACTTTTTTGATGCACCACAAATATTTCCTACAAGTGCTCACCATACTATTTTACTACTAAGTATTTATTTATAAATTTGGATTTAAACTGTAAGTTAATCCAATTTTATAAATATTGTTATGAGTTTAGCGTTTAAAAAAATGAATAAAGAAATATGAAAAAATACTTGAATACAGAAATACTGAAAACCTGTTTCCACTGACATCCAGTGTTGGATAAAAAATACTATGGAAGTCAATGGTTACAGGTTTTCAGCTTTCTTCTTAATAAAAGAAGATTCTCTTAAAAGTTTGTAACAGCTAAAAGAATAGTAAACTTTCATTTTTTGGGGAGCTATCCCTTTTAACACTTAAATAACCCACTTTCCTTCGGCTTTATCAAGTCCCTTCTTTATGAGGGGGCACCACAGCGGAATGAACCACCAATTCCTCTGACGTGTTTTACTGGCGTATGCCATTCCCATCGCACACACTTAAATATTTTTTTACATTTATTATCATTATTATTAGGCCTCACAGTGGCGCAGTGGGTAGCACGTTCGCCTCACAGCAAGAAGGTCGCTGGTCGCTGGTTCGAGCCTCACCTGGGTCAGTTGGCGTTTCTGTGTGGAGTTTGCATGTTCTCCCTGT
>CAIGQW010012936.1:2689861-2719095 GCA_903798125.1 Danio choprae | reverse complement strand
GAGCACCTGGAGGAAACCCACGCCAACACGGGGAGAACATGCAAACTCCACACAGAAATGCCAACTGACCCAGCCGAGACTCAAACCAGCGACCTTCTTGCTGTGAGGCGAATGTGTATGAATGTTTCCCAGTGATGGGTTGCGGCTGGAAGGGCATCCGCTGCGTAAAACATATGCTACATAAGTTGGCGGTTCATTCCGCTGTGGCGACCCCAGATTAATAAAGGAACTAAGCCGAAATGAAAATGAATGAATGAAAGAAAAAAAAATAATAATAATAATAATTACAATATTATAACAGACTACCTCTTTACACAAAAAAATATTTATTTAAATAGCTTAAGCTTAGTCGAAATATAAATAATTATTATACCTCTAAGAGAAATAAGCAACAACTATCTCGCAACTTTAACATTACAAAACCACAGTAACAAATGAAGCTGCAAGGGAGAGGTACTTTAAGTCTTATGTATGAGCACTTTCATGTCTTACCACTACTGTTTTATTTACTCTGAAATGATTGTCATACTCTTCTATCATCAGTAGGTGGCGCCATTAACAAAGGTATTCTCAGTAATCTCTCCTGAACTGTTTAGAGCAGAGATGCTCAAACTATAGAGGGCCAAAGTTGGCCCATGGTAACCTGTGATTTGGCCCGCCATACCATCTGAGAAGAGATGGAGAATGATGGGGATGGTTTCAAGATTTTAATGTAACCTTTTATATTTTTTATGTAATTCTTTTAATTGTTTTCATTTTAAGCTACAAAAAGCTAACTGTAATTCATTCATTCATTTCCTTGTTCGGCTTAGTCTCTTTATTAATCTGAGACTAATCTTTATTAGTCTCTTTATTAATCTGGCCGAAAAGAATTTGTTTTAGGATGACATTAAGGATTTACATTCACAGAAATTTCTTATATTTTTACACTGTCGCCTTTTATTTGTTCCACCACATGCTTCAATGTTCCTTTCTCCTTTTGTCATCAGTTCATTCTGCCTGTTCAGTGGAAATACTGTCTTATTTGGATGGACTGAATAACATACACGCCTGGAGTGAACTGGCGGAGGATTAAAGTATTGTTCACACTTTCCCTTTCTCAGGAAGTCAGCGCTGGGCATTTATTTCTCTCATATATCATGATTCACAGAGCTCAGCCTTTTAGAGAGAGATAGAGAGAGGGAGAGAGAGAGAGAGAGAGAGAGAGAGAGAGAGAGAGAGAGAGAGAGAGAGATGTTCAAACCGACACAGACTTTGCATGAGCGTCTCCTGTAGACCTTCTTTGTTTGATGTTGAGTGTTTAAACCTCTCATTTGCGGCATAGCCAAGGCATTGAAGTTCTTCGGGAAAGCCTGCAATTACAGGATGAGTGTTCAGCTCCACTGGTCATCCAGACTGAGCGCGGGCTTTTGTTGTGACGATCACAAATGGTTCCGTCTTTCCTTCGAGTGCGTAATTTCCATTAAGCGCTCTCAAATCCACCGGAAAATGCGCACAGCTGCGGCTTTACACAAACGCCTTTGGCAGGTAATGGGTGTAAAATTGTTGATGAATTAAACAGTGATGTTCAGAGGAAAACTGTGTAACAGATTCCCGGGATCTTTCAGAAATTTAAACCATTCCTGAAATGCACGCATGAAATAGATGTAAACACTATGGTGAAGTACTAGAGTCCGCGGCTAAAAGTCTTTGAATGTGTTAAAGACCTAGCTCACCTAAAAAAATATTTATTTATTGTTACATATAGTAACACTAACATATCTTTTTTGTAGAGTGTTATTCTAATGTTAAAGCCCAATTTACATTTATGCACAACACTAAATAATAAATACCACAAAACAACTTTACCCAACCTATCTATCGTTCTCCATACGGACAACTTTTCTGGTGTGGTCGGTTTGCTTGTTAGCTCACTTTTTACAGGGTTGTACTTGTGATGCAGAGCACTTGGGTTCGAGTCTGGTGAAGCAAAGTTTCACAAAAAAGATAAAGCACTGTAAAACTATGTGCGATTTTTCTCTTACGTTTGCTTTTGAAAACACTATTGGTTGGGTTTAGAGAAGGGTTTAGGTCAGTGGTTCGCTAAGTGATCTGTACGACATGTCCTGCTTTCTCCTGGATGTGTACAAGTAGGATGTGAATCTGAAATGTACAACAAAACAAGCCCTAAGTACACTGTAAAAAGTGATTACTTTGTTTACGTGAAGATTTACAAACTAATTTCGAGGGGATCACGTGCTATGATTGAACACGGCTGGTCTCACATCAACAATCATCGATAGACCAATCAGATGAATCCAAGCCTACATAAATAGCCCATTTTGTCTTACTTCCCTTATCTTCCTTTTTGAAGAATCCCCCCATCCACCCCATCTCCCCCTTTTCCTTCTTTACCAGGGGGAGCTCTCGAAACGTAGCTGATCTCGGATCCCCTTCTATGCTAAATGACCAGGCAGAACCCCTGGGCTCAAGTATCTCAGAGCTCAGGGTTCTCTGCCGGGACAGCATGCCAAACCTGCAATTAGTATCAAGCATTAGCTAAGTGTGAACTTTTGAATTTGCCTTAAAAGCAACAAGTTGGATTTACTTTTAAAAAGTCAGTAAACCCTTTGGCTTAACTTTTATAATTATGCATATAGTTTGCTTAATAATTATATGGCATTGAGTTTACTCGCGCTTTTTACAGTGTAATGTATTGTGCGAAAATGTAGAAGTCGCCCTCTAGTGGATTTGTCATTTGGAATCTGCAACAAAGCGTAACCGGAGCAACGTATTATATGCTTTGCAAAAATGGATCATGCATGTATTTCCACAGTTCACCATTATGATATCTTTAGGGAATAAGCACAACCAATGTTTGTGTTCATCCCAAGTAGCCTGTCATGTAGCATATTCGAATATAATCTCACATGCAGCAGATTCATTGGCTGTTATGCTTTGGCACAGTTAAAATGGGTGTGTTGATACAATCAAAGTTTTTTGTTTTGTGTTTTTGCCCGATTTCCGGCATGATGGCTCAGTGATTAGCACTGTCTTCTCACAGCAAGAAGGTCACTGGTTCGAGTCCAGGCTGCCAGGTGGCATTTCTGTGTGGAGTTTGTATGTACTGCATAGGTTTCATCAAGGTGCTCCGGTTTCTCCCACAGTCCAAAAACATGCGGTATAGGTGAATTGGATAAACTAAGGCCCTGTCCACAAGAACATGCGTATTTTCAAGACCACACTTTTTTCATGCAGTTTTGCTGCTTGTCCACATGAAAACGGAGTATCTGGTGACTGAAACCTGAAACTCTGGGTACAGTGTGGTCATGTGGACCCTACAATTAGAGGTTTCGCCTCATGACATCAGCGTCCGCTCTCCTTTCTCTCCGTTTTCTCTCCGTTTTCTCCTTTCTGAATGGCCAACATGACATTCACACTTAACGCATAACAGGCAAAACAGGCAAACTCTGCACGTGCACAGCAAACGCATCGCATATTTCATGTCGTTCGCACCACAGGATGGTAATCCACCTCTGTTTTTTTCATTTGAATTGACTTGCATGCAATTTGCTCGTGAAAATATTTAATTCCCCATTTGGTGTGAACCCAGCATAATAGTGTCATTATTGCCACCTGTTGGTTTGGAGTGCCCTTAACATGCGTTTTTGCATTTTCATGTGGACAGAGATAAAAAAAAAAAGCAGGGAAAACGGTTTATAAAAATACGTGGAATTGGGCTAAATTGGCCATAGTGTGTGTTTGAATGAGAGATGGGTATTCCCAGCACCGGGGGTTCATGAGTTAATGTACTCCCAGTGCTAGGTTATGGCTGGAATGGCATCTGTTACATAAAACATATGCCAGAGTGATTGGTGGTTCATTCCGCTGTGGCGACCCCTCATAAATTAGGTACTAAGATGAAGGAAAGTGTTAAACATTAAATAATATTCATATTTACCTGTGCTTCACATGCATTCAAACGTGTGTGAACAAGTGCTTACATGCTCTTCCTTACGTCACCCTTACTAATGAAGGGAGGATGAGATTGAAGTTTGGAATTTAATTAAGTTTGGAGAGGCGGGAAGCAGCAGAGCCTTCCACTTGAGTTCTCTTTCTCTCTCTCTCTCTCTCTCTCTCTCTCTCTCTCTCTCTCTCTCTCTTTTATTGTGGGCTGCAAAACCTTGTTGAAAACACCAGAGAGCTCTTTGAGATAATGAAGTTCAAGGTTCCATACAGACTGAACAACAGGAGCTCTGCACACTCATCAGGGAAACATCTCTCACTCTATAAATTCAGACTTTATGTGCAACGTAAAATATCTGAAATGAAACATACAAGTCATTGTCATCCAATCTATTTTTACTGAAATACCTCAATCAGAAAGACTATAAAATTACAGAACTTTAAACGTTTTATATTAGTATGTTTAAAGGAAACAAATAGTCAGATTTCTGAAAGATCACTATAGGAAGAAAGGAAATCGGATTCACATTACAAGAAGGAGTGAAATTCAAATTAAAATATGTTGAAAGAGAAAACCAGATGAAATAGTATAACATAAAATTATGGTTTTTAATACATTTCATCAAAATAAAGTGTCTGTTTCATCAAAGAAGAATACACAAATTGAAATATTTAATTACCCCTGTGTTCAATCATGTTATATCAATAAATCAATAAAAATAATACGTAATAATATGTAAATGTGTCAAATGATTGTGCAAATGAACCAAAATATGTCACATATCCACAAAAAAATAAGTAGCTGTAGTCCTTTTAATCATAAACCAACACAACAATAATTGGAATAGAAGGACAATAACAGCCAAGCATCATCACAACCGGATTTGTCATTAGACACTGACAAACAATTAGAAACATTCACATTTATCATTATTGTTATTAATAATGTTAACGGAAATAAGACAGTTTAAACAGTACAATATTTTATTGTGGGGCTGCACGATGGCACAGTGGGTAGCACGATCGCCTCACAGCAAGAAGGTCGCTGGTTCGAGCCTCGGCTGGGTCAGTTGGCATTTCTGTGTGGAGTTTGCATGTTCTCTCCGTGTTGGCGTGGGTTTCCTCTGGGTGCTCCGGTTTCCCCCACAAGTCCAAAGACATGCGGTATAGGTGAATTGGGTATAGGCTAAATTGTCCGTAGTGTATGTGTGTGAATGGGTGTGTGTGGATGTTTTCCAGTGATGGGTTGCAGCTGGCTAAATATGCTGGATAAGTTGTCGGTTCATTCCGCTGTGGCGACCACAGATTAATAAAGGGACTAAGCCGAAAAGAAAATGAATGAATGAATGAATGTGGAGTGTTTTTTTTTCTCAACATCTCAGCTCAATACAAATGATGTAGTAAGTGTGTGTTTTCTGTTTCATTTTATTGACATCTTTGTTTCATTCTGTACGGAGTCTTCCTGGGGTGTTGTAAAGGCTGCTGTGGGAGGAAGTTTTGGGGTGTTAAAGCAAAAGAAAGGAAAAGACCCCTGTAATTCCCTCTCAGAGGACCGCAGCTGTCAGAGGAGTCGGTCTGTAAATGGCTGCCAGCTGTAGGAAGCATAAAAACTGACTCCAGCTTTCTATCTGAAACTTTCTTCGCTTCTTTTCTCACACACATATATAGTACATGAACACCCACTAACATTTAGCATGTGCTACGAGCGATCTAATGATTTCTCATGATGTTTCCGCATTTCATGGCTTGATCTTTACTCCTTCATAAGTGTGTCTGACATCTGACCTTGAGTCTCGATCTTTTCCTCTGAAAGGATCCCAGTTCACAGCAGGTTCTTCTGCAGAAATAAAGCATTCTGCTAGAGAGTATATTCGCTTCCACACCACACCACCAAACCTTCACCTTTCACCTCCACCTTCACTGACTTCTGCACACACTTTGGCTTCAATCTTTCTCCAGTTTGTAATGTTTCCTATCAGACCCGGATAAATTAAACTTGCTTTCATTGATAAAATAAAACTTTGGAGCAGTTCTGTCCACACAACATGCTTCTCGGGAATGGCGAGTCTAGTGTTTTGATTCTTTTTGCTGATAAAGGTTTGGTGACTGCAGGCTTTCAATCCAGAGTCTCTTAAATGTCCAGACATGCTCAGGAAATGTCCAGATTCTCTGCATTATCCTGCCCTCTTGTGCATTTGTCTTTAGTGGATGACCAGCCTTTCTGGTAGACTTGAATGTTTGACATTGAAAAGGTGCAATATTCTAGAAATCACAGATTTATATCGACCGGTTTCTCTTGCTAGGGCTGAAAGGGTCCTTTTGGGCTTCATATGGACAACCTGTGGTTGTAGGGTTTCAGTCACTTTAGAACAGCTCATCATCTTGCAAAGACATTTTGCAACACAGACTCATTGGAAATTTGTGCTTCGGGCAACATTTTTGCCAAACTGCAAAAACATACTTAAAAATACAGTTTTTAATCAAATTAATGCTACTAGGCTTTTCGAAATGAAATGATGAAAAATTTGTCCGAAAGTTCATCTTGAGTTCATTTCAGCAGATTGAAATTGAAAGGATTGTTTGGCTGCATTAATTAGAGCAACCGGAGCCGGGAACACTTCCCAAAAGACATTATAATTTGAAGAGCATCTGCGCTTATGTTAGTCTGTTTTTCATTATCCTGAGGTCTCCATAATCCTAGACCAGGCCGTATCCTGTGCAGATGCTGTGTCAGTCATGGAGGAGTGAAGAGCCTGAAAAACCCCAGGGATAGACAAGTCTCCACATTGATCTCGTGGGCCAGCCTGTACACCTGCCAGTGACCTACTCACACCTGCAGCTTCTCCAGCCCAGCGCCTAGACTGCAGCTCTGCACAGGAAGTTTGGCCAGAGGTTTCTCTCAAGTTTTTTTTTACCTTCACTTTCGTCGTTTGGTGAAGTTTTGTTCTATGCCACTGTCGACACTGCCTTGCTTGGTAGTGGGACTTGTGGAGCTGCACATCGATGGATTTGCTCTTCAGTGTTTGGACTTTCAGCAGTGAAAATTAAACCACACTGAAATAAACTAAACTGAAATTCAACTCTGAAATCTGGACTGACAGTTTTAATTTCAATTTACTGGAACTTCTATGTTAAGCTGCTTTGACACAATCTACATTGTAAAAGCGCTATAGAAATAAAGATGAATTGAATTGAATTGAATTAAACATTTTGAGGAGCTCATTTTGGCTCCTAAACATGTTTGAGCTATCATTGGTCCGTGGAGATTATGCAATTGATGGATGGGTGTGGAACTCTGCACAGCGCATATTCAGAAGTATGAAAGCTGCACTTCCTAAAATTTCTTCAACGTTTGCTGAATAAAAAAAGAGCCAATTCGCCTCTTTTTTTGTTTTTTTGAAAAGATCGATGCCACTGTCAGATGTTTATATATCGGTTCATCTCTCATAACCAGCACAGTTGTTGTGTTTTTGGGTACACACGAGCTGCCTCCTGCAACGTGCGAGTGTCGTAGTGCTCGAAAACAGTATATCGACGCTAATAGTATGCCGACCCTAACTCTAAACCCTAACCCTAACAAACAAAATTTACCCAGAGCAATATATATTTTTTTTAAAGGAGGCTTTATTTCCAATGAGCCTGGGCTTAAAGTTTGGCTGCTAGTTAATAAGGTTTTTCAAAAAATTAAGGAAATTACCACTATATACCAGATTAAAACCAATAACTAGGAGGAATCTGAAAGCGTTCTCTAATTCTGATCAGTTTTTTATTGAAATATTGTATTCAATTTTTTACACTGTTTCAGAATACATGCAGTATAACTCATGAAATATGCTTAAAAATGCTCTTTTACTCCTGTATGGATCAAAACCAATCTTGATCTCTATTTCCGATCTCCACTATTCCAGAAATGCTCACTTGAGCATTTTCCACTGCTTTTGCAATTCAATTTAAAGCTATTTGATATGCATCTACTCTGAAAGTTGCTAAAAATATAATGGCATAGCTTCTTCAGAATAGGACGTGTTGTGTTTTCTGTGGAGCTCTTTATGGCAGTGTTTTCTTCCTCTGTTTTCTGGATTTCTGGCTGCTGTGTGTCAGAACAAGGGGCACAGAGGCAGCTGTTTCTCTGGGTAACATGAACGTGCTTCACAGGAATGTGTTCATTTCTTCTGAACAGCTGTGTTGGAGTGAAGGGGCTCCTCTTCTCTTAATGAACTCCATCAATGCGTTCAGTCTCTTCTCATTCTTCATTGCCTCTCGAGCCTCCAGCAGCGACCAGGGTGGTATTCTGCTATACTGAAGACCTCAATATTACAACTTTTCATTTAAAAAGGTAGTTGTTGGTTAAATAAAAATTTAAGGGGGCCTATTATGGCCCTTTTTACAAGACATAAAACAAGTCTCTGATGTCCCTAGAGTGTGTATGTGAAGTTTCAGCTCAAAATACCACACAAATAATATTTTTTAACCCTTTAAAGCTGACCCTTTTAGGCTTTGCTCCAAATTGTGCCGTTTTGGTGACTGTCGCTTTAAATTCAAATGAGATTAAGCTCTTTTCAAATGAGGGCGTGGCTACAAATGCCTAAGCCTCAGCATAGAAGTGGCTCGGAAGAAGGCAGTCTGTGGAGACTACAGTGTTCATTTGTGCATCCATTTGAAATACACCGTAGTCTCTAACATTATCTTTGCCAGGTATGAAACTGAGCTTCTCACTCAGGGCTGTTTATGCTAATGAGGGTGAGATCGTCACTAATGAGCAGGGCTTTCCCCCTCTGATGACATGTACAACGAGAGAATGTCAATCAAAGTGTTTCTGCAGACTGTTTTAATGAAGCGTGATTCATAATAATTAATGAATAATTAATTTTAACCATTATATGCTGGCCATATTCACATACTGTTGCCTCACAACTGTGTTTATACCCTTTATAAAAGTAATGTTTGCATAATAGATCCTCTTTAAATGTACCGTTTTGGTCTCCTGAGCTTCATCAGACTTTGATATGGAGATATCTTTTCCTGTCATTTCTTCAGGTGAGTTTGAATCGGGCAGCACGGTGGCTTATTGGTTAGCACTGTCGCCTCACAGCAAGAAGGTCGCTAGTTTGTGCCAGTTGGCATTTCTGTGTGGAGTTTGCATCCGCTGCGTAAAGCATATGCAGGAATAATTGGCAGTTCATTCCGCTGTGGTAACCCCTGATAAATACGGGACTTAGCTGAAGCAAGATGAATGAGTGAATGAGTTTGAATCATTTGGAAAGAAGAAAAAAAAGTCCAAAATATTTATAACTGCGTTCATATAAAATCCCTGTAACAGCAGACTGAGCTTCATATGAGGAAGTATTAGCCACTGTCTGTTTCCTGCTAAAGAGAATGAGATGTATTGTCAGTAATGTCTGGCCTGTCTGTTGTGTTTGTGCTTGTGCCAGTTTTCAGTCTGTTCTGCACTCATGAATAGAGGTGTAATCGGCTGAAAGAGGAATCAGTTGAGTGTGAAACATGCAGGTTTGCGCAGCGCTGAACAAAGACTAGCTCTAATACTCTTTCTTTGTTTAAAGCACTTCAGAATCTTTAAGATTTCTCAAAGCTTAAATCTAGTTGTGCTGAAATCTAACCTCAGGCATTAAAGCAATGAACACTGTATGATCTCATGTCAAAACAAAGAGAAATGATTGTTGAATTGTTTCTTTGAACTCCCACTCTTATTTAACATGAATCATAGTAAATAGATGAGTCAGGATGTACAGCTTTTATTACTGATAGATAGCTAACAATTAAATATAATGATGGTTTCAATACATGTAAAACAAAAAGCACGTAAAATTAATTACTAAAAGGTCAAGCAAGAAGGTCGCTGGTTCGAGCCTCGGCTGGGTCAGTTAGCATTTCTGTGTGGAGTTTGCATGTTCTCCCTGTGTTGGTGTGGGTTTCCTCCGGGTGCTCCGGTTTCCCCCACAAGTCCAAAGACATGCTGTATAGGTGACTTGGGTAAGCTAAAATTTTACCTAGTGTATGTGTGTGGATGTTTCCCAGTGATGGGTTGCATCTGGAAGGGCATCCGCTGCGTAAAACATATGTTGATTAAGTTGGCGGTTCATTCCGCTGTGGCGACCCCAGATTAATAAAGGGACTAAGCCGAAATGAAAATGAATGAATGAATGAATGAAATATTAGTAAATCTCAGAGCCTTTTTTCAGCTCTTTTATTCAGTTATGTCAAATTACTCCACAGAGAAACTACACATTGATTTATTACAGGATGAACACACAGATTGAAAATACACGGTCTTGGTTGTCAGTACATTAATATAAGATGTAACACAGATTTCAGGCTACACTGAAAGTCAAGTTCTTGTTCAATATGTTGCCATTTGAGAGTTTTCCATACTGTAGTGTGTTAATCTGTATTTGAATTACTTACTAAGTGAATTACTTACTTAATTAAGTTGAGAAACCTTTTTTATCCTTATAATAGTTTTATTTAATTAATTACTTTATTTAATTAATAACGCTTTTGTGTGTGTGTGTGTGTGTGTGTGTGTGTGCGTGTGTGCGTGCGTGCGTGCATGCGTGCGTGCGTGTGTGTGTATGTATATATAAATATATATATATAGGCAGCACAGTGGTGCAGTGGTTAGCGCTCTCGCCTCACAGCAAGAAGGTTGCTGGTTCGAGCCTCGGAGCTTCGGGTCAGTTTGCATGTTCTCCCCGTGTTCACGTTGGTTTCCTCTGGGTGCTCCGGTTTCCCCCACAAGTCCAAAGACATGCGCTATAGGTGAATTGGGTAAGCTAAATTGTCTGTAGTGTATGTGTGAATGGGTGTGTATGGGTGTTTCCCAGTGATGGGTTGCAGCTGGAAGGGCATCCGTTGCATAAAACATATGCTGGATAAATTGGCGGTTCATTCCGCTGTTGCGACTCCAGATTAATAAAGGGACTAAGCCGAAAAGAAAATGAATGAAAGAATATATATATATAGTTCCGTAGAACAGGTGACTTTTTATTATTTTATTTTAGGTGACTTTTTTATTCTACAACAGAACGCTAAAAAATATTTTTAGGAGAAAGTGTGGTCCTTGGTGCTTCATGAAATGCAAGTCTTGGCTCTGAGATGAACATGTACAGGCAAAACAAAATTAATATCACAAACACTCAAAAAATGACTTTTGCTGCTTGTTCAAACTACTTATTTAAATTGAGTTGAAGCAACACAATTCCTAAGTTTTTGCGCACAACTTAATGTTTTGTTTAATTCACTTAAATTTGTAAAAACAATTACGTTATCTTTATAGATTTGTGTTGGGACAACATGAAGGAATTGTGTGAAACCCAGCATTTTTTTTTTTTTTTGTGAAGTTTATTTCGAGAGGATCACGTGCTTATGATTGCTGCGGTCCCGCATTATCCAATTCATGATTCACCAATCAGACGATTCCTAAGCCACTATAAATACCCTAAGTTTCATATCACAGCCATCTTCGTTTTGAAGAATCCCCCCTTCCACCCCTACTCCTCCTTTCCTAGATGGGTGACACGGTGGCCCAGTGGTTAGCACTGTTGCCTCACAGCAAGAACGCCACTGGTTCTAGTCCTTACCAAGCCAGCTGACGTTTCTGTATGGAGTTTATACCTTCTCCCCATGCTCACGTGGCTTTTCACCAGGTTCTCGGGTTTCCTCCCACCGTCCAAAAACATGCAACTTAAGTTAATTGACTAATCCAAATCGGCATCATAGACATGCTCCTAGTAAGTAGTCATCTCAAGAGCAATCACTATCTGTTCATTAGCTACTACAGCAGGGGAGTTCTCGAGATCTACCTAAGCTCAAACTCCCCTCTCGCCTTGCAAACAGGAGGGAGCCCCGGGCTCGAGGATCTATGAGCTCAGGGCTCTCTCCCGGGACAGCATGCCAAACAAGCTTTATAACCAATCATCAGCTAAGTGTGAACTCTTGAATACAGGATATCAAGGACCTGCTCAAAAGTGTTTGTCAGGCTGTGGATTATAATAGTTAATATAACAGATAATAGTTGTAAATAATGTTCACTTTCTTCCACCGACATGTCCTTTCTTTTCACAAGACCTCAGTGTATCGTCAGGAAACTTTATATGGATTTTTTTTTTACTCTTACAGTAACAGTAGCAGTTGACTTGTATTTTATGCAAAACCAAGGACTACAGTTTCCATTTAAAAATCTTTCCCACATCTTCTTTACTGAATAAAAAAGTCATAATCTTGAAGATCTTTGTTTCAGTATACTGTAGGAACGCAAGTCAACGATAAATGGAATATAAATGTAAAAACAAAACATTGAGAAAACTCATCATCTCTATTACTGGATTTAAGCTATAGTTTACATTCAGCACAATCAAATTAATTAATTAATATTTTACCCCTTTGTCTCTTTTAACTTGTATCTTTTGTTTTGGAAAGTGATATTCTTCTGACTCCACTGTTTTGCACTTGTTTTTTTATCATATGAAGGTCAGAAAGTATCTGCTTTGTCTTTGCTGTTGTAGACACAACAGAATGTGCTCAACATGAGACAAGCTAATCAAGATTTATATTATCATGCCCCAGCCTAACACTGGCCTTCAAACACTTTTAAATGAAATAAAACAACACTAATCACACGCTAATTTCAGATCCTATATAAAGAATGATTCTGTTTCTTGTATTCCCTGTGAAATGATGATGTCTACGATTCATTATGATGTGTGAGCTTAAACAGCAACAACAACAAACAATTCTAGAGAAATATTTTAGGGGAAACGTAATCTTTTGTGTTTAATCCACTTCAATTTGTTATGTTAACTGGATTTGGGATAACATGAATGAATTGTGTGGAACCCTGCAATTTTACAATGCATAAAGCTTTGGAGTAAAGTCTAATTAGGTAATAATAATGCATTTTTTAAAGTTGCAAACACAAAATAATAACGAGCAATATGTGACTTAAGTATTAAACTGTTCACAGATTAAACTCTTGGAATTATGTGTGAAGTTTCACAAACTAATTTCGAGAGGAGCACGTGATATGATCGACTACAGCTGATCCTTATTGCTAATCATTAGCTAGCCTATCAGATCATTCCAAAAGTACTATAAATATCCTGCCTAAATCTTATTTTTGGAAACCACCCCAACACCCCCCCCCCCCTATCCTTTCCTTCTCCATCCTCCTCAATTTTATGATCGGGCGACACGGTGGCTCAGCGGCCGGCGCTGTTGCCTCGCAGCTGGAAGGCCGAAGGTTCAAGTTCTAATTGAACCAGTCGGCACTCTCTACACAGAGTTTGCATGTTCTCCCCGTGTTCTCGTGGGTTTTCCCCGGGTACTTCGGTTTCCTCTCACAGTCTAAAAACATGTACATAAATGTATCGTAATAACAGTCATAAGCACTTAAACCATACATACTGAACCAATTCTCAGTGTATTAAAAAAAAAAAAACGAATTGGGGGCTCTCGAGAAATACCTGATCTCGTATCCCTCCTAATGCTCATTGACCAGGCGGGAACCTTGGGCTCATCTGTCTTCGAGCTCAGGATTCTCTCCCAGGACAGCATGCCAAACCTGCTATCATAGTTGAGCATTATCTAAGTGTGAACTCTTGAAACAGTATTAAAAGCATTAAAAATGCAAAACGTGTGTGCTTTTTGATATCTCACTGTAAAAAAAAATCCACTCAAACGATTTGTGTTGGGACAACATGAAGGAATTAAGTGAACTTATTGGTTTTTACAAGTTTAAGTGGATTGAACATGAAACAGTTGCAACCCAGGCTCATTCTGAAAATGTACAGCTATATACATTCCTGGAGAGTGCCAAATACATCCCAGGAGGTACGTTTTTTTGCAGTTTTTGTTTTCGTGAATCCACCAGAGGCCGCTGTGTATGCTTTTTGAGATCTTACATTTCTCTCGCGAGTGCCATTCGCGCCTGCTGTTCTCGCATAAATCCACCAGAGGCCGCTGTCGACTGACTGACTGACTGACTGACTGACCCACCCTCCACCCTAAACCCAACCAATAGTGTTTTCAAAGCACCGATTGACCCACCCGCCCACTCATTTATCCCTAAACCCCGTAGCATTCGTTTTAAAGACGAAATGCAGCCATACGTACTTCTGGCTACATAATTCGCGATCTCCAGAAATGCATTTAGGGTTACGTTACCATTAAGTTGTACCAAAAAACCCTCAAGAATTGTGTTGTAGCTTATTATAGATCATTAGTTTGAACAAGCTTTTATTAACTAATATAGTTAACTAATGTTAACAAGTGAAACTTTACTGTAATGTACTCACTTTACATGATCACTCTCCGAAATAAAGCTATGAGAGCTTTCACTGGGGTAATAAAAGAACTAAAAGAGTTCATATTGATATTTCAAAGGTACACAAAAAAATGCTGGGTTTCACACAATTCCTTTATGTTGTCCCAACACAAATAGATTAAGCTAACTTGTTGTTTTTATTTTGAGTGTACCTTTAAGAGGGAAATATTTTTACACTTTAGGTACTAATATGTACACTTAAGGCACCAACATGAACCCTTTAAACCCTTTTTCCATCTCTCATATCTTTATTTCTGAGAATGAATGAATACATGATATATCTGAAGGCGAAATAGTTTCTCAGACTTTCTTTAGATGACATCATTAGATCATATCAGCTTGTGCATGCATGAGCTCATGTCTTCACTTCCACTGATTCTCTAAATGAAGAGAGCAGAGTGTACATCTACAGAAACACTGTGATGTGATTTCCTCACACACTTCTCACAACATGAGGCACATAAAAGGCCCCTGTTGACCAATTCTTTCCAGGGTCTGATGAGTTATACACATGTAACATGCACACACACACACACACTGGTTCGGGGACATGTTTTATGGAGACTTTGCATAGACATAATGATTGTTATACTGTATACAGACTGTATATTCTGTCCTCTTTCCTCAACCCTCACAGAAAACATTCTGCAGTTTTATATTTTATAAATACTTCTTTCTAGATGATTTAAAAAAGAAAATTTTTTAAAAAGTATGATTTTTTAAAAAAGATGTTTAGCCCAACAAGTAAAATTCAACAGATTGATTAAACAGATGTTTTTCTGTTAGAATTTTATTCATTTATTCATTTTCTTTTCAGCTTAGTCCCTTTATTAATCTGGGGTCGCCACCGCGGAATGAACCGCCAACTTATCCAGCATATGTTTTACGCAGCGGATGCCCTTCCAGCTGCAACCCATCACTGGGAAACATCCATACACACTCATTCACACTCATACACTACGGACAATTTAGCTTACCCAGTTCACCTATACCGCATGTCTTTGGACTTGTGGGGGAAACCGGAGCACCCGGAGGAAACCCACGCAAACACGGGGAGAACATGCAAACTCCACACAGAAATGCCAACTGACCCAGCCGAGGCTTGAACCTGCGACCTTCTTGCTGTGAGGCGATTGTGCTACCCACTGCGCCACCACATCACCCCTATTAGAATTTTAATAGATTTTGATATTTTTTAATTCAGGTTCATTTCAGGATTTTTTGAGGAACAGAATGTTGATTCAGCAGAGTTTATTTGAAATTGTATTTGACTAATTCTAATTTAAATGTTTTATTGTCATTTTATTTGCAACTTTTAAATGTTTCTGATTAAATCATCATATTACATTTATTTCTGAATGATTATGTGACACTGAATACTTGAATTTTGGTGGTAATATATATATATATATATATATTATTTATTTATTTATTTATTTTGATAGGTCTCTTGTTAACTAATATAATTAACTAATGTTAACAACTAAAACATTATTGAAAAGTGTATTAAAACTATTTTAAATTTGTGGAATATTATTACACATATATATATATATTCATTCATTCATTCATTTTCTTTTCGGCTTAGTCCCTTTGTTAATCTGGGGTCGCCACAGCGGAATGAACCGCCAGCTTATCCAGCATATGTTTTACACAGCGGATGCCCTTCCAGTTGCAACCCATCACTGGGAAACATCCATACACACTCATTCACACACATACACTATGGACAATTTAGCTTACCCAATTCACCTGTACCGCATGTCTTTGGACTAGTGGGGGAAACCGGAGCACCCGGAGGAAACCCACGCCAACACAGGGAGAACATGCAAACTCCACACAGAAATGCCTACTGACCTAGCCGAGGCTCGAACCAGCAACCTTGTTGCTGTGAGGCGATTGTGCTACCCACTGCGCCACCGTGTCGCCCTATTTAAAGAGTTATATTTTGAAAATCTATATTTCTAAGACAAGCATTTCTCTGTGATTGTCTTCGAAACTGTCTGATAAAGAAAACCAAAACACTCGCCATTTTCCCAACACAGTATTATCTTCCTCGAGCAGAACGCCACACAAAACTCTGCTGACATTTTCTGCTCTGTACTTTTCCATTGCTTTACTGCCTTTTTGTTTGCAAACAAATGCACGAAATCAAGCGGAAGACGTGGATTAGGCATGTCAGAACAAGAGCTGGACAACCAACAAAAGCTTGTATGCCCATAACAAATGACGGATGTTCACTTGGATTAAGCGCATGGTATAAAACGATCAGTTCCTGTAATGTTGCTCAGACAGTAGAGCGAAATGGATGTACTCATTGGGACAATCAGTGAAAATGACTAAATGTTCAGCCATCATTATTTTTGCAGTCATGTTTAGTGACCTGCTGGCGCAGATCTTATAGGATTGAGCTCTTTGTTTGTCTCAAACTGACAGTACAGGAGCTGAGAAACACTGAGCTAAGTTTAATATAGTAAACGGACAAAAATGAGCGCAAGAGTGCACCCAAGTATACAGTATAAGCATAAATCTAACTTGATAATCAGAAGCAGCTAATCTATTAACAAACACTTGCACAAAATAGTTTCACTGCATGCTTTCAGTGCATGTTTCAGTGCATTTTTTGCCTCTTAAAGTTGGAATAAAAACATAATTCACTCTTCAAATTTTTTTTTCCAATTGTATATACTGTAGTGGGTGGTACAATGGGTAGCACAATCGCCTTACAGCAAGAAGGTCGCTGGTTCGAGCCTTGGCTGGGTCAGTTGGCATTTCTGTGTGGAGTTTGCATGTTCTCTCAGTGTTCGCGTGGGTTTCCTCTGGGTGCTCCGGTTTCCCCCACAAGTCCAAAGACATGCGCTATAGGTGAATTGGGTAAGCTAAATTGTCCGTAGTGTATGAGTGTGTGTGTGTGTGTGTGTGAATGAGTGAGTGTGTATGGATGTTTGCCAGAGATGGATTGTGGCTGGAAGGGCATCCGCTGCGTAAAACATATGCTGGATAAGTTGGCGGTTCATTCCGCTGTGGCGACTCCAGATTAATAAAGAGACTAAGCCGAAAAGAAAATGAATGAATGAATGAATGAATATACTGTAGTGCTTGTTATAAACTATGTACAGTTGAAGTCAGAATTATTAGCCCTCCTGAATTATTAGCCCCCTGTATATTTCCCCCCCCAATTTCTGTTCAACGGAAAAAACAATTCAGCACATTTCTAAACACAATAGTTTTAATAAGTCATTTCTAATAACTGATTTCTTTTATCTTTGCCATGATGACAGCACATAATATTTGACTAGATATCTTTCAAGATACTAGTATTCAGCTTAAAGTGACATCTAAAGGCTAAACGAGGTTAATTAGGGTAATTGGTCAAGTTATGGTAATTGGGCATTTTGTAAAGATGGTTCGTTCTGTAGATCAAGAAAAACAAATTGCTTAAGGGGGCTAATAATATTGACCTTAAAATGGTTTTAAAAAATAATCGAAATTGTGTATCACCTCTTAACTGGTTGGTTTGGTTCAGACTTATAATTTTTTAACAAACACTTTTCCACTTTTTTTTTTTTTTTAAATCATTTAATGAGATGAGTTTCTGTCTAAACATCTTCTATACCAAAAGACAATGCACAGACGTGACCTCAGGGCCAATCTCAGTGAGAACAGTTTAGTCACTTAAGATAAATGAACCTGAGGGGCAGAAATCTGATCTTTGAGCACTTGTTACACCGTCCTTAAACAGGCCAGTCCTGTTGACCCCCGAACTCCATGGCCTCTGTCTGTTTCGGGCAGGTCTAAAAAGGGTTATCAGCTGTAAATCTGTTTAGGCCTTGTCCGTTGGTGCAAACGGAGTGAGCAAACGTTATACTAACAAAAGAGTTTGAATACTGACAAAAGCACTCGAGGCTGAGCAATTATTCATTGCCGCAGTAAATATGCTAGCTAACAACATAGTAATGCCTAAGACCGATTGAGGCTTCCTTAAATAATAATAAAGCAAATATTGTCAGAGCAAATATCCCTACCAATAAATCAACTCAATCTACAGCCCAATTCCAAAAACTTGAAGGCATTTTGTATAATCAAGAATATGTGACGTGCTCATTCTCTTTTACCTTTATTTAATTGGCAAAACTACAAGGGAAACATTCAGTTGTTTTTGCTGACACAATAAACTGTGCATTGTGATTTTAAAGGCTACAACACACTCCAAAATAGTTGGGACAGAAGCATGTTTAAACCAGCACAGCCTCACTGGAAATACATCCTTTAGCCTATATTTTTTGTGAAATGGCGGACATTTTATTGTATTTTTGCGGTAACTTGCCGGCAGCACGATTGTTGTTTTAAGATTGTCAATGCTGGAAATCTTTTCTTTGTACTTTTGTTAATTAACTACAAGATCAAGAGCATATACAGATCACAGGCTCTTGGCATGTGTTGCATTATTCAAAAATCACAACTTTGAGTTGCACAAGTTAATTGTATCGTGATAATCACAAGCAGGTACTCTATACCGACTATACGTGCACAGAATAGTTTCAGTGCATGATTTTTGGGCTCTTTAAAATGGGACAAATACAACACAATCTCACGGCAATTTGAAACTTTTTGATTTAGTGGCTAATTCCTATGAATTCATATGATCTCATTCATACAATTTAGTATGATTTGCTCATCCCCCTATGACGGTTGGGTTTAGGGGTGGGTTGGGTTGGGTGCTATGCCTCCTTTTTAAAATCGTACATTTTCGTACGACTGAACTCTAAACTGACAAAGCGTAAAATACTTACATTTCCTCGTGGGATCAGGCTGGACAAACACCAATAAATGGACTACTGCAAACCTTAGATCACGTTTCACAGTTAGTTTAAATAACCTCCCCCTTAAAGCTTTGCATTTGAATGGGGAAACTAATTCATTTTGAGCTTGTTGAGCTGTTATCTGTGTTTTAAATCTACATTGCATCACAGGTACATGTCGAATATGACCACATTAGAGTTCAGGTTGCAGAGGTAAAATCTTTAATTATTTTCTCCATAGGGAAACTGATTTTTAACAAAAACCTTTAAACTTGTTCAGTGCCTAAACAACATTGCATTTGTTGTGAATCGCTTTGAGTCTCAAAAAATACAATTTAAGCATGTAAAATGAGATAAAACACAATGTTTGTGTAAGCAAATGTGTTTTATTCATTCATTCATTCATTTTCTTTTCGGCTTAGTCCCTTTATTAATCTGGGGTCGCCACAGCGGAATGAACCGCCAACTTATCCAGCATATGTTTTAAGCAGCGGATGCCCTTCCAGCTGCAACCCATCACTGGGAAACACCCATACACTTCCATTCACACATACACCACGGACAATTTAGCTTACCCAATTCACCTATAGCACATGTCTTTGGACTTGTGGGGGAAACCGGAGCACCCAGAGGAAACCAACGCGAATACGGGGAGAACATGCAAACTCCACACAGAAATGCCAACTGACCCAGCCGAGGCTCGAACCAGCGACCTTCTTGCTGTGAGGCGATCGTGCTACTCACTGCGCCACTGTGCAGCCCCAAATGTGTTTTAATTGTACGTTTATAATGCTGTTGAATATGTTTAGTGTGAGGTGAAATATACTTGGTATGATAAAGCATCATCCTTTTAGTGTCACTCATCAGCCAACGTTTTCAGAATTACGCTGTTTTATGCGATAAAAGGTATCTTTTCCATGTTAAAAGGAGATTTTGTCCTAACCATATGTGACAGTGACTCGCAAAATGTTTATTTTGGAAATGCTTTCTATTTCCGCGATGTCGCAGCAAAGCAACAACATATGCTACTTCGACAAAGATCACCTCAGGTACAGGTTATGCGCTTTATTTAGTGTTAAATGCTCCCAATGTGAGTTTAAATACCATTTTAGGTGACATTTAATGCCATACTACTGAAAGCAGCAGTAGATTCACCTCAGATCTTGAACTAGCAGACAGATATTAAAGAGGTTTAATATGTATTAATTAGATTAAAAGCTCATTTTGTTGGGAGTGCAGTGGCTGGTATTTAAATGTTTCCGTTGTGTAGTTTTTGGTGCAGACAGCCAAATTGCTTGTCGCTGGAATCTTGTTGTTAGGAGATGGTGGTAGAGTTGTACTTGAATGAAACTAATGACAAACCAAACCAAACTGAAGGGAATTTAGTAAATTCTTCTACAGATTCTCGTCGTCTGTAGTGTTTTGTTTTTTCTCCTGCTCTCCTGTCCACACCTAGATGAGGAGGCCTGCCGTGGTCATGGAGACTCTGGTTGTTGTGTGCTGTGCTCCTCGAATGTGTGTCAGAGCAGGACGACACACTCTTTTTAAAGCCCTGCCAAGTGTTCCAGCTTTGCTCTGACCTTTACAGCTTCACTGTGCTGCATCAGAGAAACTGCACTGTGCTACTTGGGATTACAAAAGTACCAAACATGACCGTACAGTGTAGAGTTTCCTTGTTTTTTTTTGGTGACTTATGAGAATATCAAGATGGTTGCTGTGAAATGGCCACTATTTAAGGATAAAGTACAAAGACAAAAACTTAAAGAAGATTTCTGAAGGCTCTTGCACATGCATGTATGCGAGTTAACCACTGTTTTCTTGGTGTTTGTTTGAGAAATTCAATTCAGTTCAATTCAAGTTTATTTATATAGCGCTTTTTACAATGTAGATTGTGTCAAAGCAGCTTAACATGTTCTAGTAAACTCCTGGTTTCAGAGTTGAAGTTCAGTTTAGTTCATTTTAGTTCGGTGTGGTTTAGGTTTTACTGCTGAAAGTTCAAACACTGAAGAGCAAATCCACCGAAGCACAGCTCCACAAGTCCCGATCCGAGCAAGCCAGTGGCAACAGTGGCGAGGAAAAAAACTTCACCAATTGACGAAGTGAAGGGAAAAAAAACAAAAAAACTCCTGGGCAATCTCCCTGTGTGGAGCTGCAGTCTAGGTGCCGGAGGCTGGAGAAGCTGGACGTACATCGTGGAAAAGCTGCAGGTGTGGTTAGGGCACCGGCGGGAGGTCAGGCTGGCCCACAGGATCAATGCGTGGACTCGTTTGTCACTGTGGCCTTTCAGGAATCTGCACTCCATTCCTCTATGACCATCACAGCATTAGCTCAGGATACGGCCTGGTCCAGGATACCTTGGGATCATCTCTTCACAGGTCTTGGATCGCATCAATGGCGCTGCATAGCCTGTAGGGGCCTCGGGATGAGTATCCCCAGGTGGAAATATAAAATAAAGAAAATAATTAGCGTAGCTGCTGTTCATAGTGTATTTAAACGAGATGCAAAAATGGATTGTTATAGATGAAAATAGCAGTTATATAAACAAACATAGAAACAAACATGTAAAGCATATGAGAGTTTGCATGTCTGGTGCATTGAGACAGGAGGAGTGTGTTCTACAGGTGGTTGTCAAGCCAGCTCACCTGTGTGGAGCACACTCATGCATCACACCGTTATGCGATGCATTGACTGTATGCTTTACTAAAAACATAGGTCTTTAATCTACTTTTAAACTGAGAGAGTGTGTCTGAGCCTCGGACATTATCAGGAAGGCTATTCCAGAGTTTAGGAGCCATAAATGAGAAGGCTCGACCTCCTTTACTCGACTTTGCTATTCTAGGTACTACCAGAAGCCCTGAGTTTTGAGATCTTAAAGAGCGGGTTGGATTGTAGCAAGACAGAAGGTTGGTTAGATAAACAGGAGCTAGATTATCAACATGAACTTCTGTGTTCTTTCAAAAGAAAACCAAACCTCAAGCTGATCATACACAATTTTTTCACTAATTAAGTGGTTGCAACTTTTCTAGGATTATTAATAACTGAATCTAAAGCCACAAAAATAATTACTAAATTTAGCTTAATATAAAATATTAAAAAGTAGGTATTTATTTTCAGGTATCTTAATTTAGTTTATCTTGCTTTACAAAAAAAAAAAAAAAAGCTAAACACAGGGGTACTGAATAATATGTAGATTAGTGTTAAGCCATTTGTTTAGCCATGCATGCTTTAAATTTGATGAAAAAAGTTAGATTAATGTTTTTTGTCTAATACTTATTTACGTCTGTGGCAAGTAGCCATGTAATATGTTGGATAGTGTACATATGCGATTGTTTTTTGTAGAATAAAGCTTTTCAGTCTTAATATTCTTCAGGCTTCTGCGAGAACAACCCCCTACACTGTTAGACTTTATTGTTATTTACTGTGAAATACCTAGTGAAATACCACATACATTCTTTACAGTTCACTACTCTAATATGTTAATAATAATTGTGATTCATTTTAAAACCTTTACAGTAACTTACTAAATATTAGGAATTTGCGGTATTCTACTGTAATCAAAATACTGCTACTGTAGCTGAAGACAAAATAGTTAAGGACAGTTAAGGAAAAATATTATTAACATCTTGTATCATTTATTCATTTTCCTTCAGTTTAGTTCCTTTTTTCATCAGGGGTCACCACAGTGAAATGAACCACCAACTTATCCAGCATATGTTTTACACAGTGGATGCCCTTCCAGCTGCAACCCATCACTGGGAAACATCCATACACACTCATTCACACACATACACTACAGCCAATTTAGTTCATTCAATTCACCTATAGTGCATGTCTTTGGGCTGTGGGGGAAACCGGAGCACCCGGAGGAAACCCACAGCAACACGGGGAGAACATGTAAACTCCACACAGAAACGCCAACTGACCCAGCCGGGACTCGAACCAGCGACCTTCTTGCTGTGAGGCGACAGTGCTAACCACTGAGCCACCGTGTCGCCACTTCTTGTATCATAAAATGTATTTAAAATAGATTGATTAATGAAATTACTTTTGTAAATAGTTTAAAATGGTTAATGATAATGGATAATAAAAATACTGTTCTACATGATCTCGTCACTTGTTTGGAATATATTAAATTCACCAGTAAATACTAAAAATAAAGGTTTTGTACGGCCAGTGTCAAATGTAAATAAATTACAGTAAAAATATTGTAAAAATGGTCACACTGTAAAATTAAAATGTGGTAAAGTGCATTTTACCACAAAAGAAGTTAGATGTAAAGCTATTTTACTGTAAAATGAAATGTGGTAGTAAAATAAAATGCTGCTCCAGTAATACACATTAACAGTTAAGGTATTTACAGGCAGTTGCGGTAAACAGCTGGCAACAATGCTGCCAGTACGTTATCGCAAAAATACAATAAAATGTCTAACAGTGTATGGGTTGAGCATCGAGAACTGGTTCCATTTTAGAGTCGGTTCCAAAATCTCAAAGAACCAGGTATTCGATAAGATGCGTGCATTTCAATTCCGCTGTGAATGGCTGAGGCAGTTACATGCAATTTGTGCATGTGTGAAAACGTAACATTCTGTAGTGCATTTACTGATTGTTTAAGGCCATTTGGGGATTTCAGTCATCATACAGTAAACATCCTTCATCTTCTCATCAGTGACATGCGGTCTATAAACAGTCTCTGGGTCAATGCTTGTAAAGATTTTGGACATCTTCTTGGACACTTTTAATGCTTCCAAATGGTTTGCTGTATTTATAAAGCTCCCATGTCTTGAGGTTGTTCAGTATGATGCGGTTTAGTTTCTATGTGCGATTTGATCGGACAGGAATCACAGGACTGATTTTTCTACACAGCCAATCCCCATAGACAAGAAAAAACAAAGTAGTGACTGCAGTTTGAAGGAAAATAGTATTTGTGATTTGTTATTTTACACCATTGCATTTGACACATCGCAACTTGTGATCAACACAGTATAAAACCTGTTAAATGAAAATACTTTTTTACATATAATCAATGGATGGTAACAGTTCTAGGCAACACAGACACCTCTGGTTAAATCTCAGAAAGTGTAGTTTAGTGTTTCATGAGCCTTTCAGTGTGAAATAATGGGGCTTTAGTGTACATTACTCATTCCATATAAGTATGGTTGGAGCGAGGTCTCTCTGGTGAACCCCGAGGCTCGAGGGGTCTTTGTTTCTGTGAGCAGCCAGACTGGTGTTGGTTTACTCCAGGTCTCGGCCTGGGAAACACATACAAATGACTTGTCCATTGTTACAGCGCTGTTTATGTACACTAAATAATGCCAAGAGAGAGAGAGACATATAGAACTTTTACTTTTAGTATCCCACTTTTTTCACTAAAGATAAATTTCCAAGTTCACTTGTGTCGCTAAGTCTCATTTGCCGTGTAATATTCACAGTCATGATCTAGCTCAGCGTTCCCTTCATGCATATGTAAAAATGTCCTTGTCGTTGGCAAGAGTAATTTCTGTGTCCATAGAGAGGACAGATCCCTTCTAGATTTACAGAGCTCAGGTAATATCATCTGTCAGACTGAATAGACTGAGATATTTATATATATATGTGGTTGCTTCAGGTGCGGCGAGGAGCTGGAAGTGGTGTATAGAGATCATTTTTACAAGCCTGTTTGCATTACTGACACAGACGCTGGAAGATGCAGTATGTGGGAAGTTCATCTGGAAGGAAAAGTGTCATCAAAAGAAGATTTAGATTAATTTATTTGTAGAAAAGTATGAGTGGTGCTTGCTGGACAAAAGTCTCTGCAAGAATGATGAAGTGGTTGGCTAGGATGTTGCTAAGCGGTGTTTCTTAAAGAGATAGTTCACCCTCAGATTCAAATTTGAGTTTCCTTTTTGAGTTTCTTACTTCTGTCAAACACAAAAGAAGATATTTAGAAAAATGCTGGTTGCTGATAGTATTTTTTTCCTACTATGGAAGTCGATGGGTCCCAACAGGCATTCTTCAAAATATCTTCTTTTGTGTTCAACAGAAGAAAGAAACTTATAAAGGTCTAAAACCACGAGGGAGAATAAATGTTGAGGTCATTTTCATTTTGGGGTGAACTATCCCTTTAAATCTAACGTGGCTCAGGTCTAGTTAATGGGATGCCTTTAATATAGCGTTATGGCCATTTGAATCTAGATTTAATAAACTGGTAGTTCCCTCAGCTTACATTTTTACGAAACCTGGAATATGTTGCTGCAGGTACGTTTCATTGCTTGTTTTGGATGACAAATCCACTAGAGGGTGCTGTCTGCATTTTTGAGAATCTGAAATATGTTACTTAAGCCTGATTTATACTTCTGCGCAGATGATCCGTCGCATACCATTGACACGCATCTCTCAAAAAAATGTAAATACACGTCACAATGACATGTAGTGCAAGAGCTGTGATTGGTCAGCTTGGTAGCTTTGATGAGTGTGGGCGGGGCCAAAAGCCGCGAGAGACAAGCGAGTCTGTTGGAGCGAGGGTTTAACAAGTGTCGAGTCCTGTGGAGGAGCCACAGATAAATACTTTTGTTTGTGTTTACTTTATGATTAAAGTTGCTGCACGTCCACCGGTTCCCACCTTTAAATGAGCGAGTTTGAGCTACTTGCTAGCATTAAGTTAAGTTATTTCCAGTGTAAAGAAAACAAAGGAACACAGAAACATAGAAACTCCACTGCCAGCTAGCGTTTCGGAAGTGTTATAGTCCGAGCAACACAAACAAAATGCAGAAGTATAAATTTTACGTGTGGGTTACGGCAATCACTCAACACATAAGTATATTTCAGCCTTTAGCGTATACATTTTTACAATCTTATGTGTATGTTTGTTTAACCAGCTTGTATTGTAAAACATTTTTTTTTCATCCAACAGTTAAAAGTCATATAAGCCTGTAAGTCCTCTGAACTTTCAGCACACTGTTAAAGATTTTTGTCAATTACACAGTGTTTAACTGTACTATGAAATGTATTTTACTGTAGGACAGTTTTGCATTGTTAATGTATTGTATTACTGTGCATGTGTATTTACAGAACTTTACTGTACATAAAGTTCTGTAAATACACATGCAGCTAAATAAATGGTGCTATAAATGTAAATACAGTGCTTTTGCTGTAATTGATTTACAGTAAGTTACTGGCGAACTGCTGCCAGTACGTTACTGTATATTCTACAGGAAATTGTTACAGTGCAGATTTACATGTTTGTGTATCATTTTTCTCTGTGATGTTTAACAAAGCAAGCTTTACGAATATACCCATTGCTTTTAAATGTGGCTTTGAAACATATTTAATGATTTTCTTTGACTCGGACATATTCTGGAGCACACTTTTCAAAATTATGCTTGCCAAATAAGAGTTTTTGTTGTGATGCTATTGGGGAACCATTTTGGATTCCTTATAGAGCCTTTCAGGGATCAGTTCATTTAAACATTCATTCATTCATTTTCTTTTTTGCTTAGTCCCGTTATTAATTAACCTGGGGTCGCCACAGCGGAATGAACCGCCAACTTATACAGCATCTTTTTTATGCAGTGGATGCCCTTCCAGCTGCAACCCATCACTGGGAAACATCCATACACACTCATTCACACTCATACACTATGGACAATTCACCTGTACTGCATGTCTTTGGACTTGTGGGGGAAACCGGAGCACCCGGAGGAAACCACACAAACACATGCAAACTCCACCCAGCCGGGGCTCGAACCAGTGATCTTCTTGCTGTGAGGCGATTTTGCTTCCCACTGGTGCACCGTGCTGCCCCTCATTTAAACATTTGACATTTTAATTTCAGTACAACAAGAACATTTGAATAATCTAAAGAATAATTTTCCAGGGCCTCACAGTGGCGCAGTGGGTAGCACGTTCGCCTCACAGCAAGAAGGTCGCTGATCGCTGGTTCGAGCCTCGGCTGGGTCAGTTGGCGTTTCTGTGTGGAGTTTGCATGTTCTCCCTGTGTTGGCGTGGGTTTCCTCCGGGTGCTCCGGTTTCCCCCACAAGTCCAAAGACATGCGCTATAGGTGAATTGGGTAAGCTAAATTGTCCGTAGTGTACGAGTGTGAATGGGTGTGTATGGATGTTTCCCAGAGATGGGTTGCAGCTGGAAGGGCATCCGCTGCGTAAAACATATGCTGGATAAGTTGGCGGTTCATTCCGCTGTGGCGACCCCAGATTAATAAAGGGACTAAGCCGAAATGAAAATGAATGAATGAATGAATAATTTTCCACTATAAGGAATCTTTTGTAAAATAAAAAGCTTTTTTGGATGTTAAAGGTTCTTTGTGGAATCATCAATGCCAATAAATAACTTTAAGAATATTTCAAGCATTTCAAAGTCTTTGCCATTGCCATTTTTGCCCAAAATATTTCAGTGTTTGTACTATGTTCCCCTAAATGGATAACTCTACAACAGTCTAATGACCTTCACGGGCAACAGAGTTCAAGGCTTAAGGAAATTCCGGAAAGGTCCAAAAAGCCCATGTGCAGGGAATATAAATTTAGCAGCTAATAATAAAAATAGTTCCCAGCTTTTTTAAATAGATTCAGATCTGCTCAGAGACCCATATCTGCTTGTGTATTTTCCCATGAGCCGGAGTCTTCCTCCCTGTTACAGAAGCTGAGGCAGTCTGTCATTTTCCTGTGATCTGCTATCTACAAAGCTATTATTTCAGTTCAGAGGGTGAATTCTTATCCCCCCCAAACCATCCACACCTCCATCCCCCACCTCCTCAGGAAAAAGGGAGGAGAAACTCAAGGCATGACAAGGCAGATCAGATGCGGAGGGTGGTGGCGTGAAGGTTCCCCGACACTTCTGAAACTTGTCCCAAACACACAAGCAGACAAAATGACTACAAGAACTAGGATGAAAATGTCTGATGATGTTCTCTGAATGTTATAAAGAGCCCATGCGGGGTTGCTGATTCATGTTTTCGAGTTGATTCATGCAATGATGACCTGGGGTCAGTGACTGGTGATCTGTTTTGAGTATTGCTCTTATCAGGACTCTTGTCTGATGGGAGTCCTGAGAGTCCTGATCCACGCGAGCATCTGATATTTAATGAATTCATCTCATGTGAGTCTATACATACAATCTTATTATTTTACAATTGTCCTGCAGTTTTGCATTCAGGCATGCATTGTGCGATGAATGAAAAAGCGTGAAAAAAATATAAATATAATAATGCTTAATATATGTTATTACAGTGTAATTGCATGATTAAGTACTATTAATTTATGAAGTATTAGTAATATGTTAATGTTTAGGTTAGTATTGAGGTTAGTGTTTCATTTTTGGGTGAACTATACCTTTAAGGTTCTGTTTGAGTTAGGTGCTATAATTACGCTATAAGTATAACTTGTTATATTATTGTTATATGAAATAGCCTAATAATAAAAGAAAAGCCTATTAAACCAACCACCCACACCACTATATTAATATTTGAGTAAAGCGAGTATGCATCACACAGGGCAGCACGGTAGCGTTGTGGGTAGCACAATCGCCTCACAGCAAAAAGGTCACTGGTTTGAGCCCCGGCTGGGTCCGTTGGCATTTCTGTGTGGAGTTTGCATGTTCTCCCCGTGTTTGTGTGGTTTCCTCTGGGTGCTCCGGTTTCCCCCACAGTCCAAAGACATGCGGTACAGGTGAATTGGGTAAGCTAAATTGTCCGTAGTGTATGTGTATGAATGAGTGTGTATGGATGTTTCCCAGTGATGGGTTGCAGCTGGAAGGGCATCCGCTGCGTAAAACATATGCTGGATAAGTTGGCGGTTCATTCTGCTGTGGCGACCCCAGATTAGTAAAGGGACTAAGCCAAAAAGAAAATGAATGAATGCATCACACATCAGTGATTGTGTCTTTATTATAAAACTTTGTCATATTATATTACTAAGTTTATTAAAAAATGAAAATGAATAGACCAAAAATAGCCTTATTAAAAATATAAATCAACTTCATGTTGTGACCTGGGCATGTTTTCCAGAAATTCACTCACTGTGTTAAAATTTGAATAACAAACCCTTGAAAAAAGAAATCTTGTGTGTAGCACAGCAACAAGTGAAGGCTTGTGTGTGTGTGTGCGTGTGTGTGCGAGAGAGAGAGAGAGAGAGAGAGAGAGAGAGAGAGAGAGAGAGAG
>CAIGQW010012936.1:2668257-2678593 GCA_903798125.1 Danio choprae | reverse complement strand
TGTGTGTGTGTGTGTGTGTGTGTGAGTGAGTGAGAGAGAGAGAGAGCCCTTTGCGCACTTATTTTGATATGTCTGAGAAAACAAAAAAGCACATCAGCTCTCAGAACTACATGGAGTAAACAAAAACAAAGTAAGTGTATCTATGCACGCACACTATAATTTCACACTTTCACATGTCCAAGACTGTGATAAAAGGTCATTTTGTGTGTGTGTGTTTTCCCCCAAATCAGTGACATCACGAACTTGGCAAGTAAAGAGTCAAAATCCTGGATTAAAAAAAAACTAAACATTTAGTAGATTTGATTAGGACTGAGGTTGATGAACAGATTTATTCCAAAAAATAAAAATATATATATATATTTATCTGATAGATTTTTTACAGCAGTTTAATTTAGTGGATGTTTTCATCTCAAATATAACGAAAGGGTATTAAAATTGAACAATCACAAGGGTTAAATTGGCTGTTAGAGACTCACCCACAGGACATTTAAGATGCAGGTGACTTTTAGTTTTCAGTAGTACATTAAAGGGCACCTATTTTACCCCTTTTTCAAGATTTAAAATAAGTTTTTTGTATCTCCAGAATGTGTCTGTAAAGTTTCAGCTCAAAACACCCATCAGATTATTTATTATAGCTTTCAGAATGGTGGGATTTTCTGCTCTGAACACTATGTAGCTGTTTTTGTCGCCTGTGCCTTTAATGCTAGTTCTCCCCACTTACTGTTCCCACGTGCCTGTCAGAGTGTGCCTCAGTCTCCGCCTCAGCTGCGTCAGATAAACAGCACAGTGACAGACATGAAGGAAGCAGATCTCACGTAACGTTTGTGAGAAATACTACAGTAAGAACTTTACCAATGATTACTTGATGTATTTGTTGTGGAGTTGCAACAATGAGTCACACAATGTCATTGCAAAGTTCACGCACACACACTCGCACAAACACACACACACACAGCGGACACACTCACACAGCGTGGGCGTTTAGCTTTGCACTGTTTTTACACGGCAAATGTGACAGGATACACGTTAATATCCACTGCTGTATAGACATTCGCTATGTTAATGTACAAAATAAACCTGATTTAATGTTCACAAACCAGGATTGAAGCGTCTTCTTTAATAATTGTACTGACACGCGGCTGTGGTGATAAAGACGGTAAAATCGCTGTAATTCATTACAAACATGCACTGTTTTAAAAATGTTTTAAACTTGTAAAACTCATTCTTGATCACATTTGATGATGATTGGTGATCACAGCGAGCTCAACAGATTTTTAACCACACTCCTATGTCACGTTGCGGTGGGCATTAAAATGGGAGGGATTTGGATCTTATTTTAATGTCAGGAAATTTAAAAAAAGAGACTTATTGTGTTTCTATCACCCCAATATGACTGTGGACACACTATACCTGCACACAGTTCTGTCCAAACAGCCTCCAAAAGATGATTTTCATCAGAGGAGCCCTTTAAAGAAGATTTTAACTAAAACTATTTATATAAAACAAACCTTGTTATTGTTATAGTTCGTCTTGATTGTTATCATTTTTGGAGTGAGGGTTTAAACTCTTTGGTAACTTTTCAACTCTCATTTACAATCACTCTTGCTACATAAATAATTCAAACAGTCTTTTTATGGACTCTCCCTCTCAGCTCCCGCAATCCTCCCTGGCATTCCTCCCTCAATCTGATTGTGTATTTACAATGAGTTAGAAAGAAAAATAATGAGCTCTATAGCAAATGTTTGCATGGACTTTCACATTTGTAAGATTAATGTCATGCCACTATATTTAAACTGGAAAAAAATGCATGTGGCGGGCTTTGTTTATGAAGGAATAAACAGAATGAGCAGTTCACGGTGTTTCAGTGCATGGCATGAATTCGTGAGATTTGGCAACCCTCCAGCATTCTCATTTTTCATGCACCCGCTCCGCTGTTTGACTCAGGTGTGGGTTATTTTTTCAAAGGCCCAGCTGTGTACCCTGATGATAGCCTTTAGGATTCTGTGCCGACTTGTTGACTGATGCGCCTGAGTTTACATTCATGTGTAGGATTTGAATGCAGTGACAAAGATATGTAGCATTTAGACGATAGAAGACAAGTAAACAAAAGGAAGTAGGCTGTACTAACTATCCTTATATTTAAATACTGATTAAGAACAGTTTTTTTCAGAAGTCAAAAGAATGACAGACCAATATTTAATGATCAGACCAATGTTATTTTAGTAGTATTATTAAAATTTGTTGTTTTTTTTTTCTGCTTTGACTGGTCTTTTATTTTAGTTCACAATTCAGTGATTTTGTTGTTTTACGTCTATATATTTCATTAAAAATCTAAAAAGTATAATTAGTTATATAAAATGTAGTTATTTCGTTTAGCTGTAATGAGTCGGGGACAACGGAGGTGAGGATCCACATGCAGCTTTATTAAACAGAATAGTCAGGCGGGCAATGGTCAAAACAGGAGTAAACTGGAGCATGCAGATAATCCAAAAGCGTAGTTAGAGTACAGGCGAATGGTCGGGACAGGCAGCAAAACAACATAAAGCAATAAACAAAGCAAAGGTCAAAAACCACAGAAGGCAGGACAAGGAAACGCTTAGAAATGCTCACTTACAGTTTACAAGACTCAGCAACAATGTGTGTGTGTGTGCTGTGTTTATAGTCCATTTGATTAGTCCTGAAGTGTGTGTTTGCAATCAGGGGGAATCTAGGCCAGGTGTGTGAGTGAAGTGCATGATGGGATCTGTAGTTCATTAAAGTGGCAGATTTGTAGTTCTCTAACGATCTACAAATGCTAGATCACTGGTGATCATGACATTAGCATTAGTAACGTTAACACTAGTAGTTTAATTTACAATTTGTTTGTCTACACTTAAAAATGACGCCATGACGGCCGATTTAAAACATAAAATATATATCATAAAATATATATTTATTTAGCATTAGTTTATGCAGTTGTGGTTCGATTCAAATATTTGTTTTATTCAATTTCTGAAAAACTAGCTATGGCGGCACGGTGGCTCAGTGGTTAGCACTGTCGCCTCACACCAAGAAGGTCACTGGTTCGAGTGCCAGCTGGTCAGTTAGCATTTCAGTGGGAAGCATGTTCTCCCCGGGTTTCCCCGGCGTGCTCTGGTTTCCCACACAGTCCAAAGATATGCGCTATAGGTGAATTGAATAAACTAAATTGGCCGTAGTGTATGAGTGTGTGTGTGTAAATCTGTGAGTGTGTGGGTGTTTCCCAGTACTGGGTTGCAGCTGAAAGGGCATCCACTGCGTAAAAACATATGCCGGAATAGTTGGTAGTTTATTCCACTGTGGCGACCTCTGAAATAGACACTAAGCCAAAGAAAAATGAATGAATAAATGAATGAAAAACTAGCTTTGTTTACTTAAGGATGATACATTAAAATCTACAAATATATATTTAGTTATATAAAATAGATATTTCATTAGTTATTTAGTTTATATAGCATTAGTAATGTTTATATTCTTAATAATTTAATATACACTTTATTAATTTAAAGTGTATATTTAATGTATTATTTATTTAAAGCATAAATTATATTTAGCTTAAGTTTATGCAGTTGTGATTCCTTTAAAAAATGTGTCATTAAATTTATGAAATTTGAAATATCCATTTTTATTCGATGTTTGACGGAATCTAAACGAAACACGAATAGAGGGTGTGGCATATAATGTAGCCCCTCCCCCTTTTAAAAAACAGCCAATAGTGTTTTGTTTTATCTCAACCCTGCCAGTGAGAGTGGTTGAGCTTAAGCGCATCAAATGTGAAGCGTCTTGAAGGGGGCGGGGCATGTCAGACACTAGGGAGCATTTGATTGGTTATGTTTTGATGAGAAACTGAAGTATGAGGTGACGTAAATAAAACCGTTGATCCATTTAGGCGAAAACTACAAGCTTTACATGTTTATATCAGTTTTATATATCCTAAACGCCGAAGTTGTTGCTGTTTTGGAGCACACTAGCCTATAGATATCTTAAAAACGAACAATACTGGTACTTACATCTAAAAAACGTTATTCTAATTTCATGGGACCTTTAAAGATCATGCATTATAACGATAAGAATGTTGAATTGCAAAATAGCATTGCTGTATTTTTATTATTTTTATTTGCCAGACAAACTAATTTGTGATAATTGTTAAATCATTATCACAAATGATTAAAGTGAGTATTGCTTGTCCATTCAGAACTTGCTGTTGCATGGATGTTGCTGAAGTGTTTTGAACTAGTAATTGTTCTAACAGTGTCTCCTGTTCAAGCTGAAGTCTGTTTTGTAGATCATCTCAGGTCGAGCTGTAAGAAATCTGGCCACCAAAAGACCCCGTCGAGAAGTCTATGAAGTCCTCAGTGTTCTCATCAGGGGACTGCTTTCATTTCTCATCCTGAGAAGACTATATCAGACAAGAAGGAGTGAAGGTGTCTCACGGATAAGTGAAAACGGTCACCCAGGGAGCTGGAGAAACCTGCTTCTTCGCTCATCGTTACTCAGTGCTCCCAGAACACATCATTCAAAGAGTTCACCTTTCAGCACGTATAGGAGAAAACAAATTAGATGACCACAGAGTCCCACTGAGCGCAAACACCGTTCACAACACAACCTTCTGGCTATTTTAGTCCACATTTGAATAGAATGAAATGATTTAATGGTGATGTTAGCGGCCATGTGCTGAAAACATGTTGGTTCTTTAATAACACCGTATTGATGTTCTTCAAACATTCTGATAAGGATATATTTTAGACAGCTAATAATCCATATGGTCCATAGTGATACAAATAATGCAAGTCAATGGCATTTTGAACTAAAATAACACGTACAAATTATGCATTTGTGCAAAACGAATACACTAATACACCCTAAAAACTAATTTAGGTAAATGCTGGGTTGAAACATTAACTGAAATATTTACCACTGTGGTTGGGTTTGTCCATACTTTACCCACCCTTACAGAAAAAAAAACACATAAGCATCACATGTGCACTCACATGTTAAAAGTATGTGAAACAAACTCGGAACACAAATGAAACGTGATCACTTTTTCTTTATGAACCTCACGGTCTCTGCGTTGTGTTTATGTTTCTTTTTAATAACCAGACTGATATCAGTCGTGACGTTTTAGCTTTTTAATCTGATTACACACACAAAGCGCAGATTTTACATTGTGTCTTCGCCTATATAGCTTTTCTGTTAATGAAAAGTGCAATGCATTCAACACTCGCATGCATCCATGAAACAAAAATAATGACATCTATGTGAAAAATAAAGTTAGACATATTATTCAAACATGAAAAATAACTTTTAAGGTCATTCTTAGAGTTCAGATGGTATAAGATTAATAGGAGCTTAGCAGACACTCACCTCCCCCATGTGCAATCACTGCAAAAAAAGTAAGGTGGGGGAGCAAAACAGGAAATTAAAACTTAAGCTTCCTTAGAAATTTAAAGAAGAAGACGCACACAATGAAAAGCACTTCGGGTATACTTAATAAACATTTTGTGTAATTCTATAAGTGAAAGGATTATATAGCAGGGGGAATACAATGTTCCATACCTGTTACGTTTACAGGGAAGTGATCTAATACCACTCGTTTTCTACATGTGCTTTCTACATGTGAAGCTCATGTGACAGTCATGTGGTTGTCTGTAAGGGCAAATCTAAGGTAAAACAGCTCAGTATTTTTAGTGTACCGAACCGATTGCCATTTTTGCTTTCGGTCATTTGCAGTGAATTATGATTGCTCTTATAAACATTAGTTATTTTCTGTTGCAGACGGCAAATCCAGTTGTATGTTGATCCTCCTAGCATGTCAAAGGTCAGTGGCCTCAGTTAGGTCAAGCGCTAACTATAAGACTCCTTTGATGGTTTCACACACGGCCTCCTACAAAAACCAAATCTATGGTCAGTATTTTCTCATATACTAGCTGGGCTTCCATCTTGGCATGAAGTAAATCTTTTCAAAGTTCACCAAAAATGGCAAATGTGAATTAAGTGTGTTATTAGAGCGGCCGACTGTAGTATTGGTAACCTAGTAACCAACAGTAAACAAGGCCATCATAATTGAGTTACATGGGTGTAATATTCGCTATGTCAGCCCTGCTGAAAAAAACAGCATATGCTGGTAAGGTATGTTTTGATGCTGGTATTCTGGTCTTGCTGGTCTCAATGCTGGTCTTGCTGGTCTCGATGCTGGCCTCAGTGCTGGTCTTGCTGGTTTCAATGCTGGTCTTGCTGGTCTCAGTGCTGGTCTTGCTGATCTTGATGCTGGTCAGGACCAGCACTGAGACCAGCATTAAGACCAGCACTGAAACCAGCAAGACCAGCATCGAGACCAGCAAAACCAGCATTGAAACCAGCAAGACCAGCATCAAAACATACCTTACCAGCATATGCTCTTTTTTTCAGCAGGGAGAGTTTACTCAGCAAATGGGTTTCCATCTTCCATTATTTGCATTAAAGTTTGCCTGAACTGGAAGTTGCTGCAACTTTTGTTTTAGTATGTTGACATACTTCATTCATTCATTTTCTTTTCGGCTTTGTCCCTTTATTAATCTGGGGTCGTCACAGCGAAATGAACCGCCAACTTATCCAACATATGTTTTACGCAGCGGATGCGAATCACTGGGAAACATCCATACACATTCATTCACATACATACACTACAGACATTTTAGCCTACCAAATTCACTTATAGCGCATGCCTTTGGACTGTGGGGGAAACCGGAGCATCGTGCCGGGGCTTTCTTTTCAAAGTTCACAAGAAATGGCAAATGCGAATTTCCATTAAGTTATTAGAGCGGCTGACTGTAGTATTGGTAACCTAGTAACCAACAGTAAACAAGGCAATCATAATAGAGTCACGTGGGTGTAGTATTCTCTATGTCAGAGTTTACTTGGCAAATACGTTTCCACCTTCCATTATTCGCATTAAAGTTTGCGTGGACCGGAAGTTCCTGCACCTTTAATTTCAGTATGTTGACTATAAAAGAGTATATTGAGTAGGGTCAATGCAAAGTTCACAAGAAATGGCAAATACAAATTAGGTGTGTTTATATAGCAGCAGACTGTAGTATTGGTAACCTAGTAACCAACAGTAAACAAGGCAATCATAATGGAGTCACATGGGTGTAATATTCGATATGTCAGAGTTTACTTACCACATGGGTTTCCATCTCCCATTATTCGCATTAAATTAGCGTGAACCAGAAGTTCCTGCGACTTCAGTTTGTTGACGTACGTGAACAGAATATTGAGTAGGAGCCCAAGCTTTCTTTTCAAAGTTCACAAGAAATGGCAAATGCGAATTAGGTGTGTTTCCATTAGGTTATTAGAGTGGCATGATTGTAGTATTGGTAACCAACAGTAAACAAGGCCATCATAATGGAGTCATGTGGGTGTAATATTTGCTATGTCAGAGTTTACTCGGCAAATGGGTTTCCATCTCCCATTATTTGCATTAAAGTTCGTGTGAATTGAAAGTTGCCGAGACTTTAATTTCAGTATGTTGACGTACTTAAACAGAATAGGTAGGGTAGCAAACTAAAGGTGAGAGGGGCGTGGTTATGAATCGCCAACCTGATTTCCCGAAGTAGGACATGTTCCTGGATTAACATTTATGTTGATCCTGGAACAACATTCCAATCAGCCAATCAGAATTAAGGCATAATTTTACCGCTTATGTTAAGTTTAGGCTTACGGTTAGGCACTTTAGGTTTATGCACTTTTACATGGTTGTTACCCAACTATTGTTCCCCTCTGATTTTGGGAATCATTTACAGTTATGGTTGGGTTTAGGGGTAGGGAATGGGTATGAATTACATTTTCAAGCACAAATGATATTCCATGATCAACATAGATGATAATCCAGGATCGCATCATACTTGGCAAAAGCAGGATGTGCGGTTATGAATATTATGGCTGAAGCCGCCCGAACACAGAAGCAAATGGTCAGATTTGATTGAAGATTACCAAAACAAAAAATCCAGATTAACGTGCGTGGATTAATTGTTCACATAAGATGTGCACTAGCAAAACAAACTTTTTCACACAAGTCCAAAACCTATATAGCTAACATAGAAACAGGGTTTTTTTTTTAAATGAAGGATTTTTATTCTAAATTTGTTGTTTCCATCACTCATTTCTCATGCGATACTTCAAAATGCTCATTAACAAAGGAAAACTGAAACCCAGCTACTGCATCATCTTTCTTTTTTTACACTGTATGCAGTATATCTGCATTATCTGCACTTACTTGCACTGATCGCTCATCATCAGAGAGCAGCAATCTTCAACTGGCTTATTCAGCAAATTCATCTAAGCACTCCCACTTCTACCAATAACAGAGCATTGATGCATCCAAAATAAATGAGCCAAACACGCTGTGAGTCAGCAGCTGTTTAAGTCTCCTGCAGGGTATGTGCTTTTCTGGGCTCTCAGCACGAGCTTCTGATTAGAGAAGTGTAGCCGAAGATGTTCAGGTCACCAAGAAATGTTTTGCTCAGGTCATTCTGCTCAGGTCACAGCCAGATTTCAGACTGTTGGCGTAAAGCCTGGAACATAAGTTTGAATGTAAGGTTTGTATGTTCCCAGCATCTATTGCGGCAAACACAATTATGCGATTATTATTATAAGATTATTATTTCTCTGGTGAGGTTAATTTAATATATGTATACATGTGTGGAATGGATATATACAGTGTATATACATTTTTTGTTCACTTCTCACTGGTTATATGTTAAGTAAAAAAAAAAAGATTATTATTTCTCTTAATTTTGACCGTTTTGCTTGGTGTTGTTTTGTCATCATTGTTAGTTGTTTGATAAAGCATTGCTTATTATACAATACATTTGATTTGGATAGCAGTTGTGCTTTCTGAAAACTTCCAAAAATTATATATATGCAACGTATACAGGCAAAACTAAATCAATATCTATTACAAAATAAGGTTTTAATTTTTTGCTCTTAGCGGCACAATGAAAGTTTGTCAGATAATGAGAAATCTGATCTCACTATCCTTATCAGATAGCGTTTCCGTAAATGAAGGAATAAAAGGAGACTGAATAAAATATTCTGAGGGAAGCTGCAAAGGTTGAATTAAATGCCAGATACATTTTATTGTAACCAAAATACCAGTATTAACAAGAGAAATAAACCTTTATGCACAATGCATGACTTTTAATTTAACGCAAAACTGAAATACATTGGATTTTCATTGGTAGCACTTTACAGTAAGGTTGTATTAGTTGCATTTACTAAGATAAGACAAACAACGAGCAATACATTTACTACAGTATTTATTCATGTTTGGTAATTTTAGTTAATGAAAATACATTGTTAGTTCATGTTAACTCAGTGCATTAACAAACATGAATTTGGATGGTAATAATGCATTTGTAAATGTTGACTTATGATTAATAAATGCTGCACGAGTATTGTTTATTGCTAATTCATGTTAGTAAATACATGAACTAATGTTAGTAAATACATGAACTAATGAAACCTTATTGTAAAGTGTGACCTTTTCATTTTGATCATCTTTTGAAAATCATAATGTTGATTATTTATTCACAAAGTGCTTTCAAAATAGCCTTTTTCAGCTTGATAATCATATTTGTGTGTCCCCATGTTTTTTGACTGTAAATTGCATAAGTAAAAAAGCTTCACATTTTTACATAAGGATTTAAGAGGCATTTTTTTACACTGTACACTTTGCACACATCTATTTTTAGTTTCAAAACTGGAATATGTAAATACAATAATGTGTGAATGATGTGTGAAATGCTCATACGGTCTTGTTAAGATGCATTCGTTGTGATGATCTATCTGTGATTATCAGCATGCTGTATTATCGGAGGTGTGTTACATATATTGTTTTATTATTCTATTGGAGGTGTTCGTTCTCTTCTCTGTATGTTGGCTGATGATCATGTGTTAGATGACAGACTTTTTTTTCATCTCTTTCTGTCTCTTGTGCTAATGATGACTGCTGGCACTCTCACAGGATGTTTGCCTTCTGGAGATGCCAGAGACAGACACACACACACACACACACACACACACACACACACACACACACACACACACACGTTTCTAGAGTCAACAGCACCTCTTAAGTGATGAAAGGTGTTTGGAGCATCTAGTCAACATATAGGAGCATCATTTTGACCTTAAGGCCTTCAGTCAAACTAAAATAAATATATATATATATATTTTTTTGTGGTTGCGAGAAGCGTTAGTTCATTTAAATAAGTGAGGATGGCAAAAATAAAGTCAAAGCCCGCCCACTGCCAGTTTAGCCAATTATATTTCAGCACCC
>CAIGQW010012936.1:2622352-2638988 GCA_903798125.1 Danio choprae | reverse complement strand
AAATAAATAAATAAATAAATAAATAAATAAATAAATAAATAAATAAAATGTGATTAAAACATTTATTGTATTTTTAAGGTGAAATGTCATTTGCAAAATAAAAAATGTAGCAAAACAATGAATTCAGCTTGCTCATTTACAGGTCGTTACTGTTTTTAATTAAATCATTTTAATGTTGTTGTTGTTTTTGATCATCTTTTGCTTCATCTTCACTACAGGCTGGTTTTGATATGGAGTGCAGTGCAGACGAGGCTGTCATATGTGATCTGGGAAACCCATTTAAGAGCAATCAGAAGGTAGCCGTCTGTTTCCTTACTGCAAACACGTCCAGCGTGTGACCTTTCTGAACATTTGCATGCAAATGAAAGAAAAGCATCCCTCGTTTTCCACGGCCCATTTGAGTGAGCTCAGCTCATCAGACCGTACAGCTCATATGTTGTGCTTAATTTGCTCTCGCTCCTGATTTCTGTCTTCTCAGGTCTCATTTATAATCATCTTTGAGACCTCTGGTATTACACTTTACACAGAGCAGATCCAATCTCAGCTGCAGCTCTCCACGTAAGTCCAACAACTCGCATGGTTTCTGCCTTATACAGTATACTGTTTTTCTTAAAATTGTGGGCTAAAGACATTTCAATCTGCAGGTCTTTTCCTTTAAAGTCATCATGAAATCAAAATGTATTTTTAATGAATATTACAGTGTTTATAAAACAATATTTATCTATGCGCATGGTTTTTCTATATATACAGTTGAAGTCCTGCTGTGAATTTTCTTTTCTTTTTCAAATATTTCCCAAATGATGTGTAACAGAGCAAGGAATTTTTCACAGTATTTCCTATAATGTTTTTTCTTCTGGAGAAAGTCTTATTTGTTTTATTTCGGCTAGAATAAAAGCAATTTTTAATTAAAAAACAAAACATTTTAAGGTCAATATTATTAGCCCCCTATTATTAGCAATATATTTTTTTATTATTTGTACAACAGAACAAACTATTGTTTTTGTACAATGATTTGCCTAATTACCATAACTTGCCTTGTTAACCTAATTAACCTAATTAAGCCTTTAAATGTCACTTTAAGCTGAATCCTAGTTTCTTGAAAAATATCTGGTAATTTGTCATGTACTGTCATCGTGGCAAAGAAAAAAGAAATCAGTTGAATCAATGCACTCTATGGCATCTCTAAGGGGACTAACTGTGATGATGTTTGTGTTTGTCTTCAGTATTAGTGAACAGGCTGATCTGTTTCCTGTTCTTGTCACCCTCAATGTGAAGAACACGGTCCTCACTACATTTTCATTGTACGTACTTTGATGTTATTAATAAAAAAAACTGTGTGCATTTACAATGTGAATTTACAAGTTACAAATAGTTCACCCAGAAATGAAAATTCTGTCATTGTTTCAAACCTTATATAACCTATGAGTTTTTTCTTCTGTTAAAGACAAAAGAAGGTATTTTGAAGAATGCTGGAAACCTGTAACCATTGACTTCCATAGTATTTGTTTTTTTTCTACTATGGAAGTCAAGGGTTACAGGTTATTTATACAAAATATCTTATTTTATCTATATTTTGTGTTCAATAGTAGAAAGAAACTCATAAAGGTAAGCCACTTGAGGGTGAGTAAGTAATCAGTAGATTTTCATTTTTGGGTGAACTATCCCTTTAAGAAACAAACAACAGTTGTGGACTTGCCTAAAGCTTGCTTCAGGTTCACATTCTCTTCCTGTCATGTGCAGGGAAAAGCTAATGATCGACACGTCGTTCAGCGGCAATGTGATTGGAGAATCTGCCATGAGCAGCACCAGTGATGTGGGAAGTCCACTGGAGTTTGTGTTTCGAGTAAGTGTGGCATTATTTACTCAGACATGCACGACAATGCGCTTTTTATGTATCTGGATCAAATCATTAGTTTATAGTTAGCAGAAAAAAGAAAAGGTACTACTTTTTTGGGGTAATGTCTCATTACCTTAACTTGTCTAGTTAATCTGATTAACCTAGTTAAGCCTTGAATACTAGTATCTTGAATCTTATGTTGGACTCTTATTTTGAAAACGGGAGAGGCAGGAAGACTTAACAAGGTATATTTTTGTGAAGAAGTCAGCCATGCCTCACATCTATTTACAGCTTGTCAGAATACAAAATGCAGGATATACAGATTAAAAATGTATTCAGTGCCACCCTGAAGAGGCATTCGGTGTGTTTAAATTGATCTTTTATTAGTTTAACATGTATGTTGTGAAAAAAAGAAAATGTAAGATTTTTTTGCTAATGTCTCATTCTCACCAAGGCTGCATTTAAATGTTTTTATTTAAATATGCATTAAAATAAGATTTATTCCTTTAAAATGGGCCAATTCTCTGATGTCCCTAAAGTGTGTATGCAAAGTTTAAGATCAAAATACCCCACAAATATTGTTTTTGAAACAGAGCCCTTTTTAGGCTTGGATCCTAATTGTGCCATTTTGGTGACTATCGCTTTAAATTCAAATGAAATTGTGCTATTTTTCAAAAGAGGGCGGAGCTTCAAATGCCTATGTGTCTGTTTAGCGGCAGATTCAAAAACAAGACTAACGTCAAAATCCCTTTAAGGCAAGTCATTTCACTCTGCTGGCCCTCTCGGCCAGTATGCTCGGGGTTTCTGTCTGAATGGGGAAACATCAAATTTTCCAAAACTATTTGCCAAGCTTACGATTACATTACATATTTGGAACTGCCAACAAAATGAAAAAAACAACCGTCTCATAAGTTTAGTTTCTAAACATTCGAATCAAACAAAATCAGCATATATTCATGTTTCTAATGCGCATGTGCACTCAAAAGGAGTAGGATCACGACACCAAACTCATTTATGGCCGTTATGCACATTATCATCCTCTGGATAATGCTTCGTCTGATCGTGCTGCCCTTCTGAAGTAATCCACAACTTGGTCTTGATGGCGAATCCCCTCCAGAAATGACTGCGACTCTTTGTTTACAAGTTCGTGGGGCGTTTGAGTAGCTGCTGTCATGTGATGTGTGTTTGACAGGATGGACTGTACCTTGCGTTTGTTTCATACAGATTACAAAACCAAACCTTTTTGTTTTCTAGTGCACTTGGTTCATTTAAAAGCACAGATTTCAAGCTTTATTTTAAGCTTAAACTTTGTTCTTCTTTGGCTCTCAGCGAAGGCGGTCACACTTTTTTTCCACTCTCTCTTCCATATCTCTCCTGGCTGGCTCCTCTTGTCTTGTCTTTTTCTATCTCTGAGACTGTCCTTGCCCTGCTTTCCAAACGAATAAGGAATTATGGATTTGATCAACTGGTCTCTGAATGCAATTGGCACCATCTTCTCAACGAGAAGTTTGGGTTCAGGGGAACCCACTTGTACTGCAGGGACATTCGCAGCTGGATACGGGATGGACGGGTGGGAGAAGTGGCATGTCATGTGCCTGGCTGCTCTGTCCCTGGAGGATATTTAAGATATCTATCTATTCGGAACTTTGATAACAGGGTTTCTGCTGATTGGCTTATATAATCGATGGGCGATAAAAGCGTCAGTGCGGCTCAAAACCCCACCAAGCTGGCCGGCTGGATTGAAACGGTGGTGAGCCGAGTTGGTACAAACTAGACTGTGGCCTTGGACCCAAATTGGAAAACATCGGGGTGAAACTGGCTTTGCAACAAGATTTGGTCAGACCTGGAGACCTGTGATGGACAGTAAATATCTGGGAAAATGGCAGATATTGACCTAAATTTCAAAAAACTTTTCTTCTCTTTCGGCTTCCCTGTGACTCTCCTGCCAGACGGCCTCGGCTGGAGACAAACAACTTCCCCCGGATAGCAAGATAAGGAGACTCTTCGAAAATTCCTGCTCCCTGTTCCAAGGACACCTGTCGAGACTCTACAGGCTTACACATACACAGCTACTGATAGACAATCACTACCTAGCCCCGCATCCCACGCCTTCGTGCTTTCACCCACCGTTGTGGGTAGGCGGGTCTGTGACCAGCGCTCTCTAGCAGCAAGACCAGATGGCTGCCGCCCTCATCGGACTATATCCACATCCCCTGTTCCCATCCCCTGTTGCGACGTTATGTCTATGTGTTTATGTGCTTGGTTGCTCGTTTTTTTTTTCCCCCCTGATTTCACACTGCCCTAATTCAAGGACAGTGTGAGAGGGGTTTTTTTCGCCTCTCTCTTCCCAAATGTATTTTATTTCCTCTTTCTAAAAGCTACCTCTCGTCTGACCTGTCTTTCCATGAAATGTGGTTTGTGTATGGTTGGGGGGGTCGGGGGGGCGTCCAATTTCGCTGCATGTAAAAGTGTATGTGACAAATAAAGGCTTCATCATCATCATCATCATCATCATCATTATCATCATCATATATTTCTGATGTCTGTGAAGCAAGTATTCGCTGAGATTCCAGTGTGTTTGTTGACCACCAAACTGTCGTAAAACCACACGTCTGGTTCGAGCTTTTCCCCCGGAGAAACGTCAGTCTATAGCGATCGATGATTGGCTCCTGTACTAGTAGGTGGGGCTTCATTCGCCATATTGACCATTACACTTTTCCCCGTTCAAAACTATACGAGTGACATGTCTTGTGTATTCTATAGTCTTGGTAATGCGCAGGTTAGTATATACTCCATCAGTTGTTTTCGTTTCTGTGTTATTTAGTTGTTATCTCGAGATAACATACCTTGGAATGTCTTTGCTAACGTCCTACTGTATGCTAACGAGGGAGAGATTGTCACTAGTGGGCGGGGCTTCCCCCTTTGACACGTACAAAGGGAGAATGTCAATCAAAGTATTTCTGCAGACTGTTTTTATGTAGTGTGATTATAAAAAATAAAATGAATAAATGTTTACTATTAGAAGCTGGTTATATTCAGCCACACAACTGTGTTTAAATCGCTTTTAAAAGTGTTTTTTGCATAATAGATTCCCTTTAATGGTAAAGCTAAACCTTCAGAAATCATTCTATTTTTGTTCTGGTCAAGAATCTTATATTATCAATATTATCTTAATGTTTTTGTTTACTTTACCATAATTCCACATGGTATTATCCACATTCCTCACGGTGGCGCAGTAGATAGCACGTTCGCCTCACAGCAAGAAGGTCGCTGGTTCGAGCCTCGGCTGGGTCAGTTGGCGTTTCTGTGTGGAGTTTGCATGTTCTCCCCATGTTGGCGTGGGTTTCCTCCGGGTGCTCCGGTTTCCCCCACAAGTCCAAAGACATGCGGTATAGGTGAATTGGGTAAGCTAAATTATCCGTAGTGTATGAGTGTGAATGGGTGTGTATGGATGTTTCCCAGAGATGGGTTGCAGCTGGAAGGGCATCTGCTGCGTAAAACATATGCTGGATAAGTTGGCGGTTCGTTCTGCTGTGGCGACCCCAGATTAATAAAGGGACTAAGCCGAAATGAAAATGAATGAAGGAATAATTCCACATTACAGGTGCAGGTGCTGGGAGAACCTCTGGGAGATCTGGGAACTCTTGTGATTGACTTTGACTGGCCGTATGCAGTAGCCAATGGGAAATGGCTGCTGTATCTCACAGAAATAGTAATCAAAGGAGCATCAGAGTCTCGCTGCGTCCCGCCAGGGAATATCGTCAACTATCTCAACCTCACAGTGAGTCTGAGGAAATACAGCAGCCTGCAGTTTTTTATTTTCGGTTGAATTCTCTTCACCCATTTGTCATCTTTTCCAGCTGTCAAAGGATGGTGCTAAACGAAGAAAAAGAGACGTGGAGTCTGGGTTTCCTCATGCTGAAGCTTCTGTCATCGTCCTGGCGCCTCGTAAAGTGGCCCATTTTCTGGTGAGGCAGACAGATTCAGATTTGTTGGGTGTTTTTTTGTTCTTTGAATTAGAGCTACATGATAAATTGCAACTTCAATTCAGATACCCACATGATATTAATCCTAAATTATCCTGATTTGCGTATGTTTATTAAATGTTGACAGTCCCAACCCTAGATATCCGTTTGACCCAGAGAAGTCGACATACAGTATATGGACAGCTTTAATCTTTCGTTTTTTTTAACTTGTATTATTATTTCTGCGGGGCAGCACGGTGGCGCAGTGGGTAGCACAATCGCCTCACAGCAAGAAGGTCGCTGGTTCGAGCCCCGGCTGGGTCAGTTGGCATTTCTGTGTGGAGTTTGCATGTTCTCCCCGTGTTTGCGTGGGTTTCCTCCGGGTGCTCCGGCTTCCCCCCACAATTCCGGGTGAATTGGGTAAGCTAAATTGTCCATAGTGTATGTGTGTGAATGAGTGTGCATGGATGTTTCCCAGTGATGGGTTGCAGCTGGAAGGGCATCCGCTGCGTAAAACATATGCTGGATAAGTTGGCGGTTCATTCCGCTGTGGCGACCCCAGATTAATAAAGGGACTAAGCCGAAAAGAAAATGAATTAATTATTTCTGCGCTACAAACATTCCAATTGTCATTGAAGTAGATATGATATAAACATAGATGTCGATGGTACAATCAAAACCAATCTCTTTAAATGAGGGTCGTAGAAATACATTATGCCAAATTGTGGTGACAAACAACCATTAAAATATTTTTGTCATTGAATAATTCCTTCAATAAATGGACAAAAAGCTGATTCATATAGTAATTGAACAAGTGAAGCCTTTATAAGTGTGTAATTAAGTCATTTGTTCAAATTTACATACAAAACATATCATTTAAATTGTATAATAATATTTTTTACAAATAGATTACATGGAATAACATTTTAACAAGAATTCTAGTTAAATGTTTTTATTTATTTATATATTTTTTATGAGTGACACAGTGGCTCAGTGGTTAGCACTGTCGCGTCACAGTAAGATGGTCGCTGTGTGGAGTTTGCATGTTCTCCCCGTGTTGGCGTGGGTTTCCTCCGGGTGCTCTGGTTTCCTCCACAAGTCCAAAGACATGCGGTATAGGTGAATTGAAGAAACTAAATTGGACGTAGTGTATGAGTGTGAATGAGTGTGTATGGATGTTTTCCAGTACTGGGTTGCAGCTGGAAGGGCACCTGATGTGTAAAACATATGCTGGATAAGTGGGGGGTCATTCCGCTGTGGCGACCCCAGATTAATAAAAGGGACTAAGCCGAAGGAAAATGAATGAATGAGTGAATATTTCTTTATTTTGTTAATCATTTGTACCTCATCATTTACTCTCCTCCCCACGTGAAAAAAAATACTATAGTAATTTATAGTAAATATTGTAGTGTTTTTGAATCGTACTATAGTAAAGTACTTGAATTAATCTGTTGAGATGGTCATTCCATAGTTGCTATGGTAACATAACTATATTTATATAAACAAATGACCCAATGCTGTAATTTTCTACAACTATAGGGTATATTATACTACCATATATCAGTTTACTGTAGTAAAAACTAAAATATATTACAGTATTTATGACAGTATCACTATGGTCAATAATACAGTAGGCTGGAGCATTCATTAATAAAGTATCATAAATATTGTATTATATACTGTATAATACACGTTACTATAGTATGGTTCCAAAACACTATAGTATTTACTATAAATTACTATAGTATTTTTTTCATGTGGGTGAAAACGGTTTTAAACCATTATGAATTTCTTTCTTCTATTGGACACAAAAGAAGATATTTTGAAGAATGCTGGTTGCCGGTACCCATTGGCTTTCATTGTAGGAAAAATTACCATGAATATCAATGGGTGCCAACTACCAGCATTCTTCAAAATATCTTCTTTTGTGTTCAATAGAAGAAATAAAATCATAATTTATAGTAATTTATAGTAAATATGATAGTGTTTTTCAACCATACTACAGTACAATGTATTATATAGTATGTATTATAGTATTTACGATTATTTGTAATAAATACTACAGCATACTATATTATTCAATATAGTAAATAGATACATTTCATAAATATAATAAATATATAACTAATAAATAACTGTCTCTTTAAGTTGTCTATTCATAATCATGGGAGAATCATGATGTTTTCTCCAGAATCACGCAGCCTTATCTCTGCTTTATCTCTGCTCAGGACTGTTCAAAGCAGACGGCTCTGTGTCAGACCTTCTCCTGCCCGCTGCTCAACATGTCCACCCAGGCGGAGGTCAGAGTTCGAGCACGGGTCTGGAACGGCACCTTGCTGGAGGTTCGTACACTCACTGATTTTCAAGAACTCTTTGACATGAAGGTTTCTGAATGGCTCATTGGGTCTCTGTGGTTTTCACATAGGACTACGCCCAAGCCTTGCGAGTGGAAGTAAAGGCACAGGCTACATTGAGACTGCTGACCGATAAACCAGCCATCAAAATGGACAACCAAACCAGAGAGGTCAGAACTGTTGACACTGACAGGGTGGTTTACCCAAACATTAGTTTGTGATCTATATTAATCAGGGGTTCTTAAAGTCTCAATTCAAAGGTACAAATATGAATTTTCATCAATGTCAAAGGTCTGGAAACACTGGCTATAACAAAACTTGATTTTAATAAACATGCACATACAGTTGAAGTCAGAATTTGGGAAATATTTGAAAAAGGCTTCAACTCTATAGCTTCAACTGTACACCAATCAACCAATTATTTGCCTTTTGCATTTTAAAATACATTATTAAGAAGTGCAAATGTGGAGAAATGATAAGTGACACTTCATTTGAGTATTATTTTATTAATTAATTTTATGAATAACGCACAGCCAGAGGTAGGACCAACAGTAACAACAGTAGCAAAAACAGAGCAGTCTAATGTGAGAAATGGCACTGTGTGGATTCCATCAGCTGTCTACTGTAAACTGTTGTTTCATTATGGTGTTTGACATTTTTAATCCTCAAAACTCCAGCTGTCTCGTAACAAACCAAACATTGTACAGTACCAAACATTTGTGCTGGATTGGAGCAAAATGAACACATACGTCTCTGTCCAATCACCTTTGAAAACTTTTCTTTGTCAACTTTCCTTACCCATTCAAATGCTCACTGCGGTGAAGAATGTCAGACGATTACGACAAACTTTATGCGCTGACAGGTTGACAACAGTGTCACAATCATTTCAGACCATTTCCAAAAAGCCATAAAAAAAACAAACAAGGTGATTATGGTTTTCCCATAATCGAGCATGACAGAACACAAAATGCAGGATATACAGATTAAAAATGTAGTCAGTGCCACCTCGAAGTGGCATAAAGTCTGTTTAAATGGATCTTTTGTTAGTTTAACGTCTATATAACGTGAAATCTGCCAGGCAAATTTGTAATGAGGCAACAAACACACGTAAACTGCTGAGTAGTGTTTATTGCAGGGGTTCCCAAAGTGGGGGTCGCTTGGTGATTTCCAAAAATCTAATTCATTTTATTAAACCATTAGAATTACCATATTTTATCCATAACCTGCGGACTATAAAACTTAATAGTTACATAAAAAAGCAACAATATGCAAATAATAAGCCATCAGCCTTTATTTTTTTGTTTTTTTTTGGATTGTGACCCCTGGTGTGATTACGTTATATTAAAGACATAGCAATAATGCAGCAGATTGATTTTATGGCACCAAGTTAAACTTTCGGACACCTTTACGACATTCACATACATTAAAAATAAAGGCCATGATTGAATATGGAGGATGGTCTGCGAGTGGCGTTCTTCAAAATTAAACGAAGAATAGACTTGGGCCTATTCATCAAACATTTACAAGATTGCAAGAGATTACAAGTTTGACCTGCATTTATCAAAGTAGTAAATACACACTTTTAATCCCTTACACACAATTAGAGTTCTTGAAATATGAATATGATCTGGACCAAAGCCCGGACTTTGAGAAGCCCGGGTCTATACTCACAAAGCTGAGCAGTTGTGAACATCTCCTGTGTGTGTAGTTTTCAGTAAACATCGACCCGGTGTTGGGAGAAGAGACGCCGTATGAAGTTCCCCTCTGGATCTTCATTGTTGCAGCGGTTGCAGGGATACTCTTATTAGGCATCATCAGTCTCATTCTTTGGAAGGTATGTGTGCTCAACATTCCTTTAAAACATTCCTTTATTTCCCATCATTTAAATCCTGGTCACAATTTGACTGGCAGTTTTAAAGTATATAGTGTAGGTATGTACTTTTGTGAAATCTGCTGGATTTGCTCCAGTCATTTTTTTTTTACTGATGTTACGGCACACATGATGTGTTTATTTTTCAGCTATTTTACATTCAATGTTTTATTATATTGTTATTATTTTGTGCCTCAAGTGTTAAATCAGTTTTGATTTGCATTCATTCAATTCCAAACAAAAGAAAAGACATGAAAAAGAAGTGTTTGTTTATTAATATGTTTATATTAATACATTTAAAACTAATTTCTAATAGCTGTTTTTTATTTCAATATATTTTAAAATGTATTTTAAGTCTGTGATTTAAAGCTAAACTTTCAGCATCATTACTCTAGTCTTCAGTGTCAATGTATTCAAATATGCTACTGAAAAACATATTTGCTGCTTAATAAATGTCTTATTGTTATAAATGTTGTTGAAAACGGTGATGCTTGGTATTTAGTGCCGGGCAAAGATTAATCGTGATTAATCGCATATAAAATAAACATTTGTTTTGACAATGTATGCGTGTGTATTATAAATATGTGATACACACATATACAGTACATAGAAACAAAACTATACAAAACAATTTTGTTACATAGATATTTAAATGTTTATACCATACAAGTAAACATCTTCTCAATTATATACACGCATATACATAATAAATATACACACTACACATGCACATATTATGTCAAAACAAAATGTTATTTTGGATGCAATGATTCATTCATTTTCTTTTCGGCTTAGTCCCTTTATTAATCTGGGGTCGCCACAGCGGAATGAACTGCCAACTTATCCAGCATATGTTTTACGCAGCGGATGCCCTCCCGGTTTCCCAACCAATCACTGGGAAACATCCATACACTCTCATTCACACATACACTACGGCCAATTTAGCTTACCCAATTCACCTATAGCGTATGTCTTTGGACTTGTGGGGGAAACCGGAGTTGCAATGAATCATGATTAATTTTTGCTTAGCACTATTAATATCATTTTGGTCTGAAAACTGATACATTTTTAGCATCATCATGGTTTATATGGTGAATAGAAACATAATATTTTTAACATTATAAATGTCTTTCCTTAAGCATTTTGAAAATAACACATCCATGATACACAAATTTTAAATACACATACAATATATAGTAAACACAACATAGAACATACAATATATGGCAAACACAGAACAGATAAACAGCAATAGAACAGACATAAGAAGGAACAAAATGTATATAAACACCAATGACAACTATAATAATATCGGTAGTACTTACAGGTAGCATTCATATTTATCAAATGATTGGGTACCTTTTAGGTTCAGCAACACTTATTTATAAGCTAACTTTTCAGAAAATAACATCACCAGGGATAGTTATTAAACACAAATGACAGGACAAAATGAAACTGCATGCTTGCAGTCTTTAAAGCTCAGCTTTACCAGCTCACTCATTCCTTCTAGCTAAAATAAACCTCTCCACCCTTCAGTTGAAACGATCAACAAAGCATCTACTCAAATTTGTTTTGACAAATTATGTATGATTATTTTAAATGTGTATTTAAGCCACATACCTACCATGTAAATATCAGAGAACAATGTATTGTATTGAATCTATGCACTGTAAGTGTTTCAACAACACTTATTTAGAAGCTAACTTTTCATAAAATAACCTCAGCAGGGGATAGTGCTTGCAGTCTTTTAAACTCAACTTTACCAGCGCACCCTTGATGTGAAATGTCCTTTAAATGAGTACTAAATGTCTGGCCCTGGGCTGCGCTCCTCCTCCACAGTGCGGTTTCTTCAGACGGGCCAGCAGGAGAGAGATGTATGAGGCCAAATCCCAGAAAGCAGAAATAAAGATCCAGCCCTCTGAGACAGAGAGGCTGACGGAGGAGTTCTGAGCCTGCATGCAGGGCTCCACCATTATAGGGCCCTTCGGTAAAGCAGACCCAAGAGCTCTACCTAGCTAACATACGCCTTTTCTGACTTTCCACTCCGCAAACCTGTGTCCTAGAATAACTCTTTAATCCCTTTTCAGTCCAATAACAGTCTCTTCTTTGCTCATTCTGTCTGTCTTGCTCAATATCTTAACCATATTCCTAGATAAAAACTGAAATCTCTATTAACATTTTTACAATACTCACAATTTAATCAGTTGAAGTCACAATTATTAGCCCTAATCCTGTGATTTATTTTCCCCCCAAATATTTCCCATATGATGTTTAACAGAGCAAGGAATCTTTCACAGTATTTCCTATAATATTTTTTCTAATTTTTTTCAACAATTTTAAGGTCAATATTATTAGCCCCCTTAAGCAATATTTTGTTTCGATTGCCTACAGAACAAACCATCGTTATACAATAACTTGCCTAATTACCCTAACTTGCCTAATTAACCTAGTTAAGGCTTTGAATGTCACTTTAAGCTGAATACTAGGATCTTGAAAAATATCCAGTAAATTATTATGTACTGTCATCATGGCAAAGACAACAGAAATCAGTTATTAGAAATGAGTTATTAAAACTATTATGTTTAGAATTGTGTTGAAAAAATAATTATTATTTCCATTAAACAGAAATTGGGGGATAAAATATACAGAAGGGCTAATAATTCTGACTTCAACTGTATATATATATATATATTTTTTCTCCATGATCTGTATATTGTGTGCTTGCTTGAAGGAATAGTTCACCCAAAATGAAACCTATAGAAGAACTCTCCTATAGAAGAACTTTTTTTGATTTCCCCATTGAAAAAGTTCTTCAAAGAATCAGTTTTCATAGTGTGAAGAACGTATCTAAAGCATATTATTCCACTATAATAAAACTGTTTTTGTTGTAAAAAGTTTGGATGTTAAATTGGTGTTAAAGTTTCTTCATGCAACCATCAACACCTATGAAGAACATTTATTTTTAAGAGTGAACATCATGTCATTCCAATACATTCATGAAACTTACAGTAGGGGTAATTCATACATTCATTTTCCTTCGGCTTAGTCGCTTTATTCATCTGGGGTCGCCACAGCAGCAGAACCGCCAACTTATCCAGCATATGTTTCACACAGTGGATGCCCTTCCAGCTGCAACCCAGTACTGGGAAACATCCATACACACTCATTCACACACATACACTACGGCCATTTTAGTTTATTCGATTCACCTATAGCGCATGTCTTTGGACTGTGAGGGAAACCGGAGCACCCGGAGGAAACCCACGCCAACACGGGGAGAACATGCAAACTCCCAGTAGGGGTAATTTCAGAACACAAATGAAAATATTTTTATTGAAATATCAGAGCTTTCTGTCAATCTTTTGACAGTCCAGGTTATTAATTTTATCTTTAATATTTGATTTCAGATTTTATTTTAGAGTTCTCATATTTGGGTGAATTATACTTTTAAAATTGTATTGAAAGCCAATGTTTTTTGCTCATTTACCTAGCATTTTGTCTTTTTTCTGTGAAAAAACAATGAGGTTTTATAGCTTGAAAGCTTTTTATTAATAGTATTGTTAATTAATTTATTCATTCATTCATACATTCATTCATTTTCCTTCAGCTTAGTCCCTTATTTAAAATATTAATATTAAAAATGTAAATAAAAAGCCTTTTTTCTTCACAATTATGAGTTTTGACTTTTCTCTGTAAAAAGCATCTCAGAATTATTACTTTTATATCTTATGTTTTCAAGTAAAAATAGCAAAGCTGTAACAAAAACTTCGATTTGTGAGAAAATATCAGATTTGTGAGTTACCATTCTTTGATTACATGGTTTAAACAAGCTTCCGTGAATTACGCTTGCATTCAGTTAGAATGTTACCAAACAAAGCAGACAATGAAAATGAAGCAAACAAAATTGGAAATGAAGTTGAATAACAGATTAATACACTTAAATTTATGACTTTCATAGTATCAATTGGCTTCAAAAGACTGTCATGATTTTGTGGATCTTTTATTTAAGCCTGGCTAAAATCTCTGTACACTTTAAATGGAAAACATCATCGTTTCTCACAGAAAAAAGTGAATAAATTATTCAATTTGTTAAAATTCCAGTTTTATTCCAAAGCACATCCATCAACTCTTAACTTGAAGTCTTCCTTTCATTGTGTGTCTGGAGCAGTGTGGTTTCTTCAAGAGGGCTGTTTACTACAGGATCATGCCAAAGTACCACGGTGTGAAAGTCTGCAAAGAGGAACGCTACAACCTGGCCTTCCAGCCCGAGCAAGAACTCCGCAAGAAACTCTGGGTGACCAACTGGACAGAAATGCATGAATTTTACTACTGACGTCTTCACTCTCTCCATCCATCCAGAGCCAGGAGGAGCGTGATGATTGGACGATGTGTTTTATTAACCCCGCCTCCTCTCGACGGACACTGGACATTGCCGTTACTCAAACGCAGTGAGAACACGTTTGGAAGCGTTTGCTGGTCTGTGTGCAATATGATCTGTAGACCATTAAACTGCTTTCAACAAAGCCAGGACGTCTGGCATTGATATAGTTTCCTATTTTGAATCTTTATGAACGTGTAAATATGTTTTGTTTCAAACGTGTGTATATTGTATTTGAAATTTCATTCCGTTTCTTATGATAGCTTTTAATCAAGGTTACGTTTTATATGTATTGAGGTCAGTTGTAGTTTAGAGTTGGTCATTTTTACTCATCGACATCACATCTTCCAGCCGCAACCCATCACTGGGAAACATCCATACACTCTCATTCACACACATACACTACGGCCAATTTAGCTTACCCAGTTCACCTATAGCGCATGTCTTTGGACTTGTGGGGGAAACCGGAGCACCCAGAGAAAACATGCAAACTCTACACAGAAATGCCAACTGACCCAACCGAGGCTCGAACCAGCGACCTTTTTGGTGTGAGGCGATTGTGCGCCACCGCGTCGCCCGTTTCCTTCTACTGTTGAACACAAAGGAAAATATACTGAAGAATGTTCCATAGTAGATTTTGTCCCAACTATGGATGTCAATGGCTGCCTTTTTCCAACAGTCTTCAGAATATTTTATCTCATGTGTTTGACAGAAGAATGAAGTACTGAGTGAGTAAACAGTCAGAACTATCCCACTATCAATCTAACTATTAAACATAGTCCACATAAACTTACTCACTCGCTATCCTTTGGCTTAGTCTCTGATTTATCAGGGATCACCACAGCAGAATGAACCGCCAATTAATCTGGCATATGTTTTATGTGGCGGAACATACAAAGAAACAAAAAACTGTTCAATTAAATGTGCAAATTTGGGATCAGAATGACTGAAAAAGCACTTTATAAAAGTATACTCTAACAATCTTTGATTTTTCTTCGCAATCGGTCCACGTGTGTTTAAATATCACCCACACGTATTGAGGGAGCCAGTCTTTATTTTTTGGATTTTGCTTTGTGGTTTGTTTCCAGTTTGTTCCAAATTTCCTATTTTATTTTTACTGTGTGAAATGCTGGGTTTTATTATTCAGTGGAACCACTACTGCTGTAACTGCTCTCATGTCGTTGCGATCTATCTCTTGAGTAAAGAATGTTGATTTCAGGTTTGAATAAATGCTATAATTTCTATATAAAAAAAATACATGTAATGCCAAGCCGCATCATTGCTGCTGATTTAATTTTAAAACAGCTCAGATCAGTCCACTTTCACCAAGGAGAAGGTTAAACGTTCAGAATTGTCAGAACTTATAAAACTCCTTATTGCTGTTTGTGCTTTAGAATGAGTTTCATATTTGAGTGGAACCGACTGTAATTGTCTAGGCGAAGGCTGTTTGATTAAACTGTTTGGCTATTATTAGAGGTTATTGACATGCCTGAGCAGATTGGGTAAACCACTAGACCTTTGAGGATTAAATAAAATAACAGCGAGTGCTTGTATACCTCAGACCTGGATATTGAGATGGGAAAATGTACTGTATGTCCCATGACATACGATATGTAAGATGTTTTTTAGATTGTGCTAATATTAAAATGGGCGGCACGTGGCTCAGTGGTTAGCACTGTTGCCTCACAGCAAGAAGGTCGCTGGTTCAAGTCCCGGCTGGGCCAGTTGGCATTTCAAGTTGGGCCAGTTGGGCCAGTGGTTTTCCCCACAGTCCAAAGACATGCGCTATAGGTGAATTGGGTAAACAAAATTGGCTGTAGTGTATGAGTGTGTGTGAATGCGAGAGTGTATGGGTGTTTCTCAGTAATGGGTTGCGGCTGGAAGGGCATCCGCTGCGTAAAACACATGCTGGAATAGTTGGCGGTTCATTCTGCTGTGGTGACCCCTGATAAATAATTGACTAAGCCGACGGAAAATGAATGAATAATATTCAGGGTTTTTTTAGCTACTTTTTTTTAAGGCTGTTGTTTGTCTTCCTGCAATCAGACAGCAAGCAAAGCTAAAACATCTTTATAATACGTTTTCAGCTTTGTAAAAAACTCGTCATATTAAATATTAATAACAAAATTATTAGTCCTCCTATAAAATAGTAATTCTTTTTCAAATATTTCCCAAGTGATGTTTAACAGAGCAAGTTTGTTAATGTAAAAAATGATCTATATATATATATAT
>CAIGQW010012936.1:2573343-2621952 GCA_903798125.1 Danio choprae | reverse complement strand
CAGAATTTGCCAGGGGTATCATCATTTTGGGCTTGGCTGTATATTATATATTTTAAATAAACCATGGAATAAATTGCAGTTATATCCCATCTCTGAAAAAGTTAAATTCCCGATTATGATATAAAGCGCTTATGAAAGTTTTTGGATTTGTCAGGGAGGAATCCAGGAGAAGTTTTACTTCTCATCACTCAAAAAAATGTGTAAATTAATTAAACATATATCTAAAATATATTATGATAACATTCCATCCCAGAAAAGATGCATTAAATGAATGTTGTCTTTAAATTATGAATTAATGTGACATTTAGTCAAATACTGAGACTAAAAAACTATTCTAGTAATATTCAACAAAAGAAACATATGCCAGAACGTATACTGAACGTATGGATGACATTATGAATTATGCATTTTATAAATGTTTTTTTTTTATGTAGTATAAAGAATGAGTCACAGATTGGGGAATTCTGGTACTCCAATAAAAAGTACAATATTCAAACTAAAAACAAACGGATGCTACATATCTTCCAAATCCTGTATTTTGGAAAGCTGTTGTTGTGAAATGTCAAACTTTATTCTGCTTCAATTCATTTAACTGAAATCCATCCCAGTTTTCCAGCTGAAGCACATTTATTTCTCAACAAAGCACAGGGAACGCAGTGGTAAAAGCAGCATTTGGAGGTTTACTCTTGAGCTCCGCTCTTACGTTTGTAAGGCGTCCAGTCGTACTCTGGCCATCCCAGGACGTCACCGTTCTTCTTGTTCTCCTTCTCCAGCCACTCGATGAGCGGTTTGAAATACTCCATCAGAGGCTGGACGGACATTTTGGGGTGAGCTGTGATGATCTTCATGGCTTCAGGCCAGGGTTTACTGAAGCCCATCTTCATCACATCACTGACAAACGAGAACACAGTATTTACTCTCAGGCTAAAATGAAGAGGAGCTACAATCTTGAATTTATTAATAGAAAGATTTCCGATTTGCTATGAGCCACACATTTCTCCACCTTCCTAAAAGTGAATGTACACCAGAATAGATTGTATTGATTTATTCATGATGATTTCTCATATGATGATTTAAAGTGGTTCAGTTAAATCAATATTGGTGCTACATAAATAAACAATCATGAACACAACCCTGGACGTAAGAGCTATTTTAAACCACAGCGGAGCAGTAATCTAACTATACATATAGTATAGATACTTAACTACCCAGGTAGCAAACAATTCTGGCCCAGATTTGGCATAAATCTGGCACAGCAGGCATTCATCCTGTACTGGCATACAGCATGTGGGCCAAACATGACCCTGGTTTGGCAGAGGTGGCACTGTCTTTAGGGCGGCACACAATACTTGGGCCAGATGTTAATAATTGATATGTGGGCCATGTAAGTTTTGCCTATCTTGACCCACATTTAAAATACATTTTTATTATTTTCAAATAAAGAAAAAAAATTCTATCAGGTCACTTCGAGAAAATACAAACCCATAGCACGCCTAAAGCGCAATGCTTCATGGGTTTATCAATTTTGCAATCGTGACACACCAACATATCTGGCCCAGTTCAGGCTCAGTTATGGGTTATTAACTTGGCTGAGACTTGGCCTAGATATGGTCCATGTTTGGCCCTTGTCTGGAAGCCAGACTTGGTCCAGTCATGTACGTTAATTCACTGCAGCATGTGGGCCAAGCAAAAGCTGATTGTGTGGGCCAGAGCTGAGCCAGAGATATTTTGCTATGTGGGTATACACATAAACTAAGACAGACTATACAGATACAACCCTAATGAGATCCTCCTATCATCAAAATTCACCTGATTATTTTGGACTGGTTCTTTACATTTAGGATTGTCAGTGAACACACCAGAAATTGTTTCTTTGTGCTTTTGCCAATTAAATACAAGTTATAGAGAATTAACAGATCACATATTCTTGATTTTTTAATTTTGAACTAATTTCATTTTACACATTTTAATGGGTTATATAAGAATCTCACCATCATTGCTCTGAGTGCTTGTAAAAACTGGAGCGTCTCAGTTTGTGAGTGATTTACTGACCTCAGGAGTTTTCCTGCTTCTTTGGACTGGTAGATGTCACAGCTGTGGAGCGGCCCTTTGTGACCCGCAGCATCACACAGACCTTTGTGGAACTGGAACTGGATTACAAAACTCACAAAGTACCTATTGGAGCCAAACCAAAGTAAACAGTCAATCTAAAGACTTGTAGGATTGCGTGTGCTGTGTAATATGAAAGGGACGAGATGTTTTAGTCATTTCATTTCTTGTCATCTACCTGATATAGGGCACATTTGCAGGGATGTGGAACTTTGCGCCAGGGTCGAAGTCTTCCTCAGTGCGCGGGACGGGTGGACACAATCCCTGGTACTTCATTCTGGTAACAATTAAAACATTCAGGAGATATTTGATTGCACAATTTACATGTTAAAGTAATAGTTTATCCAAAAATGGTAGAAAAGATGAACTCATGGATTGTGATATTTAGGATTGGGCTTCAGAGGATTTTTATCTCATCTGGAATACAGCAAGTCTTTCTGGGAAGTTCATATTTACAGGTTTGGACATTTTTACGATATCAGACATGACCATACATTTAGTCAGAGCAATATCAAAGACCAAGCATCTGCAAAATGATTAATAATGAGCAGGATTTATGAAAGTGTCGTGAATTTATTATGTATTCTGACAATTCTAGACAATATTTTTGTTAAACAACAACTAGATTTTATATATTTTTAAATGGCATAGCCTATGGTACAATATTGTAAAGTAAGCCTGTTGAAATAATGTACAGTAGGCTATGATTTTTATCTTAAATGGTATTGAGATGAAAAATCGTACGTTTGTTGTCAAGATCATGAGTGAATCTTCTTTTGTACATTAAATTAAATTTTTGAAGTAAATGAGGGTGAAAAAAAACCCCCTCAAAACAAAATCTTTAGATTTGGACTTTTGGTGAAATTGTTAGCTTTAAACCCGTAAATGGGATGTTAATCTTCGGAAATGAGGACAAGTCACTGCGCGATCTTTTCCGCGCATGCGCAATAGAAAGTGTTTGACTGAGGCTATTGTTTACCGGTAATATAATGTTGTAAATATGTCCAGCTTCTTGCGGAGACCGAGCGTTTCTCTTAATACGAGGCCAGTCTTCCATTTAGGCTGCTTTTTGCGTTTTTGACGGCTCATTGACGCCGCCAGACAGTGAGTTTAGCTGAATACAGTGTCATCTCAATGGGCTGAGGGTGAGTAAACTAGCATAAAACATGTTTGGCGGTTCTGGTGAAGTTCCTCAGATGTAACATTGTTGTTAGCAAACAAACCATTAGAGGTTTACTTTCATGTGGATAGATCGCTGCACATGTCAAATGACTAGAAATGTTAAACGTATTTAAAACATATGCTAAAAAGTCACACTATTTTTAAGATTACCTACCTAGTTGACACTATAACCACCTCTGCATGTTTGCATTGTTACTAAGACATCAACTTTAGAAATTTATTTTTACTAACTTGCTTAATTACCCCATTTCTTATTTTTCCCCACAATGTTACTATGTCGTTTTTAAATATGTTTATTTTGTTGTGGATGTCCCAGTTCATAAAACATGATTTGCTATTTTGAGAGTTAAAGGGATAGTTCACCAAAAATGAACACTTGTAGCATAAAGGATCTTTTAATGCATATATTACACTGTAAAAAATATGCTGGGTTCCACACAATCAGTTTGTGTTGGACAATATGAAGGAATTAAGTTAACTTAATAGTTTTTACCAATTTAAGTGGATTGAACATGAAACAATCAAGTTGTTCCAAAGAAAACTCAAGAATTGTGTTGTTTCGGCTCATTTAAAATAAGTAGTTTGAGCAACCAGTTTAAGTGTACACTAAAATGCTGTGTTCCACACTATCTATTTGTGTTAAGGCAACATGAAGGAATTAAGTTAACTTATTAGTTTTTACAAATTTAAGTGGATTGAACATAAAACAATTAAGTTTTGCCCAAAACAAAACCTCTCAAGAATTGTGTTGTTTCAGCTCATTTTAAATAAGTAGTTTGAACAAACATCAAACGTCGTTTTTTGCCTGTAGTATAGAAAGGGTCACCTCAGGTTCCACCACTCTTTGTTGTATTCTGAGCTTGAGATCCTTCCATCAAACACTTTCCACCTCCACTGGTCCATCAGGTATCCAAATGGCAAGAAGGCAATCTTATCCAATGCAATGCTCATCAGGAAGTTGATGGTGCTCTCTGTAGATCAGTAAAAGGGCACTTGAGCAATTCCAGCGTTATGGATGTGACATTCGCAGTAAAAACTCAACATAAATGCACAGAGAAAGTTTATGTTCACATTATATTGAAGCATCTGTTTAAATTTACCAAAACAACTAACCACAGAGTTATGGGATCAGAAAAATATCAATCTGTAAACATTTTTTTTCTATTTTAAATGAGGGAAATATATATGCGTTATGGATGTGACCAAAAAAGTTTGCCAGTTTACAGTATACAACATACTTTGTAGAAATTCTGTGACTTAAACTGCACAACCCAAAAGAAATACTGCTAATCAAAAGGATAAGAGTTGGCTTAATGTAGAACAAAAAATACTGTTGTTATTATATTTGACAATTTTTGCGTTTATGAGGAAACAGCTTCCTTATGGATGTGACAGATGTGAAATTGGCACTTGTGTGGCTTGGTCAATGTTTTCATGCAATTATATTTGATTTACCAGAGACATTTTTAAAGTACTGTACAATACTTGCTTGCACAAAACTATTTTGCAGGAAACAACATTTTTTTTAATGTCAAGGTTGACATTTGCATGGAATTGTTCACTTACAGTTTGAACTGGCAGTTATGGTGTGCTTTGCTGCAAGCTTTAATTCTGACGTACCTGCATTGTCCTCCACCTTGTCCAGCAGGCCGATGCTCTGAAGATGTTTAGGTGTGGCTACTGACAGGGCCAGTACGTCACCGATGGCCTCGTGGAAACCAGGGTTGGCGCCGTCACGGAAAGAGATGGGCTGATCCTTATACTGCAGGAAGTACTGAATGTGGCCCATCTCGTGGTGCACAGTAATGAGGTCATCCATGGTCACCACCGTGCACTGCTTGATCCTAGAGAAGGTAAGAGGATGAACACGAGATAACACACAGGAAGGAAAAGCCTAGACATTTGATTTTTCATTTCTGGCTTTATCAAATTAACAACAAAAAGGTGAAACTGTGGTTTGTTTATCCCATTAAACGCAATGAAATATGGGCTCTTTCTAAAAACTAGCGGATGGTCTGTGAGAAGCATTTTAAATTGACACAGTTTAAAAAGTGCACTTGTATATATTTTTCAATACTACGAAAATATACAGTTTTTATTCATTATTATTAAATAATTGTAGTTTATATTCATAATAAATTGGTTAAAGGGATAGTTCACCCCAAAATGTACTGGTAATTTACTCATCCTCAAGTGGTCACCAACATGTTTGAGTTTTTTTTTCTTCTTCTGTTGAACGAAAAGAAGATACTGTGAAGAAAGCTGAAAACCTTTTTAATATCCATACATAGGAAAATACTATCCAAGTCAATGGCTACATATACCATCTTTTCTGTTCCACTAGAGGGGGGGGCGGGTTCAAACCCTCAAACCGGTTTGGAACAAAAGAAGGGTGAGTAAATAACTGAATTTTTCCTTTTGGGTGTAAATGGTTAAAGTGTACTGCTCGGTGTACCAACAAACATTTATGGTACTAAACTATACTTTGCAGCTTATATATAATGTATTTAAATGTTGGTGGTGCTCAGTGGTGCTAACCACTGAGCCACTGTGGTGCCTTTTCACCAACATCTTTTACTAAAATGAACTCCAATTGGATGTTTTGTGACCTGATTTTAGTTTGAAATGAAATCACACCAGTGTGTTGTAGTATATCAGGGCATTTAAAGTGATATGACTGACATACCTGAAGTCTTTGCGGTTGTAGAAGTCCCAGGCAGAGGCATGGCACACCACTTCACAGCCATCTGTTGGCTTTTCCAGCATTGACTTATTCCAAAACTCAGGAGGCATGGGCAGGAGACCCAGAGATGTGAAAAACCGGTCTGATTCCTCAAACATCCGCTTGGGGGTCCAGCCCTGAAAAACCAAAGAGTAATTAGAATATTCAATTCAATTCAAGTTTATTTGTATAGTGCTTTTTGCAATAATTATTGTTTCAAAGCAGCTTTCTAAAAGTTGCACATTATTCATTACAATCAAAATCAGAAAAGTTAAAGTTTTTAGTTACTATAAATGTATTCGTTAGGCATATCACAATAATCAATATATCAACTTTATCGTACAAAGCATGGACATGGCCTTAATCATTTCTGGTGATGCAATATATAATCGCCCATACATAAAAACTTTAATTATTAGTAATTAGATATTAGTTAATTAGATAAAGTTATTATAAACGTAGTTAACCTGCAGTTATATTAATACATAGTTATATTAATACATAGAAACCAAAGTTTAATCAATAACGCCATTAGTGTTCTTTATATGCCATTTCACAGAACTGTAGAGTTTTAACCAAATCATTCTTAAAGTGATAGTTCACCCCAAAATGAAAATTCTGTCATAATTTCCTTATCCTCCACTGCTTCCAAACCGCCTTGAGTTTCTTTCTTCTGTTGAACACAATGTAATATACACAAAAAAATGTTGGCTTGTTTGGCTTTTTTCTTTTTCCTACAATGAAAGTCATTGGCTGTTTTTTTCCAACATTCTTCAGAATCTGGTTTGGTGTTCAACAGAAGATAGAAATTCTTAAAATTGTAGAACCACAGTGTGAGTAAATGGGGTTAAATGAACCATCCCTTCAACCCCAAATTTTCTATGGTCTATTTGAATTTCCAAAATATCTGTTAATTAACAGGTTCATTATTTTGTGATTCACAAGTATTTTTCCTTTATTTCCGGTAGTGAATGGGCTATATGCACAGCTAGTGTTTTTCAGCCAATGATGAACTTGCGGTGAAAGCTTTATGTGACTTTTTTCAATTTCATACGGTTTCTTTTACAGCATCCATGTTGTGATGTAATTCAAATACAATCAGTTAAATACACTTAAGCATCCATTTAGTGGTTAAAGCGTAAAGAGACGAAAGACCGTTTAAATGCAAGCGCCATCATTAGCCCCAGGCTAGCGCAGAAATTTCATTGAAAATACTGGGGTAAATAAATTTCCATATTTTAAAGACATGGTGCGGAAAAATATAATTTAATGCAGTGCTTCTTGTTTGGTCTGATACCCACTTTATATCGTATCTCAGCCAGGCAGTGAAGATCACTGTTTTTTTAAAAGAAATCAGATCTGAAGCGCAGCGATTTTGTATGGGACGACAATTAACCGGAAGCCCTGGGGCTGGCTGACTGAAATTAAAAGTCCGTGTATATACCCCATTGCATTATGGGACCTCAATGTCTGCTCAGTCGACTTTTGATGATGAAAATTCAACTCTACAGTTTAACAAAGTGACTTTGATTCACATTTTAGTAGTTTGAGATAATATAAATGTATAGGAAATAATATATAGAGAAATAAGTCTGTAAAATAACAGAAACTGTACTGGCAGCTTATTACCAGGATTTTGTACCTTAATTTACAACACCAACCCAGACAATATATCACTTCAAACTATTAAAAATGTCAGTAAAAGTTAATTTTTCTAACTTTTCATCATCGAAAGCTTTTGGAGGAAAGATCAAGGTCCCATAATGCAATTCAAAAGCATAAATAAGTGAAAATACGGAAAACTGTCAATTTACAGATATCTTTTACAGTGTAGGAGTCCTATCTGCACACATATAAACAAGATGCTTTTTCTTTCTATTTATAATTAGTGCAAACAGTATCTACTACTATTTACACCGAGTGTTTACAACATCTACTTTATTTAACACTTGATGTAAACAGCCACAGCCTTCAAGGAATATCTGAAATGGGACTTTTCCAAGAGCTCAGACTACAAGATCTAGTAATAGATTCGAGTGTTTACAGTTTTCATCTTACTTGTGCGATCATGGCTGGCGTGGCATCCACTTGTGTGGCATCGGGGTACGGATTGACGAGATCCATGATACCAGACCATGTCTGAGCCCACATGTTTCCTGAGATAAACCAAAACCATGCAAAAAGATCAGCCAACTAAAATGCAGGATGTCAGGGAGTATGGTGTATCTCTGGCCACTGGCACTGGAGGAAACCACGGCGACAGGAATTCCAAGCCATTTAATCTCCAGTCATGTGGAATCATTGTACACAATAACAAGTACACACAATTTTCCACACGTGCATATCCAAATGCAGTCACTAAATTACACACACACACACACACACACACACACACACACACACACACACACAGTCACGCTTGATGATTTTGAAAGAAAATAATATCCTGTCGGTTACTTTGGAGTTGCCGCAAACAGCTACAGAATATCAATGCAAACCCTCATGAAAAAAGAAGGGGGTGTGAATGGAATGTAATTTTTAATAGACACCATTTTGAAAGTTGCGTGCAAGAAATTATTACAAGATTACTATCTGAAAGATTAAAAGTTTTTATTGTATTCTATTCTTACTTGCTTGCGCCCTATAGTTACAGTTATGTGTAGAAATTGATCTACTTGCTTACTGCGTCTAGCATTCAGAATGATCTGATCTTCTAAATGAAGTTTAAAAAAAACACACTTATTCACTGATTTACTTTCCTTTGGCTTGTTCCCTTCTTTATCAAGGGTCGCCACAGTGGAATGAATCACCAATTGTAAAAAGATGCCATTAATAATATTAGTTATAGGAATATAAATAGTTAGTGTGACTATTACTGTCTGATGATCAAATTAATTTGATTATTTACTACATTTTAAACTGCTGTCAAGCCAGATATTGTACTGTGTTTTATTCTTTCCTATTGTGATTTAATGTATTTAATAAGTCAAAATCATTCATGTAATAATTTGTTTTGTTCTAAGCAGCATTATGGCAATTCGTAACTAATTTACATTTATTTTGACAGTAGTGCCTCAGTATGCACCAACCCCGAAATACTATAAATTCTGAGTGTGCCTCACACAGGTGAGTGGGTTTAATAAACCTCCTGTAGAAAACACTCATTCATCTCACGGACACATTAACCGACAAACACTGTGTATTTTATGAAGTGTTCTTCACACGGGTGAGTGGGCTTGACAAACCAGCTGTAGGAACACTCTTACTCTAGCATTAAGTGAAGTTTATAAACTAATTTCTAGAGGATCACATGCTTATGATTGACTATGGCTGGTCCCACATTAGCCAACACATGATTTACCAATTAGATGAATCCTAACACACTATAAATAACCAGAGTTTCTTAGCTTAGTTAACTTCGTCTTGAAGAATCCCCCCTTCCACCCCTACTCCTTCCCCCTTTTCCTAGACAGGGCGGCACTCAGTGGTTAGCACTGTTGCCTCACAGCAAGAACGTCCTTACTAGGCCAGTCCACGTTTCTGTGCGGAGTTTACATGTTCTCTCTGTGCTTGCCTTAACCAGGTTCCCTGTTTTTCTCCCAGTCCAAAGACATGCGACATAAGTGAATTGACTAAACCAAATTGGCACTATAGATGAGCTCTTAGTCAGGCCTCTACCTATGCCTTCAGTCAACAGTTATCTCTCCATAGCAATCCCTATAATCCGTCATAGGTCCTAACTAAACCAGGAGAGATCTTGAGACCTACCTGAGCTCAAACTCCCCTCTCGCCCTTCAAACGGGAGGGAGCCCCGGGCTCGAGGATCTTCTGAGCCTAGGGCTCTCTCCCAGAACAGCATGCCAAACATGCTTTATTATCAATCATCAGAGTGTGAACTCTTGAAATTCTCTGAGCACAAACAAACTTTGTTGAATCACTGAATGCCTCCTAAATTGTAAGTCGCTTTGGACAAAAGCTTCTGCTAAATGACTACATGTAAATGTAATGAATTGGAAGCTTGCACAAAATTCTTTTTCCCCTGATAAATGTACAAACTTATTTTATTCTTATTAAAAAACATCACTTTAAAAAAAAAAAAGTTTTCTTAACGGACTGGTTTAGATGTCACAAAATACCACCAGCTCTCATAAAGTAGATGGGACCCCTTTCTAAATTCTGAAATCTGCTCATTCCAATTGGTAAATACTGTATTACTGAACTTGTTAGACCATATGATATTTTTAAATATGTTTGAAGAGATTTTCTAATCAAAGCATTGTATAATTCAGTACAGATCATGTTATTATCAATATTGCATCTCTCACCGAGCAAATGTGCAGGAATTGGTCCTTTCAGGTTGATACGTTCTGGTCCATATTTCTTGTACAGTGCCCTGCGCACGTAAGCATGAACGCTGAGGTAGAGCGGTTCTAGATCTTTCCACAAGGCCTCCAGATCCTGTTCAAAAGTGGGAGTCTCATACAGAGAGCGCCAGAATGCCCCGTTATCCGTGTGACCTGATAATCCACAAACAATCAGCATTAGAGCTTCTTATGCTTGTGAAAATAATAATAATAATAAAAAAAAGGGTTTACAGACTTTTAAAAATGTAGATTAAAAACTTCATTCAAATATAAATATCTTAATTCAGTTGTCCTGTGTTACACAAGTTCTTTCTTGGGGCTGTCAATTAATTAAAACATTTGATCTACATTGCAGTTAATTAATCTAATGTGAAATTTAACTAAAAACCTTTCTACAAAAGAAGATTTAAAGTCATTATGTTAAATGCAAAAATGTTTAGACATTTACCAAACAAATAAACTGAGACTGCTATGAGGTGGGGGCAAATACTTAGTGAACTAGTTATTGTGTCATTTATTCATCCAAGTGTTTTAAACAAATAGAAAAAAAGAAATTAAAATAAACTGTTGCATGTTGATCTAAAAACACTTCTGTTATGGTTTTATGGACATTTATTTCCTTGGCAAAGCTTAGCACAAACAGACAATCTTGTTTAAAATTGAACAGATTAACTTCTTTTTTACTGAACTGTATAGAATCAATATCACATTTGTGCATGTGTTACTCGGGACAAAAACAGGCCTCATGTGAGACTGAACTCATAGCTTGTGTGATTGTTCAGCTACATCATGTGAGATAAAACCTGCCCCAATATCGGTCTCGTATAACTGCATTCAATAAGCTCCATCACACAGTGAGTTGTTTTCCTATATTATCTCAGACATATGAAATGTAATATGAATTATAAAGATCTGGGGCTGGGAGAGTAGTGTTTTTTTTTTAAGATTTATTTTTTGTCTTTTTTGCCTTTATTAGGATAGAACAGGATGAAATAGGAGAGAGAGACTCAAACTTGAGAAACCCGACGTACAATGGCGCTTTATGTTGGCATTAAAAAAAATTAAGTGCATTATTTTTTCCCTAACTAATGAAGTGAAAATGTTGAAATGTTATGAAGTGAAAATCAACAGCCAGAAATTGCTTTATTGTCAGGCACTGACCATTGCTTTTAGCAGCAAAGTTGGCGAGCTCTACATATCTCTTGTAGCTGTCGCGGATCTCTCTGCCAGAGGCGTTTCGCCAACCCTGCCAGGCAAACAGCAGCTCATCGTAATCCCGCGACTCAGCCATGATCTTATTCAGATCTGGAAAATAAAACACAAACACATTGAATGCAGAGCAGAAAGCAGTTGTAGATCAGTTTGACAGGCTGCCGTATGAAAAACAGACACTGTAAGCACTTTCATTGTTTATTGTTGAACAGTTTACAGATGGGTTTACGTATATACGCACGCATACATACGTATATACGCACGCATACATACATACATACATACATACATACATGCATACATACATATATATTAAATAATACACGCATATAAAGCAAATGTTTATTTTGGATGTGATTAATCGTGAGTAATCTTTGCCCTGCACTAATTGTAAAAATAATAATAATAAAATCAGACAAAATGCAAATAACAATAATATTATTTAAAATTATTAGAATTAATTTAGATTTTAATAAATGTAATTAAGTTATTACTGTTTGATAAACTGTATATGGGGCAAAGAGGAAGATTTAAATTATATTTTTTTTATTGTAATAATAGTTCATATACGGAATAAATATAATAATATCTCATATAAGATGATTCATCTTTATACTTTGTCGCCATTCAAATTATTCAAGCCACAATTTTCCCCATTAGTTTTGCCCATAGTTATCTGTTATTCCTAATGACAATGAAACAATATTTTGCCTTATTTTGAAATAGAATTTTTATAACCATTACTGTGGCATTACAAACAGTGGGTTTAAAAGGATTTTATTCAACATAAAAACTATTACACATATAGGCTAAGGCTGCAAGTGCCAATCATTAATTGTGAATCAAAGAAGATAATTTGAGAAAGGTCTCAGTATTTATACATTTTTTGTTCAGTTAACTCACCTGGATCCAGAGGCAGGCAGTTTGATTCGTCCTTGCAGACCGTCGCTACACTGTACAGGGTCTCCATGGATGCTAGTAAATTATTGTACTATGAACATAAAAAAAAAACATGACAATAAGATCATTCATTCATTCATTCATTCATTTTCTTTTCGGCTTAGTCCCTTTATTAATCTGGGGTCGCCACAGCGGAATGAACGGCCAACTTATCCAGCATATGTTTTACACAGCGGATGCCCTTCCAGCTGCAACCAATCACTGGGAAACATCCATACACACCCATTCACACTCATACACTAGGGACAATTTAGCTTACCCAATTCACCTATAGCGCATGTCTTTGGACTTGTGGGGGAAACCGGAGCACCCGGAGAAAACCCACGCAAACACGGGGAGAACATGCAAACTCCACACAGAAACGCCAACTGACCCAGCCAGGGCTCGAACCAGCGACCTTCTTGCTGTGAGGCGATTGTGCTACCCACTGCGCCACCATGCTGCCCCGACAATAAGATCATATTTTAGAATTTAATAAAATAATCTCTATCAACAGGATCTGTAAGCAACCGCTAATTACCAGTAAAATCTAATAAATCTAAACTAAATTAAAAAAAAATTATAATTTATTAGTATTGCTTACAGTGGAGTAAAATATTTGTCAGTGTTCGATACATTTGTCAACAACTTTAATTATAATGACTGAGTTAAAGAATATCATTTAAAGATTTTTCTTTCTATTAATCAAAAAAGTCTTTAAAAATAGTTCCCCAAAGACATGAAATTTGTTTCAACATTAATAATTATACTTTATTACTATCAGTGATTCCATAAACTAGAACATACATTTTGACATATACTTATGCTCTTTTTGAAAACTGAAACTCTTCTTCTATGGCATCACTGCAAAATGCTAAATTATGTTACAGATTTGAGATATTCATCCTTCAAAGTAAAGGTTCTAAAAAGGGGGTTTGCAGTGATACCATAGAAGTATTTTGGGTTCCATAAAGAACCATTCATCGAACACTGTAAAACAATATCCATAAGTTAGCAGTTTTCTGTGCTTTGTGATTCATGTTTTTATTTTTTTATGCTTTTGAATTGCATTATGGGACCTTGATCTTTCTTCCAACAACTTTTAACTTGAACATTTGGAAAAAGTGGCTTTTATTAACATTTTGAATAGTTTAAAGTGCTATATTGTCTGGGTTGGTGTTGTATATTACGCTACAAACACCTTATAATAAAGTGCCAGAACATTTCCTGTTATTTTACTGACTTATTTCTCTATATATTATTATTTCTTATACATTATATATCAAACTACTAAAATGTCAATAAAAGTCACTTTGTTAAGCTGTAGAGTTGAATTTTTAACATCAAATGTCGACAGAGCAGAGCTCAACATCCCATAATGCAATTCACAACCGTAATTAAAATGGAAAACACTTGTGAATATAGAAACTGTTAATTGATATTTTTTTTACAGTGAACAGCCACTCAATGAACCATTTTTTCTTTGAATGTGAAAAATATTTTACAAATGTGAAAAACATTTTACAAACTAATGCCAATTAAGATAAGTTTAGAGTGTTGAGATTTAAATCAGCTCATTATAAGGCTCATAATCAGCTTGTAGTAATGAAACACTAAGACTGATTTTGTCTTCAGATCATTTCTTTCCTCAATATGTTTAAATATAAAGCCTCAATAAATCATAACATGAGCAAAAATCATTCTCAAATTTCATGGATCCCTCAGGTAAAATAACAATAAATCCAAACTAAATCTAAATAACCCATTTGCGCTATTGCTCTTTCCGTGGAGTAAAATATTTGTCAGCTGATGTACGTAAAGCATTAAACATCTGTCCATCCTACCTCCACGAGATCTTCTGCAGAAAGCGCAGCCCTCTCGAGGTCACTCAGTTTGGTCAGGATCCTCTTCACAGACTCGTCCTGGAAGTCACTGGTGTCGTATTTACGAGCCTCTAGTCCATAGATCTTGGTGTGATTGGCCATCTCCAAGTTTTTTTGCAGCTAAAGCCAAAGATTACAGCATGAGACTCTGAGAAATAGCAGTTTTGTACAGTAGATTGCAGGTCTGGGCCTCACCATGTTCTCCTTGTGGGCTTCGGTGATGTCAGTGTTGTAGGTCCAGGAGGACTCGGTGTAAGAGTTCCAGACCTCCTCGGCTGTGCTGTTGTATTCATCTAAAAACTGCTTGGCCTGCATCTCGTCTGTTATTTTACCTGAGAGATTCGGAAAACATGAGAATAAGTTCTGCACAGTTTCTGAGGAGGCTTTTTTTTTTGTATGAGGCTCCTGACAAAGACAAAATCATTCTCAATCCAAAGATTTGTTCCACACAAGGTTCTTCATGTTCTTCACAATAAGAAAAAGTAGTTCTTTACGGTAAATGACTGTTCAATTATGGTTCTATTTGGATTATATGTTCTTCTATGGCATAGGTCTCAAACTCGATTCCTGGAGGGCCGCAGCTCTGCGCAGTTTTGCTCCAACCCAAGTCAAACACACTGATTCAAATAATCAAGGTGTTCAAAACTACTAGAAACTATTAAGCAGGCGTGAGTTAGAGGTGGTTGGAGATAAACTGTGCAGAGCTGTGGCCCTCCAGGAATTGAGTTTAAGACCATTGCTCAATGGCGTTACTGCAGAAATATGGAGCCAGATCACTCTCAAAAAGAAAACATTTATGAAATAAGATTCATACACAGTTCACATTTAGAAAATCCAATTTGTAAATTCAAAACACAATTTATTTGGGGAAATATTTATGAATTTGAATTTTTGTTTGTGTTTTTAAAATTACAAATTGGATTTTGTAAATATGAATTGTGCATGTATGAGTTTTATTTTTGCAAAAGTATTATGTTTGAGACTCCATACAGAAATCCCTTTTTTGGACATTTATTTTTAAGGCTAAATATCTACAATCTTTAAGATAAATGCAGCAAAATCGTAGAAAAACCATTTTTGGTTTAAAAAAAAAAAAAAGGACATCAATGAATGTCAGTGTACACTGTAAAAAAACTATTGGTTCCACTCAATTCCTTCATGTTGTCCCAACACAAATAACTGAATTGTTTTTACAAAGCAAAAATCTTTTTTTGAGTGTATGTTCTAGTCTAGTGTATGGAATCAGTGATATTAATAAAGAACTTTTATTTTTATTAGTGCACTTATTAATGTTGAAAAACATTATGATTTTGTGGAAACCATGCTTTTTTTTTAGGATATTTCAATGAATAGAAAGATCTTTTTGCACAATTGGATCTGTCCAACATCTGCTGCGTAAAAAACATATGCTGGATAAGTTGGCGGTTCATTCCGCTGTGGCGACCCCAGATTAATAAAAGGGACTAAGCTGAAAAGAAAATTAATGAATGAATGAATAACGTCCACAAACCGGGATTGAAGCATCTTTTTTTATAATTGTACTGACACGTGGCTGTGATGGTAAAGTAAAGCTGAAGTAAATCGCTGTTATTCATTACAAACATGCAGTGTTTTAGAAATGTTTTACACTTGTTAAACTCATTCTTGATCACATTTGATGATGATTAATGATCACAGAGAGCTGAACAAATAGTTTAATCCCAGTTGCTTTGTGCACATCCTGTCTTGTTAATACATGTTAATATGTGGCTGTCAATCAATTCCGGGGGCGGGGAAACTGCACTCCTATGTCAAGTGGCGGTCGGCCTCAAAATAGGAGGGATTTGGATCCTATTTTAACGTCAGGAAATAAACAATAAAAAATAAATAAAAAAGAGACTTATTGGTTTTATATCACCCCAATAGGACTGTGGACACACTATACCTGCACACAGTTCTGTCCAAACAGCTTACAAAAGATGATTTTCATCATAGGAGCCCTTTAATTCTTTGAGAATTCCATTAACTCTTATCATTAACCAATATATGATGCCTAATTAATTACATACATTTACTTTGAGGTTTTATCCATATTTGACCCAACATTGGGTTAAAACATTGGGTTCTGTCAACCCTAATAAAAATAGCGTTCACACACGTTCTTACCAATATCTTCAGGGTAGCCCTCTGGTACTGGTGGCACCCAGTTAAAATCAGGCCAGCCAAGTGTCTCTCCGGTTTTCTCATTCTGTTCCCTCAGCCAGATGGTAACTGGCTGAAAATAGCTCATCAGGGGGCCGGCGTCCATTTTGTCAGTGCCCAGCGCATCTTGTAGCACCTTAGTCCAAGGTTCTGAAGAGCCAGCCTTCAAGACTTTCCTTTCAAACACAATCAACAAAACAACACTCAGTCTCAGCATACAGACATTATCCCAATCGATCTTTAACAGTGGTGGACAGTAACTAATTATGTTTACAGTACATCACTACTGTACTTACATATTTTAAGTATTTGTACTTCAGAGTATATTTCTTTTAGGAAACTTTTACTTCTAATCACTACAATCCAAAACAAAATATTTTTACTTCGCTTTTTACTCCATTTTCTAAATGTAATGGAGTAAAATGTTTTTTTGAAGTGGAGAAATTTAAGTGAAGAGACGAGATTGTGGCGTTTAATTTGTAAAAACTGTATTTTCTTCTGTATTTGTAACTGAATTTGATCAGTTAACCGGTTTAATTGGCTCAAATTGCACTCACATCTGTTCTCAAGTTAACAACATCTCACTGATTCAAATGATTCGTTCAGAGTGAGTCTCCAGTAAACATCTCACTGATTCAATTGATCGATTTAGAGGGAGTCTCCCATTTACAACTCACTGATCAAATGTTGCATTTAGAGTGAGTCTCCACTTAACCAACTCACTGATTGAAGTGATTCAAATTATTTGTTTAGTATACGTCTCTGGTAAACAACTCACTGATTCAAATGATCTGTTCAGAGCAAGCCTCCAGTTAACAACACACTGATCCAAATGATTTTGGATGATTTTGGGTGATGATCCATTTAGAGTGATTCTCCAGTTAACAACTAACTGATTCAAAGATCCATTCAGAGGGAGTTTCCAGTAAACAACTCACTGATTCAAATAATTCGTTTAGAGTAAGTGTCTGGTAAACAACTCATTGATCTTTTCAGAGTGACTCTCCAGTAAACAACTCGCTAATTCAAATTATCCATTCAGATTGAGTTTCCAGTTAATAACTCACTGATTCAAATGATCTGTTCTGAGTGAGTCTCCATTTAAGAACTCAGTGATTCAAATAATCCATTCAGAGTGAGTCTCCAGTAAACAACTCACTCGATTAATGCTCTGTTATTCTATCAACTTTTATATTACAATTGTATATATTACTTTTAATTATTAATATAATTCTAAATTTCTATTATAAGAGTACATACTCTAGAACAGCTCCAGCTTCACGTGATTTGTAGATGTCACATTTGTGCAGAGGTCCAGTTTGTCCAGCCTCTTTGCATAATTTCTCATGGAACTGGAACTGCAGAATGAAGCTCACAAAGTATCTGCAAAAGATTAAGGCAAGACATTGCAGGTAAAGAGGGTAAAAACATCAAATTAAAAACGCAAATGAGTGATTAATTAAATGTGATAAGTTTCATACGTTTCAAATTACAAAAATCTAAACATTGAATCAAGTCGAGTTCAAAGTTACTTGATTTTATTTGATTTTTTTTTACATTGACACAAGTCAGAAAATACTGCTGAAAAAGCTAGAAATGTTTTTATTTCATACAAATGTTTTTGGTAAATTATGTATGAACATATCCCTCACCTTACATTTGGAAAATAAAATCTTCTTTGTGTACATAATAGTTTGATTGTTGCTTTTTATAGCAAGAAGCTTACCTTATGTACGGTGTGTTTCCAGGAATGTGATATTTTGCTCCAGCATCAAAATGCTCCTCTGTACGTCTGGTTGGTGGACAGATGCCTTGGTATTTTGTTCTATAATAAAAAATACAAAGTTAATTCATGGAAGTGCTGTAGATTTCGATTTAAAACTCTTAGTAGTATATAACTGTAATTAACCTGGAATAATAATTAACTTGAAAAACATTCTCACAAAAAAATAAGAAAATTTTACATGTTTTTTATGTTTTTTTCTTTTGAAAAAAGGAGAATATTCTTGATGTATTGATACTGACATTTGTTTTTCTTTGACATTGTTTCTTTGACTTTCTCTTTTCTGCAGCGTGACTTCAGCGTATGATTCTTCAGAAATTGTTCGAATATTCTAATTTTCTGCATCAAGAAACTCAAGGGCATTTGTTTGATACAGTTAAAAAACATAATGATATATAAAGACTGTAATAAAAAAAAATTATATTTTGTAAAATTGTGAATTGTAAATGTTTTATTGTTGCTTTTGATCGATTTTAGGCATCCTTGTGAAATTAAAAGGAAAAAAGCAATTAATTATGATGTCTGTCAGGTAAGGGATAATGTCTAGAAATGAGCAAAAAAGGTTTGACAGCTTAATTAGTGAAACAATTTTTGCAATATATTTTACATTTTTACAGTTGAAGGCAGAATTATTAGCCCCCCTGCATTATTAGCCCGCCTGTATATGTTTTTTCAAATTTCTGTTTAACGGAAAGATTTTTATCAACAACTTTCTAAACATTATAGTTTTAATAACTAATTTATCTTTGCCATAATGGGAGTACATAATAGATATAGATATTTTTCAAGATATTAGTATTCAAGTTTTAACTAGGTTAATTAGGGTAATTAGGCAAGTTAGGGTAATATGGCAAGGTACTCTATAGCGATGGTTTGTTCTGTAGAACATCAAAAAAAAAAAAAAAATGCATAAGGGGGCTAATAATATTGACCTAAAAATGGTTATTAAAAAATTCCCTAGCTGAAATAACAAATAAGACTTTCTCCAGAAGAAAAAATATTATAGGAAATACTGTAAAAATTTACTTGCTCTGTTAAACATCATTTGGGAAATACTTAAAGAAAAAAGGAGGGCTAATAATTCTGACTTTAACTGTATATATAAATTTTTTTACCTGAGGTACCACCATTCTGCATTGTAGCGTTCAGGCGGTGTCTCTCCACTGAACACACCCCAGCGCCACTGGTCGATGAGATACCCAAAAGGAAGGAAGGCGATCTTTTCCAAAGCCATCTTCAGCAGGTAATTGATGTCACTCTCTGTGGAATTTCACAAACTTCTTTGGGTTATAAGACGTTTTCACTGGGAATATTATTTGACATGTCTCTCACCCACCAGCGTCATCGGTCAGTTGGTCCAGGAGGTCAATGCTGTGGAGATGTTTGGGAGTGGAAACAGAGAGAGACAGAACATCTCCGACGGCCTCGTGGAAGCCCGGATTGGCTCCTCTTCTGAAGCTCACCGGCTGGTCTTTATACTGGAGGTAATACTCCACATGCCCCATCTCATGATGCACCGTGAACAGCTGTTCCATGGTCACAGTCGTGCACTGCTTGATTCTGTCAAAGTAAAACATGCTGGTTGCGATTAGGGCTGCACGATTTTGGAAAAAAACTGACATTGCAACATTTTCTTTTACTGCAATAGATATTGAGATATAAATGCAATTTCACCAGATGACTTGAATGGCTCTTTTTGTAAAGAATTCATAATTTTAGATATAGAAATAAACAATGATTTGCGTTTTGGGGAGTCAAATAGTATAATAACATAATAATAATAATAATAATAATAATAATAATAATAATAATAATAATGATAACAACAACAACAACAACAACAACAACAACAACACTATCGTTTTCATTGGCTTACATGTTCTTGAAATGCTTAGTCACAGACCTTAAAAAAAAAAAAAAAATAATAAACTTTTACTGTAAGGTTCAAACCTGAAATTTGACTCCACTATGTTGATACCAACCAAAAAGGACAATTTACTTTTTATTTTTATTTTATTTTTTTACAATTGGTTGTATTAGTATTTGTATAGCTTTAAAATTTTACAAAAATGCAATAATATAACTCTAATAATATAATAGAATATAATATAACGAAACATTAATACTTAGAATTTTTAATTGAAGGTATAACAACAAAATTGAATAGAAAACAAGCTTAAATATATTATTCTCCTTTTAGTTATTTTCCACAGGATATGGTTTAAATCAAAAAGCAAATAAAAAAGGTCAAATGTTATAAAGTAATATCAATTAAAAATAGAAAAAGGCAGATTTCGAATAATGCATCCCAGAATTTCTAGTGGCATTGGCAGTGTCTCCTGTTTGATTTAGATTTTTTTGATGACAATTTTCCTCATTTGAAATAATTTCCACGTGCAACAATCTTTTCACTTCTCTGATGACGTTTAATTAACTTGTCACTAGCAAGACATCCACCAATAACAAACCACAGCCATCTGATCATTTTGCAATAGATGAATCCAAGTGCAGCCCTACATTTTTGTAGTTTAAAAAGCTGTTTGCTTGGATATGCTTCACAAAAGGAGGAAAAGGCAAGTGCTGGCTTTACCAATGTGGTGCTATCAACAGGTTCTGTTTATTTGACCCTGACCAATAAGACACAGCAACATTGACTCAACCAAAAGCACGAGTTTGGGGGTGAGGATTTTTGGCACATAGAGAATAACAAAATGTTTGAGCGTCTGCATTGTTCTGGACATAACAACATTGGCAAGTGCGAGTTTGGAATAGAACTGCTCTCTGAACAATAAAATTGATTGTAATTCAGCAAAAGCTACAATTCCCATGCACATTTTTCAGGGAAACACGACTCTGTGATCATTATATCTCCTCTGAAGTACAAAGGGTCGTCTCATGCGAAAAACATCAAAAATATATGACAAATAAGAGACATGGGAAATCAAACAGAGCAGAGATTTTTACTGCTTTTATTGATTCAACGTGACTAATAAAAACAAAACTATGGAATCATCTCACAATTATTTATTTCAAACATTCGACTGAAGTTATTATTTGAGTTGGGAGGAATAACATGTTATTAAATTCCAAATTTTCATTTTTTATTATTTTTGGGTGAACTATCCCTTTAAATCGTCCATAATTTTGTGCGTAGCTTGTCACTGATATACAGCTGTCTAGTAAATGCTGCTCCATCTGAAAGCATGTGCTGGAGATTTACTACTGATTACAGAGCCGGCTTCACTGCCAAATTGCGCACGGAAAATCCCCTTTGATTAATCGATCAGCCCTACTGTGGATGTGAGTCACTTTTTTATGTGAAAATAATTGTACAATCCATGTCTATTATTTTAAAACTAAGCAAGCCATTGATTCCATGGAATAGTTTAAAGTCACTGTGAAATCAAAATGAAACACTGCAGTATTTATTATATTAAATACATTTTATATTATTTTTACATTATTATTTATTTATTTAAAATTTTCTGGGCTGAAACAGAAGCCAAAAACCCAGAATGCACCAACCGGAAAACCAAAAATGACTTTTCAATTTATTTTTACACAATGATTTACAATGATTTATTTCAAACATTCAACTTAAGTTATGAGGTGAGTTTGGAGTAAAAACATGTTATTAAATGCCATATTTTCTTTTCTATCCCTCTATGAGCTATCCCTTTTAATTGTCCATAATTTCTTGCATAGCTTGTCACTGAACTATAGCTCTGTTTAGTAAATGCTGCTCCATCTGAAGATTTACTACTGATTGTAGAGCCGGCTTCACTATCAAAATGTGCATGAAAAATCACATTTGATTAATTGTTCAGCCCTACTTGTGAAACCAGAAGCATAAAAAAAAAAACACCATCATCTGAAGCGCATCACTTCTACAATCTGAGGCACTTTACAATGATATGATTCCTGTACCTGAAGTCTTTGCGGTTGTAAAAGTCCCAGGCAGAAGCATGGCACACCACCTCCCTTCCATCGGTGGGTTTCTCCAGCATGGCCTTGTCCCAAAACTCAGGAGGCATTTCCAGCAAACCCAGAGAGGTGAAGAACTCCTCTGCCACCCGGAACATATGCGTGGCATTATAACCCTATGGGCACAAATCACTTTATCGCTCTCTGAAGTGCTCAACATATGTTATTTATTCTCTGAGGTACAGTTCTATTAGCTTACTTTAGCAATCATGGTGTTGGTCACGTCTACATTGGGTTTGTTAGGGAAAGGGATCATCATATTGTAGATGTTGTTCCATGTTTGTGACCACATGTTGCCTACCGGGAACCAAACACAACACTGTTAGCATGCAGACAAGCAAACGCAAAGCCACATATCTTAAAAACAAATACATGATGCATCAAAGGTGAATGCCAACTTTGAATATAAAAATCTATCAAAATATAATAAAACAGTTGAGGTGCTTATGCCTTTCTATTTTAAGTCACCTTAGATAATAGCATCTGCTAATAAAATAACATAAAATCTAAACAATGTAAACTTAGTGATCTAAACCTTCTAAGATCCTATTTAGGGATTTTTGTTTTAAAATCATCCCCATCTCATCCAGGATGTTCATATCTTTATTTCTTTCTTGACTTGAAATTAAGATTTGAGGAAAACCTACCAGGAATTTTCTCCATATAGGGAACTTCAATCGGTTTAAGCTGGGAATCAGGGCTTTGTCTTGTGAAAGAGCTGATATTTTTGAAAAATTTATAAAAATGTTAATTATAATACCTTTAAATCACAAATGCTTAATGCTTTCACTAGCTTTGTGATGCATGTCAACAACTTCATACATTATGTAATCATGTTGGAAAGACACCAGAAAACTCCACCTAATTTTCTCTTCCACCATTGTTTTGTGAAGGACATGTGACTTAGTCTTTGCATGGACTTGAATTATTATTGTAATTATTATTATTATTATATATTACAATTACAAAAGGACCGATTGTTTCACTAGATTGGACATTCAACACATTTTATCCCCACTGAAATATGTATTGTAGTATGTTTTCTTCAAAAACATTTATTTATATTTGACTGAAGAAAGAAAGCTGAATGAACATCTGGATGTTATGGGGCCGGGGAGTAAATCATCAGAAAATTAAAGTTCACGAGTGAACAGATTCTTTAAGCAGAAATTCAGAGGAGATTTTATGCTGAATATTCGGGCTTCATGAAACTGTGTAATTAGAGTAATTATAATGCATTTTATTATCAAAACTGAATGCATGCACTCACTCAGTTTCCTTCAGCTTATTCCCTGCATTATCAGGGCCACCACCATAGCAGAATGAACCGCCAATTACTCTGGCATAAGTTTAACCGACAGATGCCCTTCCAGCCGCATTCCAGAGTTCAACCCTCAGTGCTGGGAAATACCCACACACTCTCCCATTCCCATACTACAGCCTATTTAGTTTATCCAATTCACCAATACCACATATCTTTTTGGACTGTGGGGGAAACCGGAGCACTCAGAAGAAACCCACACAAAAACGTGGATAATATGCATCATATTTTCATAATATTAAAAGACTTACCCAATAGATGGGCAGGGATGGGACCTTTAAGGTTGATGTATTTCGGACCATAGTACTCATAGAGCTTTCGGCGGACAAAAGCATGCAGGTTTTGGTAGAGAGGTTCCAGCTGTTTAAACAGGTTCTCCAAGTCTTGCTTGAAGGTTGGAGACTCATACCAGGAGCGCCAGTACTCGCCTGTGTCTTCAAAACCTGAAGGAGGACAATAAGAAAAACAATGTCAGATCTTTCATTTCTTCTTCTCTCTCTAGTCAAAGTGTTTTCTTTCCAAAGATACCAAAACTGTGACTGTAGACCAAATTATTCAGCAACTGTTACTGTTTAAGCAGCAACTGTTAAGTGGCTCTGAGGGTGAGGGAGAGGACGACACAGATATAGTCAAAGAAGGCTTTTTGCAGAAATTGCATTTTGCATGCTATCTTCATCAAATTTGAAATATAAACTCATGAGACGTTTGGCGTTCAAGACATAATATTTTCTAGGTTATTACATGACTGATTTCATGTGTTTGTAAATGATAAAACAAATATTTAGCACAGTACAATTTTTCTTTCCCATTACTTCAGCATCTATATCTTTTTATTTTTTTAGCATTACATTTCTAGGTAGACCTTAGGAAAACTCAGAGTGTCTTCTTTCCAATGATACCTAATTTGTGTTTGTTGCTCACTGGGGTCAAGAACTGTAGTTAAGTGGGGTGCTGGCTAGCAGGTTAAAAAGAAATTACTCACCGTCCAGCCGAGATGCATTGTTGCTGAGCTCCACAAACTCAGGGTAAAGAAGTTTAAGAGGGACGCCTGAGGAATTATGCCAGCCTTCCCAGGCATACAGGAGCCTCTTATAGCTTCTTGAGGTAGCCATGATTTCTTTGAGCTCTAAAAATACAATGAGTGTGTAAATGCATAATAAAGTGTCGAGATTGAAGGTTAAAGTCAAATTTGTTCAAAAGCCACAAATGAAGACCTCATGCTGGCTTTCTGAAACTTGTTATAAACATACATTTTGTGCAGGAAGATTGGAATTAAAAAGTCTAAAATTTGCTGTTATATGGTGTTGTAGATCTTAAATCAATTTAAACAGGTCTTAATTTTCCATTGTCCATGAAAAGCTACCTAATCAGTCCAACACACAATCCATCTTAAAAAAAAATGTTTAACAAAAGTTACATTTATTAACCATTTACCAATTTGATTTAATTATCTTTCTTACAATAACATTTATTTATACGTTCTTCATGTTTAGTATAGTATAGTATAGCTACCTGGCGAGGATGCTGACATGGCGTTTAAAAAAAAAAAATAATAATAATAATAATATTAATTAATTAAATGAATGAATGAATGAATGAATGAATGAATAATATATATATATATATATATTTTAAGACTAGTTATGCTGAAAAAAAGTATATGTATATAACTAGAGTTAGTGTTTGTTTTTACACATTATTTAAAATATTATTTAAAATCTTTTCCGCTGGCCATTAGAAAAATTCCTTAATGTTTTGCCCTATAAGTCTGAAATGTCATTCCTAACGGTCTAAAAAGGTCTTAAAAGTCTTAAATTTGACTTTGTGGAACCTGCAGAAACTGATTATTTGTTAACTTAAAGCTTTACAGACCTTTTACTTTTCACAAATACCTATAGCAGACATTACATGAAAGGTTATATTTGAAAAAGCCACTTTAATCCTATTAATGCAGACTAAACTAGGGTGTTTGTTTACAGTTGTGTTCCGTGGCTCACACAAGCTTCAACTGTGCAGTTTCTCAGAGGAAAAAAAAGGAGCTTTGAACAGAAGCTTTTAGGAACACAGGATACAAAACACATTGGCTTTAGTTTTGGATCATATCATTAGATCTATAAAGCAGAGGTCTTGCATGTTGTTAAAATGTAGTGTAATAGTACTGCCTTATTGGGGTTTTTTTTGGAGTGTGCATTTAGAGATGGCAAACAGCTCACATCCGCTGCAGTTATAAGCAAGCATGGTTGCATGAATGAGACACTGTTAGAACTAAAAGCCGGGTATACTTGTTTTTCCATGTTCTGCTCCTTCTCGTGCACAGTCTTCGCATCTTTTTGAATGACAGAGACTGACACATTTGCAGTTTCAGTGGACTCATTATTTTTCAAAAATCACCTCATGCCGGTGCAGATTTTCATGCACCACAGTCAGATTACACTTTGAGCTTAAAGGAACACTCAACTAAAAAAAATAAACACACTTACAGTTAAGTTTTGTCATTTTGGAATCCATTCAGCTCATCTCTCTGCCTGGCCTGAGCATATTTAGCTTAGCATAGATAATTGAATCAGATTAGACCATTAGCATCTCACTCAAAAAAAGACCAAAGAGAAATAGCGAGAAAGTCGATAATTCTCCTATTTAAAGCTTGACCTTTTTGTAGTTATAGTACATTGTGTACTAAGACTGACAGAAAATGAAAATAGTTGATTTTCAGGTGTTGCGCAATACCAAGACGTACAATATCAATTATATATGCTAAGCTAACCTAAGTGTTCCCGCCAAACCCAGAGATCTGCTAAATAGATTAAAAAAATGGTGCAATGTCGTTTTTTTTTACTCTACAGGATTTGTCAAGAAAAGTAGAATGTTTCACTTAATGACAAACGTGTGTCTTCACCCAAAGCAGCATTCGGCAGATTTTTTGGATTCTGAATATGATATGAATTATCTCATTAGCTAATGCAAAACTGTTGCATGTGACACCGATACAATGGTGCACTCTTTAGTTTTTACAATGAGATAAACACTTCAAATGCATATTAACCTAACTCTATGTTAACAAACATTTTGTACACAAGTATGTTTGACAAACGATAAGCAAAAATGGATAGTACTTTTTTTTTTTTACCTCACTACTGTATTTACAGTAAGTACATTAAGTGTAAATCAGCATTTTGTTGCATTTGCAAACTTTTATTACACTGCAAAATATTATGCTTTTTACGTCACTAAAATTCATAAATGTAGCTCAGCAAAGTCATTTTAAATTAGAGAAATCGTCACCTTCTCAAAGGCTTGATGGTGGTGTTTAATTCATGTAGGCACTAAACAATTCATTTGTGACAGATCTAACTACAATTGTTTTCAAGTCAAGCGTCAGGGATTCAAATAATCTAGTCAAAGGGAATCGCCAGTAAATGATTCAATAGATATGGAGACTGACTCAAAAACAAATGCAGATAATTAGGATTCATTATGAAGTAACAATCAAATTTAGCTGTCTGAACCAAATCGACTGTAAAACATTGAGCTGTTTAAGCCAACTGTATGAAGTTAAATACGGTCTTGTCCATATTTGGTTTATTACTTATTACCTTCCTGTAATATTACCTTCTTTTTAGCGGTTTTGTTGATGCAACATATCCAGCAGGCACAAAACATCATAAGACATTAATATTAGGTTAGATTTAAGTCGTGATGTCAGGTGACCAAAATTTTATATCGAGCCCGTCTCTAAGGACAACATTATTTCGACGTCCAATAACGACATCAAATGACGTTGATATTTGGTTGATTTTAGTTTGTGTTGGAAAATGATCAAAATCCAACCCCGAGCCAACATCTTAAACCAACGTCATATTGACGTGAAATACTGATATTTATTCATTAGGTATGGGAACCAAAATCCAATGTCTGATAGACATCATAGTGGTAACGCCCACACAACGTCAAGCTGTAACATCATTAGACGTTGACATTTGGTTAATTTTAGGTTGGTCGTTGGACATTGGGTTCTGATGTCAACCCTATTTTCATTTTCAAACAAAATGCAATGTCCCCACGACGTTGGGGTACAATGTCAATCTGACATCATGTTGACATCCTGTGCCTGCTGGGATGTCAAGTTGTACTGAAGATAGTCTTAATAGTAACTTTAGTTATAAATGAACTTGAAAAAGTCTCACTGCCACTTTTGCATACAGAATTGTGATTATTTTCTTTGGTTTGGTTATTTTAATCAAATATACAGTAGCTTCATATAGTTTATGCAGTTTCAAGCATCAAACTTTTCTGAAACACAATTCTTTTACTGCATTTCAAGCGCTTGTACAATGTATTTTTCTGATTTATATAAAAAGAACTGCTTATAAGGAGTTATTTATTTGTGAATCACAATTGATTCACTAAAAAGAGCCGACTCATAAGAGTCATTTAATGAATCATGAATCCGAATGCACAAGTCAAATATACGGTAGCTTGATTATATACGTTGTTTATGCATGAAGTTTCAAGCATCAAACTCAATTCAGTTGCTGCATTGCAAGCACTTGTACATGCATTTCCTTTTTTGTGTGCGTGTGCATTTTCTCATTCACTTTGACCCTTGATGACACGTTAACAAAGTTAGTTGGGAGCGTTTCTCACCAGGCTCCAAAGACCAGCATTCCTCTGGAGAGGGACACACCTTTGCAGTGGAGTAGATGCTGTCCATCTGGCTCAGAATAGTGTTGTACTGAGAAAACAAAGAGAGCGGTCAAAACACATCATCAAGAGCTCTTCATGCGCAGCTTCAGCGCTGAAACTCACCCGCTCTCTGTCTGCGGTTTGGAGATTGGCGGCTTCCAGGACATTGATCTTTTTGATGATCTTCTTCAGGTCTGGATTAGTGAAGGTGTCCATTAGAGATTCACTGAAGGTAGCCTTTGCTTTGTGACCCCATGCCTCTGTAAAAGCCTGCTCCTCCAAAGATGCGGCTATCTGAAAGCGAAGTATAGAAGGTCTGATTATTCCATGCAAAAAAAGAGCATGGATTACAGAGTGTGCAGCTGTTCATTTAGTGACAACTCCGAGTGAATTTGTCGATCCTATTTGATTGGACTACCAGTTGAATTAGTTATAAAATGTACTTTAAACTTGTAACTTAATTGGTTCAGCAATTTGATAGTTAATTGCTCTGTACTTTTCTGATTCATTAAAAGAACCAGTTTCTTTTGATTCAATAAAAAGAGCTGACTCATAAGAGTCATTTATGAATCATGAATCCGAATGGACAAAAAACATTGTATGGTTTTTAATCAATAAAACGAACCATCATTAAAAGTCATTATTCCTGAATCTGATAGCACAGTTCATGTTGTATATTTTTGATTCACTAAAAGAACTGACGCACGAGAGTCATTTATTCATGAATCAGAATGACCAGTTGGCAATTGTATGATTTTATTCACTTAAAAGAACTAGCCATTTGTTTGTGAATCAATCAAACATAAAATACATTTAACTTCCATTGCATATCTACAGTTGGAGCTGGGGTGGAGGAAGGTGTCCAAAAACGTGCCTCAGATTGCTAGCACAAATGACACGGATTCATTTAAATTTTGAAGAGCCAGCTCATAGACTGCTGAGGCAACATTAACCAATCACCTGCACCATATAGTTAGAAGCAGATAGGAAGAACTTATCAGCCTGCATGGCCATAGAGCAGGTGTATTCAACAAAAATTTAAAGAAGTCCAGTTAGAGACTATTTCTAAAAGCAAAGGCCCTGTGAAAAGTGTTTCATAAAAAGAACTCATAAGTTCTGTTACGAATCGCAGGTCACATTGTGTGTTATTTTTGTTACAAAGATGCCTATTTTGCACTACACTACATTTTTTTTGTAATGGTGCAAACTCAAATTAAATGCATTTAAAATATGATTTAATAATAATAATAATAATAATAATAATAATAATAATAATAATTATTATTATTATTATTATTATTAAGTGCCTTACACTTAAAAAAAATGCAAGTATAGCAGAAAAACCGTTATGCAGAAGATAAAAAGTATATACAGTATATGTGAAAAATAAAATAGGTCAGAAACATTGTAAATATAAAACCGATACATATACTGTACACCTCACAAATAGGCAAGTCTAAAAAGTAAGCCTTCAGGGATACTTTAAATTGTTCAATTTCTTTTGTGTTAGCAGTTAGTACACTTTCACATTAAGGCCACTTATTTATACATCAGTGAATATAAACTTTATATAGTCTGGACCTAGAGGTTATTTATGTGCTGTGTGCTTTGTTTGAAATTGCTGTCAATAATCATTTCTGTATCTGGCTTCCTTGAGTCGTATATGTTTTCAATAAGAGTTTGGATTGTTTTTTGCAGCAACAAGAGATAGAAAAAGGCTGGCTGAGGTCACACCATCCATCAATTCATGCTTTCAATCCTGACAGGAACTCATTTCTTTTGGGGGAATGCGGATGGCACCTGAAACAATTCAGACCGAGGTATAAAGCACCTGCTACAGTAGCTGTATTTGCCATAAAACAGTAGTGGGCTTGTTCTAGAGAGCCTTTTAGTTGGAAATAGTGTCACAGACATTGATTTCTGCCACACTGTGTGCACTAAGGTCATGCATTTGGTTGTAATATGAAAGTGAAGTTAGATATTTATCAAAGTATTAGATTTCAAAGTTTCATCAATGTTATTTACATATTATTTAAAGGTATACAGTAGTAAACTTTTGATGTGGATCAAAACTTTGCATCAAAGTTGTCCTAAAGCTATTGAACAACACCATTCTTGTCAATTTGAAAAAGGCTTTTTTTCTGTTAAACACAAAAGAAGATATTTTAAAGAATGTTGAAAACCAGTAACCATTGACATCCATAGTAGGAAAAACAAATACTATTGAAGTCAATGGTTACAGGTTTCTAACATTTTTCTAAATATCTTTTTTGTGATCAACAGAAGGAACTCAAACAGGTTTTATGAAGACGGATGTCATTTGAGTGAACTATCCCTTTAAATGTGTGCCCAATTTGGTGTTGCCCAGTGTTTGTGTTGCTTATAGAGGTGGCCTTCATTTTCCTAGTACGTCATATATTGTGCATCTACTTGTATGTGTTTTTATGTGACTGCTATTAAATTATAAAATGTATGCATAATTAGAATAGTATATTAGAATCTAATTCATATACAAGTTATTTATTTAATGAATCACTGAAAAGACCCACAAGCTACCAGTTTGGAAAATTCTGATGAGTTCACCGAGTGAGGTGAATGACCTCACTGACCTGCCAGAACTTTTACTGAATCAAGATATGATTCTGATTCAAAACAGCATTAGTGTGACATGATTTATGAACTAATTAACATTAAATGCTGTAATATGCATAATGACAAGAATGATACGCATTTAAACATTGCACATTAAAACAGAGCCACCCCTCAATTTAAAAATCCATATTTTTATTATAATAAAAAAGTAACTGGTATCTTTAAGATATAATTATATAGATAAATAATTACATTTACAACAACAATACTGGCTAAAAAAATAAATAAATAAATAAAATCTTAAATAGGGTTCTGTTCTTTAACATTTGTTAGCTATATTATTTACCATGAACTCTAATAAAAATACATCTAAAGCATGTATGAATCTTTGAAAATGTCCTAATACTTTATTAAAAATTACATTTGAGTGTTAATATTATTTAAGGAACCTGAGCTAAAAATGAACAGTTAACAGAGACGTATAAATCCTATAACCAGGGCTTGACATTAACACCTGCCAAATGCAGGCAGATTTCTGCTGTGGCGGGTTAGACAGCCACTAGCCACTTTGGCTGGTTGAAAATAATTTTTAAATGTGTAGTTTTCTTAGAAGCAGGGTTCAACAATAAGGATGGCCCAATATGCGTGCAAATGCGGTCTTAGAATCGAGAAGGAACACGACTGACAAAGATAGCGTTCGCGCGAGCCAAAGAAAGCAGGTGAATACCGAATGAGAGGATGATCACTCCTATACAGCAATATTTTGCTTGTTTTGACACATTTCAAATTTGTGGCTAAGAAATAATTATTCATGTTTGGTGTGGTCAGAGATAAATTTAGTAAATCCTTAATTTTGAGCTCTGAAAAGTCATGTGAAATAAATAATAACTAATTGCAATGCGACAACCCATTAGCTCATGCACATTGAGCAAGCTCATACACGACACACAAAAAGTGAAATAAATGAGGCATGTGGACATGACACAAAAACTAAATCAAGTAATCATATTTATGCATATACATATTTTATTATAATTTATGCATTTTCCCAACAACAAAATTGTACCTAGTGAAAATGGCAAGTGGCTAGTAATGTTGGAAAACTACTAGCCACAGTTGCCGGTCATCAAAAAAGCTAATGTCAAGCCCTGCCTATAACATATGTATTACTTTTTTTTTAAACTGTTACTTATTATAAGCATCATCAAGTTTTACCCCTTTTTCTTTTAAATTCTCAACATATTTACTGTACGCTGTAAAACATGCTGGGTTTCACACAATCGATTAGAGTAGGGCCAACATGAAGGAATTAAGTTTACTTAATAGTTTGTACAAATTTAAGTGGATTAAACATAAAACATTTAAGTTGCCCCCCTTAAAAAAACAAAAACCTCAAGAATAGTGTAGTTTCAGCTCATTTAAAATAAGGAGTTCGAGCAACCAGCAAATATAGTTTATTAAGTGTAAGTTCTTCCCAAAGGTTTATTGTCTCCTGGTCTTGGGTGCGTCAGGGTTTCTTTTAGCCGCTTTAGTGTGTCCTGCTGTGGACTGTTTGACCCCGGCATCCCCTCTATGTTGTGATAACCGCAGGTCTTCTCATCGCCTCCTTCCCAGCATCACTTCATCAGCTCAGTCTTTATACTTCCGCTTGGGTTAACAAGCTAATGACATGTGCATTTATCTCCATTATCTCTCATCCTTCACTCGCACTCTCCGCTTTCCTCAGAGATAAAGACCTCTGGCTTCTTGTTTTTCCAAGGTCGCGTTTGTTCTGTCATGTTTATTCAAGAACATGATGATAAGTCATAATAGGGTGCAAGGTTCAAGGTGTGACATAAAAAGGAATATAACAACAGCTCGTGACTGACACTATCAAATCTAGCGTGTGATTGGCTCTCAAACCTCCTGAAACACTTTCTCTTTAATCTGCAGATGGCTGATGGCGATGGAATGTGAGCTTTTTCGGAGCAGATTGTACCCATTTTCCACCTCATTGTGTGTTTGAGTGATTTTAAAGGCTCTTTTATTTTGTGGCTAATTAAAAGAGCTCTTGACTGATTCCAGGCTCCTCTGTTGTTTAATCTGATGCCTCCCTCAATGCAGAAAATAAATGAAGGGATATAGTTGGGTAGTTTGCTACAATGAGAGTTTCTAATGTATGGAATAGTGTGGTAGTAAAGTGGATTGTGGAATTGGCAGCATGAATAATGCAGGCTCGAGGGATGCATTTACATAAACTATTCAGTTTTGGTTTTTTTAATACATCTGGCACAGATCAGATTTTTGGCATCCAATTTAGGCCAGTTTTATGTGTGGTTCCCATACTCTTGACATTTACAAAGCCATGCAAATAACTGTTAGAGTAAAACAGATAACCTGTCATTTTTCTGAGTCGATATTTTTGCAATTGTGTTTTTTTACTCATTGTAAAATTGTGATTTGTGAATATTACACACACACACACACACACACACACACACACACACACACACACTTTAGTAGTTTCTATAAATGTTTTTGTAATCGTACTTTTGAATACACAACATAAAAAGATGAAATACAAAAAGTAAAAACATCTGTAAAATAAGAAGAACAATGCCAAAATGTAACGTAAATATCTGACAGATAATTAATATCTTGTTATTTAAGTTTGTTTCAGGAAAAGGTATTTGTATTGGACAAATTGTATTTTAAAGATATACCTAATTGTTTATACTTCATCATTTTCAATTAAATTATTTGGAATGGAATGAAATGTACTGATCAGTGTCAAATCTACATTTACGTGCATATGAATATTTCTCACCATTCAAAACTATAAACGGTCACCAAATAGATTTTCAGTTATTCTATTATTAATAGCAATAACTATGCAATTGCTGAAATGCCTTTTCACTGAATTTTCTGAAAGTGATATATTGTCATGTGTTGCCACACAGAGACATTATGAGAATTATCACCAGTTTTTACATTACCTGAATATGCACTTATATTTATCTGAATGTTTACATTTGATCATTTTGAAAATGCTTTTATCCAAAGGGACTTCAAATAGAAGTGATCAAAGTAACAAAAAAATATGATTACAATGCCAATTTCCAGTTAGTCTATAGTACTATTCATTCATTCATTCATTCATTCATTTTCATTTCGGCTTAGTCCCTTTATTAATCTGGGGTCACCACAGCGGAATGAACCGCCAACTTATCCAGCATATGTTTTACGCAGCGGATGCCCTTCCAGCTGCAACCCATCACTAGGAAACATCCATACACACTCATACACTATGGACAATTTAGCTTACCCAATTCACCTATAGCACATGTCTTTGGACTTGTGGGGGAAACCGGAGCACCCGGAGGAAACCCACGCCAACACAGGGAGAACATGCAAACTTCACACAAATGCCAACTGACCCGGCCGAGGCTCAAACAAGCGACCTTCTTGCTGTGAGGCGATCGTGCTACCCACTGCGCCACCGTGAGGCCCTCTATAGTACTAACTCAGTACAAAAAAAAAAAAATTCTCTTTCTCCCATTTCTCTTTCATACATCTTCAGAACACAAATTAAGATATTTTAGAAGAAATCTAAGAGCTCTCTCACCCTCTATAGACAGCAACAGTCTAGAGATGTTCAAAGTCCAGAAAAGGAACCAAAACGATTGTCAGATCATTGCGCGGTCCATCATATGCAGCTCCAAGAACACTTTTTTTGCACCAAAAAAAACAAAACCTTTTTTTTTGCTTTTGTCTTTTCCTTTCACATCCGGTCATGGTGTGCGTTTACTAAAGGGAGTCTCATGTATTTGATATTGGAGTCAGCAGCGCCACACACAAGCCTCATGCACAGTAACTTGCATCCTATTCTTACATTGTTTTTACAGTTTTTTTGGTGCACACACAAAAAAAAAAAAAATTGTCACGAATGTACGTATAATTGCTACTTGCGTCAGCACGTCATGATTTTGCAAAGTACGATGCGATCCTGGATTAACATCTATGTTGATCCTGGAACATCATTTTTGTTTGAAAATGTAATTCATACCCATTCCCTACCCCTAAACCCAACCATAACTGTAAATGATTCCCAAAATCAGAGGGGAATAATAGTTGGGTACAATCATGTAGAAGTGCATAAACCTAATTGTAAGCCTAAACTTAACATGAGTGGTAATTCTTAATTCTGATTGGCTGATTTGAATGTTGTTCCAGGATCAACATAGATGTTAATCCAGGAACATGTCCTACTTGGTGAAATCAGGTTGTGGTAATCATGGAATGTTGAGTTCCTTTTCTGTATTTTGAATAGGTCTGGGCCATTGCTGTCTATGGAGGATGAGAGAGCTCTCAGATTTCATCTAAAATACACTCAAAAAACATGGCATTTTGCTGTTTGTTCAACCTACTTATTTTAAATGAGCTGAAAAAAACACAATTATTGTGTTTAAATGAACTGTTTAAATGAGCTGAATTATTGTGAATTAAATGAGCAAAAAAAAAAAATCAATTGTTTTATGCTCAATCCACTTAAATTTGTGAAAACTAATAAGTTAACTTAATTCCTTCATGTTGTCCCAACTCAGATCGATTGTGTAGAACCCAGCATTTTTTACAGTGTATCTTAATTTGTGTTGTGAAGATGAACAGGGTCAGGGGTTTGGAAGACATGAGGGTAAATAATAACATAATTTTAATTTTGCGGTGAACTAACTCTTTACGTATTTGTAGACTGTTAGTTTAGGGATAGTAGAATAAGTATCAGTGGAATCAGTGTAATGACTGTTGGGGGACCATGAAAATAAAGCATTAGATATTAAGCAGACAGTCCAGTAATACTCAAATGACTCCATTTTATTCAGTTGCAGAGGTACATGGAGTTAGCAAATCTGAATCATGATCTGTCTGGGTGATGCTATGTTTGCATGATGCCATAGAGTCATGGTTGTTGCATAAATTTCCAAGTTGCCAGTGTGTCACACTTTTCCACACACACACACAAACAAAAAAACTACTTCTCCTTCAAAGGCATTTGCACACGGTTAAAAATATGACTTTTGCTGCTTGTTCAAACTACTTATTTAAAATGAGTTGAGACACAATTCTTAAGGCTTTTTTTGGGGACAACTTAATTGTTTTATGTTTGATCCAATTAAATTTGTAAGTTAATCAGCTTGTGTTGTGACAAGATTTTTTTTACACTGAAGCTTCTCGCTTGGTTTATTCTGACTTGCTTCAGGTCATCAACATCAGCACATGCAGGATTTAATTATCATTAAAACCTACATCAACCATCTGTTAAAAGAATGAAATCTAAAATATGTGCTCCAGCAGCTACGAGCTTCTGCTGTCTGTGGAATGAGTGCGACAGGTGTGTTGCTTTGATTGGACGCCGCTTTCTCTTCACAGTCACAGTCAGACTGAGACTCTCTCGCACCCGCCGATAGAGATGCCCCAAACCAGAGCTTTGATCAGCTCGTTTGATGTGTCTGAAATAATAGACATCACACCGGGCACTGCTCAGGTTCTGCCCAGCTCTCCATCAGCTCTTTCTGAGTTAGATGTAGGTTGAGCTGTTTGCGGTGCCAGCACCCATTGGAAAGCTGTGAGTGAGTGTTGAGACAGCTGTGAAACGCTGTTGAGACAGCTGTCTGAAGGAGGAGTGCGTGTGTGTGTGTGTGTGTGTGTGTGTGTGTGTTTGGTAAGCAGTCTACAGTACATCAACTTCTGCTTCTTCATTTATTGATGAAGAAGCTGATTTGGTAAGCAGTTTTTTTTTTCAGTATGCTGAGATGTCATAAGCTTTACTTTTTACCAGGCTCTCGTACTGTGATGCACAATATTTCTGTACCACTGAAGGCTCTGTTGGCTGATATTAGAGATTTTTTATTTATTTTTGCATGAACTAACATAATTTACAGTCATTGCCAAAATTGTTGGCACCCCTGAAGTATTTCTCACAGAAACGCTTTGCTATACACGTTTATTCCCTTTGTGTGTATTGGAATAATGTCACTCAAAAATGGGCTGGACAAAATTATTGGCACCCTTTCAAATAATGTGTATAAGTAAGATTGTTTCAAGCATGTGATGCTCCTTTAAACTCTGATTTCAGTTATTTTTTCCAAAGGGTGGGCAACCAAATGTTAAGTTAAGGGTGCCAATAATTTTGTCCAGCCCATCTTTGGAGATTTGTGTGACATTTGTTTTGTTCCAATACACACAAAGGGAATAAACGTGTGTATAGCAAAACGTGTTAATGCAATACCTTTCTGTGAGAAATACTTGGTTTTCTGAAAAAAATTCCAACAACTTTGGCAATGACTGTTTATATTACAGTATTTTAGAAGTAACAAAGATTAATAAATATTAAGCGTAATGTATTATAAATGTAATGTATTAATTGTTTGACAAATGGTTTAGTATAATTTTAGTTTCAGTCAGTAGTGTAATGTTAGTTGATGTTAATGTACTTTACTAATTGACTTTTTTTATTATATTTATTTTTAATGCACTGAAATCAATGTTGGATTTTGGCCACAAGTAAATTTTAATTGTGTGTGTGTGTGTGTGTGTGTGTGTGTGTGTGTGTGTGTGTGTGTGTGTGTGTGCACGTATGTATATGTAAAGAAAATTGTAAATTTGCTTGGCAAAATATCCAACATTGAAAACAGATTGAATGTATTTATTCATTCATTTTCTTTTCAACTTAGTCCCTTTATTAATCAGGGGTCGCCACAGCAGAATGAACCGCCAACTTATCCACCATATGTTCAACTTATCCAGCAACATGTTTTGAGGCGACATCGCTACCCACTGCGTCACCGCTCTGCCCCGAATTGAATGTATATAACAATAAAAAAAATTTATTAGTTTGTACAAAAACATTTTATACAAGTATAAAACAAGGACTGGTTATCAGTCATAACAAAGCCTATAAAATAATTGACTAATCTGTATATTGATAATTGGAAATATTTTCAGAACTGTTTGTGTTGTATGTCTCACTTTTTATTTTTATTAAGCATCCAGATCCATGCATAAACCATTACTGGAACCAAATTAGACACAAATTAGAGATAAAAATACATAATAGCCATTAATTAATTTACCAAAACTAAAAATATTTGAGAATCGCCATGAGATTGTGTTGGTGAGACTGTCATTTTTTGAAATAAAGTAAATCCCAAATAGCATTTTACCATCTCATTTTCAGTTGTTTCTCCCTGACAGCTTTTGTATATATCGGCCTGTCCCATCTTGTTCGGTTTAGCTTCTGTTTTATTTTTAATTTCTACTGTAAGCCCTTTTTTGTTTATGTCGATTCTCATTGCACCTTATATATATATATATAGCTCTTTGTTTGTTCATGGAGTAGTCATTCATTGTTTTTGAATACAAAGCTGCTACAGTACGTGTGATTTTACCTTTACCTTTTGGATCACTGGGAATCCTTGGATTTCCTTCCTTTGTATATTAATAACCACCTGCTGCATGTAGAACTTCTCCCTGCCTCAAACCACTGCAATGTGGCAACAATTCTCTCATGCTCTCATCTATTTTGAGAATATTACGTGTGTGAATGAGCAATGAAATGAGTTTTGTAATGATTAGTCATGACCAGTTAGACTTCTGCAGAATGTTACTCAATCTTCCCTTCATCCAAACTTTACAAGAGTCATATAAAACTATAATCCTACGGAAGACATAAAATGATCTCAAGTTTTGTAAAGTTAGCACAAGCTGTCCAAAGAGCTGTTCTAACAGCTGATTTATCAGTCGCATATGCAAAACCACACAGGCTAGACTCAACTGCTAGACTCAACTGTTCCAGTGAGTTATGTTACATGAGTAATGTAAAAACTCTGTAATATTTATGGTAAAAAAAACAACCTGTGGTTAATGGAAATCTACTGTATTTGGTTATTTCACCGTGTTTTACACTACTGATTTGAGGTACTAACACCTACACATCATAGCTTTGTTACACATTCATTCATTTATTTATTTTCCTTCGGCTTAGTCCCTTATATATCAGGGGTCGCCACAGAGGAATGAACCGCCAACTATTCCGCATATGTTTTACGCAGCGGATGCCCTTTCATCTGCAACCCAGTACTGCGAAACGCCCATACACTCTCATTCACACACACACACACACTCCCACACTATGGCCACTCTTTGGACTGTGGGGAAAGCTGGAGCACCCGGTGAACCGGAGAACATGACAACTCCACACAGAAATGCCTACTGATCCAGCCGGGACTCAAACCAGTGAACTTCTTGCTGTGAGAGGACATTGCTAACCACTGAGCCACCGTGCTGCCGCTTTGTTACACAGACTGCTAAAAATATGGTAGTCTTTTTTATTTTTTTATTCTACATTTTACAATAAATTACCATATTTTGTACAGCAATGTCTTGAAGTACAAAGATCTACACAACTTTAACTGTGTTCCACAGACAAAAACACAACCATAAGCATGTGGTGATGAAAAAGCCACATAACGAACCAAAGCTCATCACACAAGCAACATACTGAATGAACATACTAATAACTACTGAACACCCAAGTAATGAAACACGCATTGTTTATCAACATATAATATATAAATCTAATGTACACTGTAAAAAAAAAAGGCTGGGTTCCACACAATTGATTTGTGTTGGGGCAACGAAGGAATTACAGTAAGTTAGCTTATTAGTTTTCACAAATGTAAGTGGATTGAACATAAAACAATTAAGTCATCCCCCCCCCACCCCACCCCCTAAAAAAACCCTCAAGAATTGTGTTGTTTCAGCTCATTTTAAATGAGTAAATAACTGATAAGAAACCACTTACTGCTAACCTGATTACAGATTTTTGTTTCTGAGTGTAAAGCACATGCAGATTTTTACTGGAGCATTTTTATTTTTTTATTGTCAAAATCATTACCCTTTTTTTACAGTGTAAGCAATTTTTCTGAGCATAAAGCACACACACACACACACACACACACAGTCAGATTTTTTGTTTTTTTTAATCTTAAAATTAATGACCTTTTTTTTTTTACAGTGTAAGCAATGTTGAGTTTCTGAGTTAATGTAAAGCGCACACACACACACACACGACTACATTCAAATTTTTACTGGAGCAGTTTGTTTTTTATCGTAAAAATCATGATCCTTTTTTACAGTGTAAGCAATGTTTCTGAGTGTGTAACGCGCACACACACACACACACACACACACGTCTACAGTCAGATTTTTACTGGAGCATTTTTAGTTTTTGATCATCAAAATCATGATTACTTTTTTTTAACAGTGTAAGCAATGTTTCTGAGTGTAAAACACACACACTCGTCTACAGTACCTGCAGTTGTGAATTGTGATCAGTCAGGTTGGTGTTGTAGTTCCAGCTGGCCTCTGTGCTGAAGTAAAGCACCTCCTCGGCGGTGGAGTTGTAGTCGCTCACAAACCTCTCAGCCCCTTGTTCTGTGGCAGGATAATCCCCCGGCATCCACTCGGGTTTCAGAGCCGCGCTCCAGCTGATGAGAGTCAGCAGCACCACCGCACGCAGCATAATGGACCGCAGCTGAGACGCCGAGTGCTGGCTTGAAAGTTTAAGAAGGAGCCGTCTGGACACGTTCACTGCTGGATGCTCCTGCTTTCCTATCGGTGTCCTGCTCTCCCTTTTCCCTCTGTTCATCAGCCACTGAATGATCACAGGCGGCTCTTTTAAGTGTCAGTTTAACCCAGCCCTCTCTCTCTCTCTCTCTCTCTCTCTCTCTCTCTCTCTCTCCCTCTCCTTCTCTCTCTCTCTCTCTCTCTCTCTCTCTCTCTCAGTGGAGACACACAGTTTCTCTCCTTCTCTCTCTCACTCACTCCTACTTTCTTCAATCTTCTTTCTCTCTCTCTCTCTCTCTCTCTCTCTCTCTCTCTCAGAGGAGACACACAGTTCCTCTTTCTCTCTCTTTCTCACTCCTACTTTCTTCAATCCCCTTCCCCTCTCTCTCTCTTTACCTGTCAGTCTCTCTCAGCTCCTCCTGGGCACCTGATACTTATTGACTGAAAAATTATTCAAGACAGCTGTGAGATCCTCTGAGTCTAATCTGGTTTCAGGAGTGTTGTAAAAGGGATCGTTCACCCAAAAATTGAAAATTTATTCAAAGTCATCATTTACTCACCCTTTACTTGTTTCAAAACTTTGACTTCTTTTTTCTGTTAAACACAAAAGAAGATATTTAGAAAAATGTTCAAAACTGACTTTTTTCTACTATGGAAGGCAATGTTACAGATTTTTCCAAAATATCGTCTTTTGTGTTCAACAGAAGGAAGAAACTCTTAAAGGTTTAGAACCACTTGAGGTTGAGGTTCACACACACTAATACACTACGGCCAATATTGTTTACACAATTTACCTGTAGCACATGTCTTTGGACTGTGGGGGAAACCGGAGCACCCGGAGGAAACCCACGCCAACACGGGGAGAACATGCAAACTCCACACAGAAATGCCAACTGGCCCAGACAGGACTCGAACCAGCGTTCTTCTTGCTGTGAGGCGATAGTGCTAACCACTGAGCTAACATGCTGCCTAAAATGAACATAAACTGAATTAAAATATATAAAAACTTATTTCACAGTGAATTTAGTAAACTTATTTTTATTTTAGCTAGTTACCAAGGAACGTTTTTTTTTAAATGTAGTGTGATAAGCTAAAATAAATTATATTTTAAATAAAAATGGCAAAGTTATTACAACTTTAAAGCTTGATATGCTGACAAACTAAATTAAACATTTAAATCAAAACTATATAGATACAAAACACGCAACAGAGGTTCCAAAACCTCAAAATAAAAACAAAATATGAAAATAAAACTACCTCAAACTGGTCATTTTAACTCAGTGATATACAGTGGTCTCTCGCTATAACGTGGTTCACATTTCACGGATTTTTTTGTGTGCAATTTGACATGTTTTTTTTTACAGCGCATTGTGTTCTGCGTCCTGATTGGCTGTAGACTATTGTCAATCAATCTCCTCCGTGTCTCCTGTACAGTACAGAATGTGTTCAGCTTGACGAATTAACATAAATCTTCGATCGCTAGCAGTGTGGGTTTCAACAAGGATGCAAAAAGATTTGTAACTGCAAGACCATCGTTGGGGGTTGCACACCAGATGCGCCACACCACACAGGGCCATGCATTTTAGAATTGTAAACATAGGTTTATATCAGGATACGCACACCGACGCCGCAAGTCGGCGGCTGTCTGCGGTACTCACTGCCCATCTACAACTCAGGACACTGTTCATATTTCTGCCGCACCACAGAGTGGCATCTGAATAATTTCATTTTAAATAACATGTGAATATGCGCCTCCGGTGTGTGTTACTTCCACCTGTAATGTGCGCGTGGCATCCGGTGTGCGACCCTCTTAAGGGTGAACTCTGCTTTAGCTTTGTGGATCAGTGACTGCAGGGTAAAGAACATTACGCTGGATGCCAACATTATCCACACAAAATCTAAAAAGCTTTATGAACCTTTTGCTGACAGCGATGAATGTTTGCGCCTGACAACAGGTTTTGATCTTTGGTTTCATTTATAATACTGAACTTTGAGAGCGTTTAAACAAGAGAGAAAATTGTGAAAATGTTAATGCCTGTCTGAGAAAAGTGTGTAAAGTGTGTAGTGAGGGGTTTTACAGCTTTAAAACATCTATAATGATTGTAAAAAATACAGCTGACTACTTGACGGGTTTCACCTATTGCAGGTTATTTTTAGAATGTAACTCTCGCGAATAACGAGGGACCACTGTATATAAAAAACAGGTTCATTAAAATAAATCTGTTATCAAAAGTGTTGGCGTTACGCCCTTCTAGGGAAAAAAGATTTGTATGGATTTGTATGAACAAAGGTTTGCAAAATATAAACAGATTATTGAATTTGCTTTCAGGAATTGGCAAGGCCAAAATAAACAAAATATTCTACATTTAAATCCTTTGTCTAATCTAACTAAAAGCAAAGAAAACTAAAAGTCACTCCCCTAAACAAAAAAAGAAACCCCCGACAACAAAAGATGTACCAAAAAGAAAATGGCGTAAAACTCTCTACTATTCATTCATTCATTTTCCTTCGGCTTAGTCCCTTTTTTTATCAGGGGTCGCCACAGTGGAATGAACTGCCAAATATTCTAGCATATGTTTTACACAGCATATGTTTTACACAGTTTACACAGTTAACCTATAGCGCTTATGTTTGGACTGTGGGGTAAACCGGAGCACCCGGAGGAAACCCACGCAAACACAGTCAGAACTGGCAAACTCAACACAGAAATGCCAACTGACCCTGCCGGGACTTGAACCAGTGACCTTCTTGCTTTGAGGCGGCAGTGCTAACCATTGAGCCACCGTGCCACTCCTTACACAATGATAACCATGTTATTTTAAGCTTAATTGTTCAATTTTTATATTTCAATACTGTCAGACTCCTTAGAGAACCATAAAGCACTATTTGACTTTTATTTTTGCTCTGTCGTTTTTATACATGCTTGTAATTTATTATATTTAATGCAGATGCACCGCATAGAAAAAGGCTTGATCACCCCAGTCGATCTAAGTAATGAAATCTTTCTAAATAGAGCTATTCAAATCATCTGGTGAAATTGTATTCATATCGTAATATATATCGCAGCAAAACAAAATATCGCAATGTCAGATTTTTCCAGTATTGTGCAGCCCTACCTTGTATTATACTTCCTGCGATAATGAAAATATGCATGATTTGTTTTGTTTTTTTTCCTCTGAAGACATCAACAAAACTGCACTGTTATTGTCCTGGTGGACTAAAGCGTTACAGTATAAAGCACAGCTGCCAAACTCCAGCTCTCCAATCACTGTTCAATCAGTCATTGTTTGGAGAAAAGGGAAATACTGCGTTCTGCTCACTAAGGATGGAAATCTTAAAATGATGTATTAGAGAAACAGTTTGGATGCAGTTTAAACAGCTTCTTCTGCCGCAAACCCTCATGATTACATTTGCGATGTTGGATAAAGAGCCTTTTCTTAGAATAGAGAATGTCAAGTATTTTAATCTTTATACAAACTGAGACCTGTTCCTGTGATGCACTATAGCAGAGCCCCATAAGGAGAGTCATCTTGGCAGTGAACCGTGACGATTTTCTCTATCTAGGCTGAAGGGTCAGGGCTTAAATAGTTAATACGGGTCAGTTAGCACCAGTTTTTAAAGTTGAAAATAAAATAAAGATTATTAGAATATGTATTTCATAAGTAAATACCATTTCAGTCTTTTATTTCAGTGGTCCCCAACCCCCGTTGATCAATTGGTACCGGGCCGCGCAAGAAATCATGAATTATTTCGGTTTTATTTATTATCTGAGTCTGAACGATCTTTTATTTTGAAAAATCTTTTATTTCGAAAAATGACGGTATTCTCTCGCTTACATCTCGGTCACTTGAGGGGCAAAATGTAACCCACAAGCTAGCAAAATGAGTAAGAAACAGAAGTCTTTGTCAAGGGGAAAAGGCCCAGTGAATGACCCACGAACTGCCAAGGAATGGATCTGCAACCCATTTGTCAACAAATCAGGTGAATCCAGCATGTCTGTGCAAGAAGATCAAATGCTTTAAATCGCAAATGACGGCAGCCTTGTTCACAATATCACATCTTTTCCGCAAGTTCGTTATTTCCAATGGAGGTGCACTTATTTCCTTCCAGGCACACCTAGTTGATAACACCTCAACTTTTCTGAATGCCGCGAGCGCACTGTGAGTCACGTGACAAGAACTGAATCAGCTTCATGTTTTGTATGGAATATACACATTTCGGTAGACTAATTATCTCAGACAAACACAGAACACCCAAACAATGCAGTGCTTTTTAATTTTATCCATTAATAAAATTTGTATCAGAGTTACAGCAATGTTTTGCAATATACGTGCACCGTATCAAAGGTGACAGTCTATGAAATTTGTACTTTTATATACTTTCTTTGAATTTAGTTACACTCAAGAAATTATGCTTGCTGCTTGTTCAAGCTACTTATTTAATATGGGCTGAAACAACACAATTCTTGAGTTTTTTGGGGAACAACTTAATTGTTTTATGTTCAATCCACTTAAATTTGTAAATAACTAGTAAGTTAACTTAATTCCTTCATGTTGTCCCAAGACAGATGGATTGTGTGGAACCTAGCATTTTTTACAGTGTAGGTTTCTGTTGTGTCTGTCAGCTCAGAAAAGTTTAAAAGAAAAAAAATGTAGAAAGCTTGTCATAAACTGTTTGAGTATTTAAAAATGTGGCATTAACTAACCTGATTTATGTTTGTGCTGGTTTTGACTACTCTAGCTAGTTCTTTGAATGTGCCCACCTCCAAGAAAACTTTTCAAGAGTTCACACTTAGATATTGCTTGATAATATTAGCAGGTTTGGCATGCTGTCCCGGTAGAGAACCCTGAGCTCGGAAATAATTGAGCCCAGGGCTCCCGCCTGGTTAATGAGCATGTAAGAGTGTACGAGATCAGGTAGTTCTCAAGAGCTCCGCCTGATAAAGGAGGAAATTGGGGGGATTCTTCCAAAAAATGAAGATAAATGAGTAATACTAGACGGGCTATTTATAGTAAGTTTGGAATAATCCGATTGGCTTACTAATAATTACAGATGAGAGACACGCTGTGATCCTCTCGAAATTAGTTTGTGAAACTTCACTTTGTAAATAACGATGGTTGCCAACACTGAAAATAAATAATTTATTGGGATTTACAAATATTTTTAAAGGTAACTTGTTGCAAACTATTTATTTGGGCTGAATTCAAACAAATGAAGTTGAACATTACTTACTTACTCTTACTCCCAGAGCCATTTATATCGAAGTTGATATTCAGCCGCACCATATTGGTGTTTCGTAACATCTAGTTTTTATGAGGTGGGTTGTTAGCCCAACACCCAACCCCCAACCTGGATTACCAGGACATACACGCATACAATTTAGCTTACCCAATTCACCTACAGCACATGTCTTTAGACTGTGGGGGAAACCAGAGCACCCAGAAGAAACCCACACGAACACGGGGAGAACATGCAAACTCCACACAGAAATGCCACCTGGCCCAGTCGCGTCTCGAACCAGCGACCTTCTTGCTGTGAGGCGATACTGCTACCCACCGCGCCACCTTGTCGCCCCAAGTTGACCATTACTAAATTTAATTAGTTTGCTTAAATTCAGCCCATATAACTTGTTTGCAACAATTTTGTTTTTCTAAGTATTTAAATCCAGCAGTGGCACTTTTTCCACGTTTGACTACATTTTGCAATAATAATGACAGGCTGTGATGTCAAGCAATGATAAATGATTATACATTTGCGAAACGCTTCAGCGCAGTCTGAGAGTTTGCCATGATAATGTGTAAATAACTTCAAATAACCAGTCTTGCGGTCAGGAGGAAGCAGTAGCTCAAGGCTCGGTTGTGCTGGTTTTGCTATCTCAACAATAGATCGGTACAAGTGGTGTGGCGAGCAGAAGCTAATTATCATTTAAAGAGACACACACCAAAAACGGGTCGCTGTGAACTAAGGTGTTTTGGCGGTGTTTGTTTGCACTACAATTGAGACATTTGAAGAGAAGCAAGTTATAGACATTTCATTAAGACACTTAAGAATCTTGTGAAAAATGAGCATCTGATTGAATTGGATTATGGTGTGTTTTTGTTCATTCATTAACTTTTTTCCGGGTTAGTCCCTTATTTATCAGGGGTTGCCAGAGCGGAATGTGTAATTATTGGTGAAACGTACTAGCGACTTTGGAGTAGAAATTGTTTTAAAACAATTGTGAATTCTGTAATTGCAGTTATATTTCTCTGTTGAATGCAATACTAACAAGTGGTCTGTCTCCTGTTAATAGTCTCTCTGACTGCAGGAAACTGTCTCTCAGCAGGATGTTGTGGCATTGCAAACCACTGATAAGATCACAGTGTTGCATTTTGCATTATTTCATCTGTAACAATTGTAGTTTAAACATTACAGTGCATTGAAGTACATGCAGGAAATTGAGAAAGAATCAAAGATTGTGTAGTGCAGTCGGGTGTTCAACGTCAAATGTGACTCGGAGAACAAATCTCCTTGTGATGGGAATGTCGAGGTGGCATTATCACACATGCAGCCGAGTGCGCTGGAGATTCTGTCCATAATCCTTGAGCAAACAATGTCATCCTCCTGGAATTTATGCGCTGGTTTTTCTCTTTTTTTTTGAGAGAGGTTGGCTCAGGGCAGCTTATGGTGTCATGACCATGTCCAAGGTTCCTCACTGACTGAACTAACCCAGGAAATCAAAAGCTGTGAAAAATGAAGAACAGCGTGGTCCTTTAGAGAGTCCGAAATATCTTGTGCCAAGGACACTTGGCAAGTTAAATACACAGCAAATAAACACTCACTCCTTTCTGTCAGCTTACACTGATGTTTTGTGTTTAACAAAGTTGCCTTTTGAGAACACTTACAGTAATATAATGTGGATTTACTCAAACTGCAAACAAAAAAAATAAGTCAGTGAATAAGCTAAATGTACTGCAGCTAGTACTATAAACACTGTACAAACTGTTCAGTTGTCATTCATTCATTTTCCTTCAGCTTAGTTCCTTTATTCATCAGGGGTCACCACAGCGGAATGAGCCGCCAACTTATCCAGCATATGTTTTACACAGCAGATTCCCTTCCAGCTGCAACCCAGTACTGGGAGACATCCATACACACTCATTCACACACATACACTACGGTCAATTTAGTTTATTCAATTCACCTATAGCGCATGTCTTTGGACTATGGGGGAAACCGGAGCACCCGGAGGAAACTCACGCCAACACAGGGAAAACATGTAAACTCCACACAGAAATGCCAACTGTTCCAGCCGGGACTCGAACCAGCGACCTTCTTGCTGTGAGGTAACAGTGCTAACCACTGAGCCACTGTGTCGCCTGTTCAGTTGTTATAAAATTAATTGAACCTTAAACTTTTACCTCCTCTTCGAAAGTACACTCTTAAAAATGAAAGTTCCAAATAAGGGTTTTTGAAGCTATAGAAGAACCATTTCTGGTTGTCTAATGCATTTTTGGAACCCCTTACACTATTAAAATAAATATCCATTCATTTCTGTGATTCACGTTTTTATTTATTTTTCACCATTATTTATGCTTTAGAATTGCATTTTGGGAATTTTTCCAATTTTTCTTCTAACCTTGAAAAGTAAAAGTGACTTGTATTAACATTTTTAATAGTTTGCAGTGATATATTATATATGTTACAATATTATTAGCATTAATTGACAACCTATGTCTGTTCATAAGAGCTGTAGTGAAAGCTCCTTGATGCTTAATAATGTATGAGCAGATGTAAAAGTGATCGTAAACTCACTGATAAGCAGAAGCTGTATGTTTACAATGGAGAAGAAGGACATAGGAAATGTATGTTTTGCAGCTTTTGCTTGTGAAAGGGAAAATGAATATGAAATAAGAAATGAATATTAAAAATCTAAATATTATGTATGAAAACCGCAGCACGGTGGCGCAGTGGGTAGCACAATCGCCTCACAGCAAGAAGGTTGGGTCAGTTGGCATTTCTGTGTGGAGTTTGCATGTTCTCCCCATGTTGGCGTGGGTTTCCTCCGGGTG